>LPNX010318361.1:4317-148205 GCA_001517045.1 Pseudotsuga menziesii | reverse complement strand
CCTCCGGATTTCTCTCAAGATTTCATCCTCTACATCTCGGCATCCGAGTATGCTGTGTCAGGAGTCTTGGTCCAAGAAGACGCCTCACGACAAGAACATGTCCTTTACTACGTTAGCCAGACCTTGTCCGGCCCACCCCTACGTTATCCACATGAGGAGAGACTAGCCCTAGCAGTGGTCTTTTCCGTCCAAAAGTTGCGACACTACATTTTACTTAGTCATACCACAGTCCTCGCCGACTCTAACCCCATGGTCTATCTCTTAAACCGACGGCTCCTACAAGGTCGTGTGGCCAAATGGGTTATTATCCTCCAAGAATATGACCTTACTTTCTGAACACCCAAGAGCACCAAAGCCCTTGCGCTTTCCCAGCTCATGATGGATCTCCCTTCCTTTATCCCAGCCCCACCTATCTCCGAAGAGTTACCCGATAATCACTTATTTACCATCTCGTCCGATGACCCGTGGTACGGCGATATCTTGTTATATCTGCGCACGCAGAAGTTTCAACCCACAGTCACTCGGAACAGACATCGTCGTATCCGTCACCATGCCTCTCGCTACCTCCTCATTGGAGATGTCCTTTCCCGGTGAGGAATCGACACAATTCTTCGTCGTTGCCTTACACACGAGGAAGCTGAACAAGTCCTTAATGATTGTCATAGAGGTGCCTGCGACGGCCATTTCTCAGGGATGGCCACTGCCCAAAAGGTTGTCCGCGCCGGATATTTCTGGCCCACACTCTTCACTGACTGCATCAATGCGGTCAAGCATTGCCATAACTGCCAACTTTTCGCCCCGAAAGCTCGGACGCCACCTGCTCCGTTACACCCAGTAGTCACTGTTGGTCCCTTTTGTAAGTGGGCCATCGACTTCATGGAATGTAGACCCACATCAGCAAACGGCCATAAGTACATCATTGTCGCCGTCGATTATTTCACCAAATGGGCGGAAGCCATGCCCACCTTCAATTGTAAGGCTGATACTGCTGCCCGTTTCTTCTTCAACCATGTCATCACTAGATTCGGAGTCCCTAAACAATTGGTATCTGACCATGGATCACATTTTGCAGATTGTGTGTGGCGCGAGTTATCCACCCTCCTCAAGTTCGAACACCAATTTTCCTCGGCTTACTACCCCCAAGGGAACGGCCAAGTAGAAGCAGTTAACAAAATCCTGAAAACCATACTCCAACGCACAGTTGATCGGCATAAGTCCAATCGGCACCATATGCTATTTCCTGCTTTATGGTCTTACCGTACAACCACCAAGACCGCCACTGGTTTTACCCCATTTCATTTAGTTCACGGTGTAGAGTCTGTCCTCCCCATTGAGTGTCAGATACCTACCTTACACATCGCTGTTGAGCTCCTCCCCTATACCTCCCCCCTTGAGCAACGTCTGCTCTCCCTCGAACAAGCCAATGAAGATCGTCGTGCCACTCTCCAGAATATCGAAGCTGCCAAAACACGCTCCAAAGCCCATTATGACAAACATGTTCACCCTCGAACTTTCCACGAAGGGGACCTCGTCCTCGCCTATGACCAAGCCAACGACAAAAAAGGTAAAGGAAAATTTGAGTCCATGTGGCAAGGCCCTTACATTGTTCAAACTTGCCTCGGCAAGGGGGCATACTTTTTAGCAGACTCTGAAGGACGACCCTTCTCCAACCCCCGGAATGGGTTGTATCTTAAACGTTTCTACCCATAACCAAAACCGTGACCTCATTGGTCCGCATTTGCACAGTTTGCTCTCTTTTTGTTTTTCACCGTTTTTTACCACAATCTCACATTCATTGCATTTTTGCATGTCCACAGATGGATCTTCTTCCACCGTGTTACATCGGCTTCGCTGATGGTGCTAGTCGCTGGTCTCCCAACCTAGCTTCTGCAGCATGGGTCTTATATTCTCCTTCCAACGAACGCATCCACCTTGACGGAATATGTATTGGCGCTGCTACCAATAACCAGGCGGAGTATGATGCTGTGACTGGTCTCCTAACTGCTGCCCTCCAGATGGGCATACGTCACCTTCATGTGTTCTTGGACTCCCAGCTACTTGTCTCCCAGCTCAACAACTGCTACCAGGTGCGTGATCCCTGCCTATTTAGAAAATTCCTGCGTACAAAACAACTTAGCCGACAGTTTGAATCCATCACATTCACACATGTCCCAAGAGCTTACAATAGTATCGCAGATCAAATGGCGAACAATGTCCTAGACTGGCATATAAATCACACTATGTAACACCTCCATCATGCATTATTACCCCATAACATATCATCCAAATATACAAAAAACCAAAACAGACTGCATTGCATCAACATTTGCATACATAAAACATAAAAATCCATAGGGCATCCACATGCCTAATCATACATACATCATGCTACATCACATAAAATACGCAAGGGGCATCCACGTGCCCAACACCCTAGACTACTTGCATCCATGTGCAATACAAACACATCAAACATCATAAAGCGCATCCACGTGCGTACAAATGAGACAATATCATCAAAAAATGTGCATCCACGTGCATATATATATATACAGGACAAAAAATACATGTTCAGAACTATACATATTCTGAGTACCCCAGTACTCAGCTATACAAAAAAATATATATGTACATCCCTCAAAGCTCATTAAATACAGGCCGAAGCTACAAACTATCGAAGGGAGTCCCCTGCACTCCCTAAAGGGAGTCATACCCTGCGTCACTATCCGTGTCAGTAGCCTCTGACTCCTCCTCCTGCTCCTCTGATGAGTCCTCATCTCACCTGGGCCTCGGTGCCCATGCCCGTGCCCTCTCCACCAAGAGAGCCACCCGGAACGCTATCCCTCTGAAATCCTGAGGCGCCTGCCTACAATCCCGAATCACATCCCGAGGAAGGTCCTCCCACCCTACATCGCTCACTCCCGTCAACAGCCGCCCTAACAGCACCCGTACAGACTCTAGCGCCCCATCCGCGTCTCGCCGATGCACCGGACCTTGCCCGGGCAAAGCCGGCACCGCCACTATCCCTCGCCACACCACATACCCTGGCGGCGGCTACGGGCCCACATATGCAAATCAACCATTTATCAGTAACTATATATCAAACATATATCATACATAACATAAAAATTAGACAAAACAATTAAAATCATACGTACCGTCTGGACCCCATGCCTGTCCAGGTGGCCGTGGCGCATATGGATCCCCTGTGTAGTCCATGCCTCTGTAGGGATAGTCCTCTAAAGCCAGTGGCAGCTGGAGCCACTGCATATACAGCTCCCGAGTGAAATACCGCCCCACGTCCCCGCTGCCCCGGCGACACATCATCTCTCCCCACCGGATCATCCGGGGCTCCCTCAGACCTCCCTCTCTGACCGGCACCCGCGGCCGCAGGGTAGGGACCCTCTCCATGAAGAATGCCACTAGAAACGAACCAAAACAGAATCCCTTACCAGCTTCCTTCGCTGCGGTCAGCTGTCGCTGCACGCAGGTCAGGAACATCTGGCCCCACGCATAGTACGTCCCAGCCAGCACTCGCTCTACAATCTGTATCTGACCCCCAGACACCTTCTCAGGTGACTGGGATCCCAAAATCCGTACGACACACACTGCCATCGCCTGTACAGCTGGCTCCCATAAATCCTGAATCCGGAGTGCATTCCTATGCACCCTCGCGTCTGCCCTGCAAAAACGCGCTGCCAAGTCATCTATATCGAGGTCCACGGAAACCCGCGGCTGTGTATTTGTTACCCGCCCCAGGCAGGGTAACCCCGTCATGAAATAAACATCGACCAGGGTGAGGTCCACCCTCTCTCCCTGCACCCGAAACGCCTGTGTCTCGGGCTCCCAGAAATCAATCAAGCAGTTCAGCAGTAAACCTGCTGACCGTATCATCGGAATCTCCGTGAACTTCAATAGTCCGAAGAGCGCTAACATGGACCACACTCGACGGTCCTCTCGAATGGCAGTCACTAAATCCTCTGGCATCTCCCTCTCCCGCCATATCACCCGTGGCATCCTGCAAATCAAACAAAGAAGTCTCATTAGGCTCATGTCCCAAAGACAAACCTACCCACCCCATCCATACCCCAGGACAGCCGTGGCCCAGACCGCAGCTGTCAAGCCCAACAGTCGCGGTCCAGACCGCGGCTGTCAAGGCTGACAGTCACGGTCCAGACCGCGGCTGTCAAGCCCTACAGTCGCGGTCCAAACCGCGGCTGTCAACCCTGACAGTCGTGGTCTAGACCGCGTCTGTCAAGCCCTACAGTCGCGGTCCAGACCGTGGCTGTCAAGCCCTACAGTCGCGGTCCACATACAGAAACCAGAAAGTATGGGATGCACACCATATATACAGAATATGCCATTTCTGTCCCTAAGTTTCTTGCATGTGGGCATACAGAATATACCAAGCTGAAAGGTGTGCGTCCCGTAAGTTTCATGCTATTTCCTTTTCACTGTTTTAGCTTCAAGAACGTATTTAGATTAGTTTTCGTTTCAGTTTATCATTATTTAATTCATATATCATTGAACTGCTACTAAGGAATCCATATTCCTTAGTAGGTGCTCATTCACACAAGCTAGGGTGAAAACCCTAGCAACAGATCCGGGTCATCGCACCGCTGGATCCTTACCAAGGTCCTAGATATATTGAACCTATCCGAGCCGAGGAAGAGGCACACAACATGGAGAGTCTCTACCAGATGACCGCGAACCAGAGTGACTACATCAATCCAACCGCAGAAGGGAACATTAGTTGGCGATGCGACAGCTCATGCGCATCGGATTCTGATGTTGGCCTAGAGAACTGGCAGAACAGACTTTACGAAGTCTCAGCTTGCAGATGTGTGTTTATGAGTAAGTCACTGCGATGGATTGGCGTAGAGGTCACTGACCTTCCATCATATAATGGACTAACAGATATCCAGGACTTCCTTGAGCAGTTTGAGCAACAGATCCCTTACGAGCAGAGGATCCCAGCTATGGACCTTGTAGTACGAGCCACACCTGCAAGATGGTGGTGTGCGCATAAAGAGAATATCACATCATGGGATAATATAAAAAGACTGATGGAAATCAGATTTTCTATCGATAGAGAGTGTGTCTAGCAGAAGTACACAGGAGAAACCGATCCCAGCACACACATTCAGACATGTGAACAGAACTGGTCGGACGTTCCCGAGGAGGAATGGGTTCAAAGATTCATTCACACATTGGACACAGTTCCAAGGAACTGGTATACAGAGACCGAGTTACGCAAGGGGACGACCACATGGTCACTTATGACAGACAGCTTCCTACTCACATTTGCGTTTGAATCGAAACATCCAATTGTTGCTCAGGCCCTAGACATAATCAAGATCAAGATATTTGAGGACTGTACCATGTCAGTGCAGGCTCAACCTGAGTGGTCCATCCAGTTGCAAGACGCGCTAGAATGCTATAACTTCGCAACAAAGCCAAACAATGAGGAGGAGGATGAGGACCCTCGCAACACCAACATTCCGAAATCAGAAGGGACTCGTGATGTTGAGGGACCACAGTTAGAGATTCCAGCAATCACTGAGCCCATCAAGATTAAAAAGATCAATATTGGCACAGACGCAGAACCTAAGTTTGCCTCTATTGGAGACTACTGGAACGATGAAACAGTTGGACAGATTGTAGATCTGCTACATGACTATCAGGACCTATTTCCTACCAAGTTCACAGAGATGAAGGGAATAGTCGGAGACCTGGGGGTGATGAGGATACCATTGAAGGAGGATGCTAGACCAGTTAAGCAGTGCCCATATAGATTGAATCCGTGCTACAAAGAAAAAGTCAAGGACGAGATTGATAAGATGCTAGCAGTAGGCATCATTGAGCCGGTAGAAGAAAGCGAATGGGTTAGCCCCATGGTCATCCAAGAGAAGAAAACAAAAGGGGACATCAGAATCTGTGTTGATCTACGAAAACTCAACGATGCATCACTTCATGATCTGTTTCCAACGTCGTTCACTAATGAAGTATTAGACAACGTGGGAAGACAGGAGGTCTACTCCTTCACTGATGGGTTTTCAGGCTACCATCAGATCAGAATACATCTAGAAGATCGATCCAAGACCACCTTTGCAACAGAATGGGGCTCGTTCCAGTATACGGTAATGCCCTTTGGTCTTAAGAATGCACCAGCTATATTTTCTAGAGTAGTCGTTGCTGTATTTAAAGAATACATTCATAAATTCTTAGAAGTATATTTTGATGATTGGACTGTATTTGGACTTGTTGACAAGCACATAGGAGATCTAAGACTGATGTTAGAGAAATGTAGGCAGTACCAAATTTCTCTAAACTTGAATAAATGTATATTTTGTGCACCATTTGGTATTTTGTTGGGACACATTGTTTGCAGACAAGGCTTGATGGTAGATCCCGCGAAGATCACCATCATTGTAAAACTTCCGGCACCCAATTCAGTCAAGCAACTAAGGACAGTACTTGGTCATACCGGCTACTACAGAAATTTCATCAAGGGCTACGCAAAGATTACAGCGTCGATGGAGAAATTGCTAAAGAAAGATGTAAAATTCCTATGGAATGAGGAATGTCAGCAGAGCCTAGACATGCTTAAAGAAAATATGGTTACAACACCCATCCTAGTATTTCCCGACTAGACTAATCCATTTCATGTACATGTCGATGCGTCTGGCATAGCACTAGGTGTTGTTCTAACACAACTAGGAGAAGGATATATCGATCATCCTATCGCATACTCCAGCAGAAAGCTATCAACAACAGAAAAGAACTACACCACAATAGAAAGAGAAGGATTAGCTATGGTATAAGCGTTGCAGAAGTTTAGGCACTACCTGTTGGGTGCCCCATTCAAAATGTTCACTGACCATTCCGCGCTAAAATACTTGGTCAGTAAGCCAGTGTTAGGGGGGAGAATCTGCAGATGGTTACTCCTCTTTCAGGAGTATGATTTTAAAATCATTGTTAAACCAGGAAGACTGAATGCAGGACCTGATCATTTGTCACGGTTAGACTCAGGAGAAGAGCCAAGTAATCTAGATGACAATCTGCCAGATGCGTCGTTGTTTTCCATACAGATCGTAGATGAGTACTATGCCAACATTATCCACTTCCTCACTACAGGAGTAGCACCTGATGAGTTTACTAAGTAGCAAAAGAAGCAGTTGGTTGTTAAAGCAGCAGAATTCACCCTTATCGCAGGAAACCTATACAAGTTAGGTCCGGATGAAGTTCTGCGCAGATGCGTGATGCCCCACAAAAAAGACGCTATTATCAAAGAGGCACACTCAGGAACCGCAGGAGGTCATTTCGCTGGAAAGCTGACTGCGTAGAAAATCCTGGAGGCAATATTATGGTGGCCTACATTGCATAAAGACACCAAGGACTTTTGCAGATGCTGCGATATCTGCCAAAGGGTAGGAAAACCCTCGCGACGCGATGAAATGCCGTTGCGACCGCAGGTCACGTTGCGCGCATTTGACAAATGGGCTATAGATTTTGTGGGTCCTATCAACCCACCAGGAAAGCGCACTGGTGCGAGATATATTATCACTGGAACAGAGTACCTCACCAGATGGGCAGAGGCCAAAGCAGTAAGAAATTGTGATGCTGCTACAGCTACACGGTTCCTTTTTGAAAACATCATCAGTAGGTTTGGATGCCCAGTAATTTTGATGAGTGATCAAGGCACACATTTCCTGAACAGTACTATTGAGGCATTAACAGAAGAATTCTAGATCCAGCACCATAAGAGCACTCCCTACCACCCACAGGCTAATGGTACAGTGGAGGCCTTCAATAAGATTTTAGAAAATGCTCTTACTAAGATCTGCAATAGCCAGAGGAATGATTGGGACCTCAGAGTTAACGTTGTATTATGGGCATACAGAACCACATGCAAGAAACTTACGGGACACACACCTTTCAGCTTGGTATATGGACAGGAGGCTGTTATTCCTATGGAGTATATTCTTCCCAGTTTAAGAATCGCTCAGATTACCGAGATGACTGATACAGACACAGTGGAGGAAAGGCTAGAACAGCTGCTTGCCTTAGAAGAAGACAGATTCATCGTCGAATTCCATCAGAAAGTGCAGAAAGCACGAGAAAAATCTTGGCATGACAGACACATTAAGAATAAGACTTTCCAAATCGGAGACCTGGTGCTCCTCTATGACAGCAAATACACTAAGTTTCCAGGGAAGTTCAAGACACATTGGCTAGGGCCATATCAGATACAGCAAGTCACAAAGGGAGGTGCCGTTCAGCTCAGCCAGCTGAATGGGGAGCTCTTGCCCACATGGATTAATGGCAGTAGGCTTAAGCCCTATAGTGATAGCCACCCCGCCTCTTAACCAGTCTAAGTGGTGCAGATGTCCAGTGTAGTTGAAAGGAGGCATCGCACCGGGAACTAGTCTACACCGGCAGGCACTATTCTAAGTATGAGGAATCAAAAAAAAAATACACCCTCATATACAGACAACGGGAAAAATCAAGGACTCCAAGTTACCATAAGCCCTAGTAACTAAGTATCAGCTACACAGAGGAGGATGGGGTTATGACATTTCAAGCATACCAAATGAGACACTTAGATTCACCACCAGTCTGCTTGCGGGAAGACTGCTAACCAAGGTTCGACCAAAGGAAGTTACAGGATCCGTAATTCACCTGGCCATACAGGTCACAGAAGGGGAACAGTTCAATTGGTCTCTATTCTTATTAAACATGCTGCAAGCAGATTGCTTGGCAGCTCAGGATGAAGTCAACCACCCTTCCATTTTTCGTGGTTACTTATTCTTTGTGCATTTGTAGGATGGAAGGAGCCACCCCATACCTAGTTTCAACAGATGACAGGTGGCGCACCCAAAGGAGTGTGCTATGCCATCTTATGGGAGACCAACCGCCCAGCCAAGAAAGCAATCAATGCAATGGTATTCCATGACTACTATAAGCTGTTGATGAAGGTCATTCAAGAGACACCACGGCTCAGCACAGAGATTGTGGACATGTACGACAGCCGACTTAATTTTATGGCAGACAGCCATTTAATCTATCTACGGCCAAAAAAGACTAAGTGGGATGATTGGGCACCTGGCTCGTTTAGGATGGAAGCCTGGGATGTCGAAGGAGTCATAAGAGACTTCGACGACCAGTGGAAGTAGGAATATGAAGATACCGCACCACTATCATCATACTCCAAAGACACAGAACACCAGAACAAGGACAAAGACAAAGCAGACATCCAAACACAATCTTCAGCAGAGGAACCACTACCAGGGGAAAAGAAGAGACCTTCACAGCAAGGGTCACTAGGGACACAGCAGAAGAAAAAACAGAAAACCTCAAAGCCAACCCTCAAGACAGCATTGACAGACGATGACTACGAACTCATCGCAACAAGGACGTGCGATACATTGAAGGACTCACTTGACGCGATGAAGGAGGCGCAGGAAAAGAGCCAGAGCATAGTCGAAAAGAAACTTCTAGACTTAATAATGATTACAGAGAAGACTGCCATGAGGTACATTCCACCTGACAAGACGAACACCGGAGAGACCTCGGCACCACTGATGTCCCGCCAGGAAAGCTTAGCAAAGGATCGCCTCAATACTGTGTTAATTCCACCAGGGAGTATCCGATTCCCTACCACAATGAAGGACCCACCAGTTCAGTTTAGGCAACCCATTGAAGTTAACCTTGCAGTGTTTCATATTCACCAGTTGCATATGATCCAACAGCAGTTAGGTGCAGAACTCAAGAGTAGAGAGCTCGAGACTTACCAGCAGAATATGCAACTGAAGCAACAAAATGCGGCACTTGCTATCAGTGTTTAGAAAAGGGCAGACGAAGTACGGACATATGAGGAAAGAGAGCAAGATCTTTCTTAAGTTTTGTAGAGCATTGCATTGTAACTGCCCCAATGTAACATCGAGTTTGCCTTACCAGTCCCGCAGAAGCTAAGAAGAGTAGCAGACAGAGCAAAGGCTCTGGAAGAAACCATGACTAGGATGGACGCAGAAGTGGCCAAGATGAAGGTAGACCATGAGGTGCAGATCGCTGAACTTGAGGCTCACATACGTGACACCTCCCAGGCAGACCAGAAAGCGCAAATAGAAGCCCTTCGACTCACTTCAGCGCAGATGCAATCTCGTATCGACGAAGTACGATTAGTAGTAACCGATGCGACAAACACATGGGCTGAGTTAGATGAGCTGCCAGAGAAAATAGAAATCTAGCAAAGTATTCAGCAGATAGAGAATACTGCTGCGGCAATGAAAGAAGAAATTAAGGGCTTGGCAGCTCTTCAAAAGATGAGGAAGACAAGGGAGATGAATAGTTTGCAGCAGGAAGCGCAGCAATTAAGAACCAAGGAGATGCACATTAATGACCTGCTTCAACCGTATCAAGAGAAAATCGCAGAGATAGTCGATACGGTTGAATAGAAAATAAAGGAGTTCACTACCACCAGGGAAAACACTGACGCCACAGAAGATGCCAGTATTAGCTAAGCTTTGCTTGACTCGGCACAAGAGAGTGTCGAGGTGATGCAGAAAGATGTCACAGGACTTCGTGACAGGTTGCAGAGTGCTTCACAGGAAGCCAAAGCAAAGCTCCAGCAGGAGAAGCCTGCTGCAGGTGGCTCGAGGATGAGCCACAAGTAAGTGTTAGGGGACTGTTGGAGCAGGGTCCCGCAGCTACAGAAGAAGCTGCTAGTTTTGGTGGAATGATAAGTTTTGGCGGAAAGAAGATAATACGGAGCTACGACGCCGTAGCACGTTTCTAGCTGCAGATCAGAGCCGGAAACCATGACTTTTTGAGATAGGAAAGTCAAAGAAAGGCAACAGTACCTGAGCGGCCGAGAAAGGAGAGCACAGCCACTGCATTGAAGGCAGCGACGGAAGACAGGAGGGCTCAGTGACCCTCATAAAGAAGAAGGAGGAACGAGGCTCAAGCATTGAAGGAGAAGGACAGAAAAGAGAAGCAGCGCATAGTACCCATGGTCAGTGCCGAGAAGCATGGAAGACTGCAGAGAGCTGTGGTGTGATGGGAAGCGGCTACCTCAAGGACAGAGAGGACCGACTGTCACTAATTAGGGTTTGGGTTACTGTTGGGATAGGCCCACAGTGTTGTAAAAGCAATACCTTCGGGATACTTATAAAAGGATGTAATTTTGCATTGTAAAGGGTTGGTTAGACAGTTAGACAGTCGTGATTGAAATAGGCAATAAGGATAAGTAGACTGTTGTAAAAGCCGAGCTCTGGTTTTGGTCTTAGCTGTAGCAATCTTACTGAAACCAGCAGCTGGCTTATAGAGCATGCATGTAACGATCCGCAGGGATTGACTGAGAGGGAAGAGTATATTGTAAGAGAGCAATATAGAGAGAAGAGAGATCTAAGAGAGAAGATCTTGAGCTGCATATGCGGTGTAGCAGAACTATGTTTTACCTTCCCCTTGAGCTATAATAGAAAACACAGTTCTGTGGACGTAACTTCCATCCTGGAGGTGAACCACGTTAAAATCTGTGTTATGCGACTGGTTTATGTGTTATGTTTACTTATGCATTTCTCAGTTATTTCATGGACTTTGTTTGCAGTTTAATGAATGAATGTATTAATCAGTTCACCACAGCATAGAAGGATAATCATAGGTTAAAAGCCTTTAGGATGTTGTATGTGGTTCACTTATGCTTTGCGTAAAACAGTTACTGGTTGCAGTATCGAATAGCTTTGTATGATAAGTCTTGCACGTCGACACGGGCAATGCTAAGTGCGCTAAACCGCGGAGGTAGGATATCACAGATAGGTGATACCGCATCGGCAGAGAAGCTGTGGTGCGTGATACCACAGGTTGAGGACTTCGCGTTGGACAGGAGCTGTGTGTCGCACAGTGCGCGGCGATGCGGTAAGGCTGGAGATATCGCAAGTCAGTGAAAGTGCACATCATAGAGAAGGACCGCACGGTGGTGTAAAGGAACATCTCACGGCTAGAAGAGCTGCGTGACGACGGGATCGTGCGACGTGAGCAGGAGGTCGCGCGATGCACAGACACAGAGGGAGATCTTGCAGCTAGAGGAGCTGCGAGCCACAAGTAGGATTGCAATAGAACCTGGTCCAAGATGCTTGAGTCCTTGGCCAACCCATTAGAATCACTTCGGGTGAGACTTCAGGCCGCTGTGCGGTCTGTTGCCGAAAGGGCTAGTGAGCTAGGGGTGTTGTTGGTTGATTATAGTAAACCCGGGTCTTCCCATGCAATCAACACTTTATAAGAGTACTCTTGGGTGGATGAAAAATCATGTCGAGATTAGGTTTCTCGATGGTGAGGGGACCATTAGACGAGGACATGGGAGGACCAGTGGGGGGAGCTTTATCTGAAGAAGAACTGTCTTCTTTTTTATCTGCAGGTTTGTCATAATTCTGACTTCGAGTATGCAAATTAACAGTTTCTAAGGAAATCATGTGAATTTCCTCTGAAGAACTAGAATTTCCCTAATTAGACATGTGGTCTATCAGTTGTTGCTGAGAAGGGAAAGGATCAGTGAGAACTGTTGGCGTAGGGTTAGTTTTCAAAAATTTATTGATTTCTTCAGGACGGGGACACTCCTTTGTGAAGTGATCCCCTCTATGCAATAGACATGGATATTTTTCTTTTCTCTTCCCTTTATCATTTTCATTGGTTGTAGGTTTCGGGTTCTCTTGTTGGTTTCCAGGTTTCTTGTTTTTTCCTTTACCTTTCTTTTTATTATTACTGAGTGTTTGTGTACTTTGAATAGTGTTTACCTCGGAGGAAACCTTAGGATTTGAAGGATTAGTAGTAGAAGCATTGGGTTTCTTGGTAGTTTTAGCCATTGACAGGGTCTGGATTGAACTGAAAACCCCATTGACAAGAATTTCTACAGGTGGCTTAGTCGGGTCCGTGCTAGGACAAGGAGCTTGAGGAATAAGGTCATACAAAGTTTCAGATTGGGAATATACCAAGTCCAGATATTGAGTGTGACTGATACCCTACTCTTCGGTGACAACACCACCCATAGCAACATCTCAAGAAATGGGTGGCAAAAAAGACTTCGTAAACCAATTAGCTAAGAGTTGGTCAGGGATAGGAGCTCTAATGAGCCTTCTCCGCCTTCTCCACTCATGGATGTGATTCGATATGTGTGTGGAGGTGTTTCGATGCAAATAGGTCAAAAGGTTTGTACCCATTTCATAATGAATGGGTAGTTGAAAGTTTGTGAGGAAGACAATTGCCAATGCACTAAAATCCACAAACGAGTGTTGTGGAAGTTCAATATACTACTTCGCAGTTGTATCGGTCAATGTGCATTGGAAGAGTCTCAATCGAATAGAATCATCCATCAAGTATTTTGATGAACACCATATATGGAAAGTCATAATGTGATTTTTTGGATCATCTCCCTGCTTACCATCGAAATTTGAGATGTCCGATGGCGACTTTAGTGGAATAGCAGGCCATGAAGGATTGTGTTGAATGGGGTCATTAATCAACTTGGACAAATTGGGTAAGTCCAAAGTTGCTAGGAAAGGTAACTGATGATTAGGTTCCATGTACTGGTATTATTGATAAGGCATGTAACCACCAGTAGGGCCATAGGTTGACTGATATACAGGTTGATGAAATGTCTAATGAGATGATGTACTTCCCGAATATTGACCTCGAGGGTTAGGGCCACTCGAGCCACCAAGACCATTAGGCACGTTATACCATTAGGAGCATGGCCTATAGGAACTTCAAGACCACTAGGACCACCAAGAGGAGGGCCACTAGAACCACCAAGACCACACGGACCACCAGAACCTCCAGAACCACTAAGACAACCAAGAGGAGGACCACCGAAACCTCCAAAACCACTAGGAGAAGCACCATCAGGACCACTAGAAGGAGGACCTCTAGGACCCCCAGGACCTCTGGGAGGAGGACCACCATAAGGTGGTCCTCTGGCACCACCAACTGTATGAATAGGTATTCCTCCCATCGCTGACATATAAGACCAGTTGGGTTTCCCCCATGGTGTAAAAGCATTCCCAGGGTATGAAATTCCAGTGTAAGACATACCTATAGGGGTAGGTTGATAATTCATGTTTCATATAGGAATTTGATTTGCTGGATAACCATAAAGCCATGAGGGTTGATGAACTATAGGTTTTGCACCCACCAATGGCTGACTTGAATTTGAAGGAGGGTTTACCACATTTGTGTTGGTGGGAGGGACATATACTATGGATTTTCCTGCAGTAGAGGTTTGTATATTATTAGTAACAATTCCATTAGTGGGTAAGGTAGGTTGCACCAGGGGTTTCCCCTCGGCGTTAGAAGGTACAAACACTACTGGAACTAAAGGTTTCCCCCCAGCTATAGAAAGTATGAGATGACTAGATATAGACCTAAAAATCAAAACTGCAGGGGCAGAATTGGAGGTTTGACATGGATTACAAGAAGTCTCACCATATGCTGGATGACCATCAGAAGAAGGTTTAATTTCAGATACAATCCAAGGATCTGTATTATGGGGAAGAAGAGCTGAAACAAGTTCTTTATGAGGCATGGGGTTTGCTAAGATTGTATCTAATCTCTGCATTCTCTCTTGAAAATCATGTGCACGGTCAATATAGGCTTGGATTTTTCTAAACTCTTCTTCACTTGGTGAATATTGTTTAGGAGAGGGCCTATTTACCCCAAATGAGGCAATGGCCTGCCCCATAGAAGTTCTCTAAAATGGAGCATCTAGGCCATACTCAGGTGGAACAGGACTATTGGTATGACCTTCCATATGCGGATGAAAGGAATTATCAGCCATAGGAGGCTATTGAACCAAGGGATTAATATAAGAAGTGAATTGGTCTCCACTTTCTACAACTATATTTTATTTCTGGTGGGAAGTAGTTGCAGCTACTTGGTCGATTGCTTCCATTGGACTTTATCCTACAATAGGAGGAAAATCGGGTGGCAAGCCTTGATTCCTTCAAGATCATCTCAACTGAAACTCAACCAGATTGGTATCAGTTACTAAACTAACCTAGGGTCTCAAAACTAATAACACATAAAAAACTTTCTCCCACTCAAGCTACAGGCCATCAAGCAAACTTAAATGATAGGAGGAGCTCAAATAGTCGGTCTCTCACCAAGATTGTCAAGTAGGTGCAACTCACGATATACCACAAGGGTATGTGTGTAGTAATCTCCCCGAATGTTGATTTTGGTGTATTTCTCCACACCATATGACCAAATGTTTTTTCTCAGATGGATACAGTATCCTAGTGGGGTCTCCCGATATACGCAAAGTACGTGGGAGCTCAAATCAATAGCAGTCCTGTCTAATGAACAACCGTTCACAAGGAGCCTTCCAATATATAATTGAGTACATGAATTAACTCTCTATATGCCTTAAGGGTATGTGAAAGACCATTCGATATACCGATGGTACGTGGAAGAACCGCGCAACTCCCAAGTTGTAGTGCGGACAAGTAATGATAGCTCCTACGTTTAACGACACTCGAACACATCTCTAAGCTATCACTCCAATTTCTATACAATTTTTAGGCCTAAAGCTACCGTTAATTTTAAAGTGGATGGTTAGGTGAATGCATGAGATTTTGACAAAAAAATTAAAACCATACAAATATGAGATGCACGTTCATTCACTTTACCATTCAGATTATGCCTAATTACGGGAAGGAGAGAGGTTATTTTTATTTTCAATTTTGCTTTGAAACCAAAAAATTTCTCAAACAACTCTTGAACTGAGAAATAAAACAAGAAATACACTCCAAACTAATTTTTTGAAACCAATCAGATGGGATAGAATCTCTTTTCCTAAAAGAAAAACAACCAATACTCAATATGCATATGCAATCTATTTTTCCTATTTTTCTCTAAAACATGGAAAGATCTAACTTAAACTATTGATATTTTTTCTTTTGATGAGATAATGATGCAAAAGAGACAAAAGAAAAAAGCAATCTTGAAATCTTACGAAGCTAATCAGAGGTCCAATGACTTAAGCTCGATAAAAAAAATGACTTAAGCTCGATAAAAACAATGACTTGATCTCAACAAACAAATTTCTTTTTGAAGGAAAAAAAGAAGTCTCCCACTAACTCTACGAAAACAAGAAAATGATCAAGAAGCCTTTCTCTTAGTATTTATCAATGAATGAAAAGAGACCTAACTGAAACAACACTTTCAGTTATTCCTTTCAAAATCAAAACCAACAAGCATGGAAGCAACGAATGATAAACAAGCCTAACCTAACTGTTGGGATTTTCAACCAAACAAGATCTTACCACCAAAAAATTCCAACCATGAACACTCATAGTTATACAAACAAGCCTTGACAGTATAGGGCTGAAAGCAAAATCAAGATCTACTTTTGCAAAAAATAAAAAAACAAAGTCTAGAACAGGGCCTACCTGGCACCGCACTGAAAGGGTTACTAACAGAGTGGTTTTTGAAGTAGCACCACTTCTTGATTTCTTGACTCTGGCAGTAGCACCTCCTATGGGTAACTGAGTGCAAGTGGTGGCACCACATATTTCCAAAAGAACATGAGCAATTCCCTACAAAAACCAAGAATAGAAGGAGAGCAAAAAAATCAAGTTAGAAGTTGCAAAAACAATATCAAACTGATGAATCAACAGTAATGCAGAGCATACAAAGTCAAGGTGACTCAGATTTGAAGAGATCTGATGATTTCAAACCAAAACTTCACTAAATTAGATGGTATATCTGACTAAAAAATATTGAATACTAGAGCCTGGATTCGGACAACTGTTAGAAGACTGAGGAAGATCAGATCAACTGAAGCTCATGCTCCCCAGTGGAGTTGATAGATTTGTTATCAGGAATATCACACCTTTTGTGGACATAAGTTGTTCCTCTGTTCTGAATGGTTCAGATCCAGAACAAATTAGTCACAACTAGCTCAGAAGACTTTCCCTAGAAACTATAGATTCCTAGAATCAGATCTCTGATGGAAAACCTATATAAACACATGAAAACATCAACGATACCAAAAAAATATCCATAGATAAATATCGGTGACTAAGGAATTTGATAATAGACATGTGAGATTATAACACAACAGATATATGGGAAATGAACCAACTTTACATTAATAGATGAATGAAATATTTTACAACCTTTTGCCTTAGTGTCGATCCACTCCTTCACAAGACTAAAATCTCATCCCTGATAGCTCCAACATGCTCCTCTATGCTCTCTAATGGATTAATCCAGGATGTTAATTAAGCAACATAAATTTACTCTTTTCTTCTCCTCTCAACCATGGAGTATGGGCCTAGTTTTAAAGGGCTCAAAGGGATAGGAATGGTTGAGAAATAGGTGGGTGAGGTGGCCATGAGATCCCCAAAGCATGGATCTCGAGCTTAATTGACCCAGGTGAGTAGGGATAATGCTAGCCATGAAGCTTTTATTCTAGAAGCTTCGTGAAACCTCCTTTTTTTCACTTTTTTTGAAGGGCACTGCTTATAATCCCTTATGACAAAGTAGTGCAAGGTGAGAACCACGCCAAAAACAAAGGTGAAAGGTAGTGGCACCACCTGTCTTCCACATAACTCAGGCGGTGCTGTATAAGGTACCACTTATAAGCTTAAGGATAAAAGTGGTGTTGGAGTTTTATATGCAGGATCAACATCTGGAGCAATGTTTTCACTTCAAGTTTGGGATTGAGGGAAAAATTAAGGTGTTAGAGATCTTATTGCATGTTGGTGACAGGATTTGGGTATAATACCATATGATCAATGGTATTCTTCATACAATACTTCTCTGTTTGATTTCCTTATAGTAAGAAAAGTTGGTCTTGTCATACCTTTGATGTTTGTCCTTACTAGAGCTTGAGGTTTTATTTGATGGATCAAATGCATCTTTAGGTTCAAATTCAATGTTTCTTTTCTCTTCACCTTTATGATTCCTTCTTTCTTGAGCACTTCTTGTCTCACTAGCTAAGAGAGCTTGATTTGGAGAGGCTCTAAGAGGTCCCATCTGTATCATCTTGTCTTGTTCTTAGATTATAGATTCTGTGAAGGCATCAAAGGATATCATTATACAATTAGGATTAGTCAATATCCTAGAGTGAAAAGTAGAGAAAAATACTAAGAATTTTGAGCCAAGTTTTCTCAGTATGGAGAGCACCAATTTCTCATCCTTCTTTTCAATTTTGCATTGCTTTCATTGCATGACCAGTGATTTTAATTTAGTGAAGAATAGCTGGATTGAGTCAAAGTTATTAGGTTGTAGTGCTATGAGATAATTCTCCAGGCTATGGCCCCTCATCTCATTTTTTTTTGAAACAAGGATTCGAGCTTATCCCATACTTATTTTGGAGTAATGAGTCTATCAAGATGGAACAATATCTCCCTAGAGATGTGGATGCACATGTAGCCAAAAACTTCACCAAGCCTATCTAGATGATTTGATTTTTCAATAAATTGTTGGGGTTTGGCTACTCTTCCCATGGTCATCCTATACATACCTTTGTTGTGCAAGGAAATCTAAATGTCTGCCCTATAATCAAGGTAATTGCAAGGTGTAAGGATTCTCAGAGTGAGAGCTACTGAATTGTCCATTTCACAAATATATTGATCAACAATTATTCAAGAAAAATTTGAATGTACCTACAAAAACATTGCAAAACAACTCAATTCAAATCAATTTAGCTCAAACACCCTTCACTTCAACGTGTGCAATTTCTCTGAGTGCATCACACCTAGATAGAATTCTTTGGATAGAATCCATAGGGAGCAATGAATTAATTCCAGGAGTTGTGTGGAAACTCAATGGATTATGGTGCATCAATGGAAGGAATGGATACCTTCGTTGATACCATGGTAAATTATATGAAGCATAGGATCATCATCCTACATGAATTCAAATGAGAAGAGAATGTTGTAGAAGAGAGAGAATATTTTAGCATAGATTCTTCAATTAATCTTGACAAAGTTACACACATTTGCAGACAAATTTGTTATAATATGATTACATTCATGAATCAATAAATAATATGGAATACACTGGTTGTACATATAGGAAAATTTGAATGCCTAAGATAGGATTCAAATCTATCAACTCAAACTGACTCTGGAGCTAACTTAGTGTGGGAAAATCACCACTAGAACTCACTAATGGAACTCTGGATAACCAACTTAGTAAAAAATCAGTTAACTGATGAGGGTAGGTGAGCAAAGGCAACCACACTCCCTTCAATTATGAAAACTAGTGCTAGCCTAACTGATTGTGATCTAACTGATAATAACTATGTTAAATTTGTCAACCATTAATATACAGGAAAATATGAAAGTTGTATGAAGGGAATTATGTAGTGGAATAATCAAAGAGGATGTACACTAAACAGGAAATTCATGCCACAAATTTGAGATAATAGGACAATAATTGTTCAAATAATCACAACATTAATCTTCATTCATTAATCAGTAATACAATGGTAGTACAATAAATATATTTTGAATACTAAATATAGGATTCAAATCTATCAGTTCTAACTGATTGATTAGCTAAATCGGTGTGGAAAAATCACAGATGGATCTCACTAGTTTAACTCCAGATGCTTAAAAAAGTCTACAATCATTTAATTGATGAGGTAAGTGGACAAAATAAGCCACACTCCATGCATGCATGCAAAACTGGTGCTAAGCTAACTGATAGTGATCTAACTGAATGCATCTGGAGGATAACTCAACATAACTGCTTACCTACCACAACCAACTGAAGGAGGCTATTGGTGGCACTCAAAGTGGGATAATGTAATGTATGGATTGGTCTTAGAGGCACATAAAACAATGCATGCACATTTATTAAGTGGAATATAACCTCTATTTGTGTCCCCCATACTCTAGTACATTCATAATAACTTACTACGTTAGGAAATATGACCAAATAGACTATATTGTCCAAACGAGGATTAATTAATCCTAACAGCCCCCCCCCCCCCTTAATCCTAACTTTGGACAAATTGGGCCTTGGAACTAGGACATAATCCACCCATACAATATAAATGAATAAAATTTTTCTTAATAAAATAAGGAAAATGGGGAAAACCTCATGGGAACCCCCCCCGCCTTAACATAAGTAGCTAATCAAGAAACATGTTATACCTGTGAAAGTATTTTTGTAATCTGCATAGTAAAGTAGTGATGGTTCTTGTGTGCATACACATGTTTGGACTATGCATGTGAACCTATCCAAACTAAATGATTATATATGGAGTAATTTTCCTCTTTGGAAGAAGAGGAATATGCTCAACTGAATCAGGAACATAGACAGTTGCAAGATGAAAACTGGACCCATGTAGAGAAACTGAGATCAACTGATGGGAGAGAAAAAGTACTTGAGAATTCGAACCATCGGAGTTAAACCCAAGAAAATTATATGTTGAAGCCTTGAACATCAAACCATGTGAGTTAAAATCATCTCTAGGTGTTAGGAGCAAGTGTCCAAGAGAATGCAGGATGTCTTCGTCTTTACTAGTATTGTGAGGAGATGAGCATGTGATAAAGTAGGAAGGTAGAGAAGTCTTGGGACCATGGAGAGAGAATTCTTAAGCTCCAGAATTTGATATCTCTTCTAAAATATCCAATTATTCAAAAAATATAATATCAGAAAACTCATGAGAGAAAAATAACATCGAATCCTAGCAACAATTTTGAAAGAGACTTGAGGTACTTGATTTTTCACACCAAAATTGATGAGAATAGCTACAAGTATGACTGGAGTCTCTTGAAACTTAAAATTAGAACCAAATAATTTCATATCAGATTAAAATAAGGGAATATCAAATCCAAGAGTGTGGAACAAAGGTTCCAAGTGCTCCACTGAGATGGTAGATGCACAATTTTCTCCTTCTTCAACAAAACTCTGAGTATTGGTGCAAGCAATCTTGTAGGAACTTGTTGGAAGCACTAGATCAATGAGGGTGAAAGAAACACTCATAAAATATTATATTTCTTCCAAAAAATCCAAATTATAACTTTTTTGCACACCGACAACAACATTAGAGAGAGAGAAATCGAATTCCTCTTTATTTTCTGAAGTAATCACTGGCAAACTTTGCACAGAATTTAGAATAGAAGAATCACTAGAGAATTCCTGAGAAGAATGTAAGCATATTTTTTCTTCAATAGCATATATTTGAATGAATTATTCTAGATCATATATATGAGAATATGAGATATCATAGATCTCATAAACTTATGGAGCAACACGAGAAGGAGTCACTACAAGGAGACTTTCAACAATTCGAATTGATTGAGTTGAAGATTCTACTTATTCCTCATCTTGAAAAACTTCATATAAGAAAATAGAGTCCAAGAATTTTGAAGGAAGAACTCTTTATGGTGGTGGGTGTGCTCTCCAAGTTACTAGAATGATATTCATTGTGCTTGCCAAAGGTTCTATCCAATTCTGTCAAAAGATCCTTTGGTTATTCAATAGAATCAATAAGATAGCATATCCTTGGAGAAATAGCCAGACATTTCCTTCCAAAATCTCTATCACTGTCATTTAGCCAGTATTTTTGATCTTCATAACACTCTTTGCTAATTTCTATATATACCTCATAGATACCTAGTCTCTTTAGAGATGGAATCATCTTCAATTTCCACTTTGAATATCTTGTGAATGGAGTAAGAAGAGGAATTTATACTCTCGAATACATATTGAAGTTGTACTTTCAAAATATCACTACAAAACAAACCAATTCACAATAATATGTCAATTAAAACCTTTCCACCTCGACATGTGCACTTTTTCAGAGTCTGTCACACATGGATAGAATTCTATGGACATAATCTAGAGTGAGCAATTCTATGATTACATGAATTATTTGGAAACTCAGCTATTTCTAGTGCACAATGGAGGTTTCTAAGGTTTGTTGCTATCCTGCGACAAGGCTCTGATAGCATGTTAAATTTGTGAACCATTTATCTACAAGAAAATATGAAAGTTGTAGGAAGGGAATTCTGTAGTGGAATATTAAAAGAGAATTTACACTGAACATGAAATTCATGCCACAAATTTCAGATAAATCGGACAAGAATTGCTCAGATAATCACAACACTAATATCATTCATTAATTAGTAATACAATGGTAGTACAATAAATATAATTTGAATACTAAATATAGGATTCAAATCTATCAATTCTAACTGATTGATTAGCTAACTCAGTGTGGAAAATTCATAGTTGGAGATCACTAGTTTAACTCAGGATGTCTAAATTAGTCTACAATCATTTAACTGATGAGGTAGGTGGACAAAAGGAACCACACTCCATGCATGCATGAAAAACTGGTGCTAGGATAGCTGATAGCGATATAACTGAATGTAACTGGAGGAAAACTTAGCATAACTACTTACCTACCACATCCAACTGAAGGAGGCTGCTGGTGGCACTCAGAGTGGGATCCTATAATGTAGGGATTGGTCCCAGAGGCACATAAAATCATGCATGCACATGTAGTAAGTGGAATATAACCTCTAGGTGTGTTCCCCATACTCTATTATAGTGATACTAACTTACTAAGTTAGGAAATATGACCAAATAAACTATATTGGAAAAACTGGAGCATAAATGAACATGACTGATTACCTACCAATGTCAACTGAAGGAGACTATTGGTAGAACTTAGAATGAGTTCCTAAATTATATGGATTGGTCCCCGAGGCTCCTAAACTCATTCAATCAAGTGTATTAAGTGGTAGATGTCCCCTAGGTGTGTCCTTCATGCACTAGTGAAGTGACGAATACCTCCTAAGCTAGGAAAATAGACAATTACACTGTGTTATAAAAGGAAGGAGTAATAATAATACCAACACCCCCCTTAATCCTGAATTTGGAAAACCTAGGACGTGGAATCTAAGACTAAAGGTTGCTTATACAATCTAAATGCAAAATAATAACTCCTAAAAACAGAGGAAATGGGGAAAACCTCATGGGAAACCGCCCCCCTAAAAATAAGCAGGAAAACTAGCATCAAGCTTTCATATCAAGAGAAAAGTTTCTTTGAATAAAACCTTGTGAAAATATTTCTACAACCTTGCATATTTGTGGTGCAATGAAGCAGTATGATGGTCCTTGTGTGGACTAGTATCCTAGGACTTTGCACGTGAACTTCTCCATCTTATTCCAATCCAATGATAGACAGTAGTAGAAATTTTTCCTTTGTCTCTTATTTATGGAGGAAGAGTGACATGATCCAATTGGTTCTTCTATGAGTAGGGTTGTTGATTAGTCCTTACCATCATTTAGCATCTCACAAGGATCTTGTTGCACCTCTCTTAAGGAAGTGATATTTCTTGACATTGCGAAAGGTTCTCTTTATGAAATTGGGATCTTGTTCCCCTCATGTTAGATGGCTCTCCAGTCATGTTCCCAGTTTCCTCAATAACCGTTTGTTCCCATTTAGGCCTAGTATTGGGAGTAGGGACTGGATTTGGATCTGGATCACTGTGAACTTCATCTTCAATTTCATAAGATGGTTCAACTGGGTATTCTTCTTTAGATTCTAAATATGAAACACTAATGGAAACATTATCATATGTAAAAGGAGTGGATAGAATGGTTTTACCTCCCCTTTCAAATGGAATCTGAGACTATACTAAATCTGAGCATGGTCGAAAGTATGATAATTCATATGCCTTGGAGGCATGGTTTGCAACACCCTTAACTATAATATTACCAGTTGAGATATCTGATATATCCACTGAGTTGGGACCAAAACCCACTCGCTTTGGTGGGACAGTACGTGTCATTTGGTATACAGATAAATAATTTGCAGCTAAAGAGGGCACATAGAGTACATATTTGAACATTCCATGTTTTAACTTGATTGAACCCTTTCCTTCAACTTGAATTTGAATGACATCACCCATATGAATACTCAAACCATCAGTAAGTTGTAATGAAGAGAATTATTCTTTGGATGCAACCATATGATTGGAGGCTCCTAGATCAATGGAAAAGGCATGTGATTTTGAACAGCTATCCTTCAGTGCATGGAATATCTCATCATGATCATCAGTATTTTCTCTAGATTCAATATTCCTTGTGCCTTTAGGGAGGGAAATATTCTGTTGCTCAAAGATTTTTTTCCATATGACCAATGGTATTCTTCATACAATACTTCTCTTTATGGTTTCATTTATTACATTAAGAACATTTGGCCTTGCCAAACCTTTGATTTTTGTACTTCCTAGAGATTGAGGTTTCATTTGATGGATGGAACTCATATTTAGGTTCAAATTTAGTGTTTCTTTTCTCTTTACCTTTCTGCTTCATTCTTGCTTGAGCATTCCTTGTCTCACCAGCTAAGAGAGCTTGATTTGGAGAGGCGTTAAGAGCTCCCATTTGTATAAGCTTGTCTTATTCTTGGATTAGAGACTTTCTGAAGGAATCAAGGGATAAAATTCTCCAATTAGGAGTAGTCAGTCTCCTTGAGTGAAAAATAGAGACAATCACCGATAATTACGAGCCATGTTTCCTCAGTATGGAGAGCACCAATTTCTCATCCTTCTTTTAAATCTTGGATTGCTTTCATTGCATGAACAATGATTTGAATTTAGTGAAGAATAGTTGGATTGTGTCAAAGTTACTAGGTTTTAGTGCTATAAGCTCATTCTCCAGGATATGGCCTCTCAACTCATCTTGTTTTAAAAACAAGGATTCGAGCTTCTCCCATACTTATTTCAAAGTAATGAGTCCATCGAGATGGAACTATAGCTCCCTAGAGATGTGGATTCACATGTAGCCAAAAGCATCCTCAAGACTATCCAAATGATTCTATTTTTCAATATATTGTTGGGGTTTGGATACTCTTCATATGGTCATCCTATATAGACCTTTGTTGTGCAAGGAAATCTACATGTCTTCCCTCCAATCAAGGTAATTTCAAGGTGTAAGGATTCTCGAAGCGAGAGCTACTGAATTGTCCATTTCACAACTATATTGATCAACAATTCTTTAATAAAACTTTGAATGTACCTGCAAAAATAGTGCAAATCAACTCAATTCAAATTAATTTATCTCAAACACCCTTCACTTCAACATGTGCACTTTCTCTGAGTACGTCACACCTAGATAGAATTTTGTGGACATAATCCAGAGGTAGAAATGCAATTATTCCAGGAATTATGTGGAAACTTTGCTTCTAGTGCATCAATGGAAGTTTCTGATATTCGAGGTAGGCATGGATACTTGATATTAGTACCATGTTAAATTCTATGAAGCATGGGATCATTAGCCTTCATGAATTCAAATGAGAAGAGAATGCTGCAGAAGAGAGAGAATAATTTAGCATACATTGTTCAATTAATCATGAAAAACTTACACACACATGGAGACAAAATTGGAATAATATGATTATATTCATAAATCAATAAATAATATGGAATACACTAGTTGTACATATAGGATAATTAAAATACCTAAGATAGGATTTAAATCTACCATCTCAGACTGACTCCGGAGCTAACTCAATGTGGGAAAATCACTACTGGAGATCACTAATGCAACTACGTATAACTAACTTAGTATAAAGTTAGTTAACTGGTGAGGGTAGGTGAATAAAGGAAGACACACTCCCTTCAATCATGAACATTGGCTCTAGGATAACTGATTATGATCTAACTGATAGTAACTGGAGCATAATTGAACAAAACTAATTACCTACCAAGGTCAACTAAAGGAGACTGCCAGTGACACTTAAAGTGGGTTGCTCAATTATAGGGATTGGTCCCCAGGGCTCCTAAACTAATGTAATTAGGTGTAGTAAGTATCATATGTCCCCTGGGTGTGTCCCCCATGCACTAGTGGAGTGATGAAGACCTCCTAAGCTGGGAAATTAGACAATTAGACTATATTGTCAAAAGTAGGATTAATAATAACCCCAACAATTTCTTTTTCCATACAAGTTTGAATTTGGTGTGTATTTTTATCTCATTTTCAATGATGATGGGATCATTTCCAATAATTTATTCATATGACCAAGTGAAATCATATTGAAACTCTTTGAAAAGATCCATATATTGCATAATTTCCTCAAGAGAATAATTGACATGTATATTAATGTTTTCTATGATGCATGGTTTGAAAGATATATTGATAGGAATAGTTTTTTAGATGTTTTATGAATTCCATTCCACAAATACGTTTTGTGTTTGTATGGGGCATTGGTACTATTCCATAACATCATTAGGTTTAAGGTTTTCAAGATTAACTTCCAATGATTCTCTAGTAGGTATAAATGTTGATCGATGATGTATATCATCCTATGGTCATTTAGAGATTAATTCATGACTTCTAATATAACTTCATTTGATGAAAAAAATTGGTCTAAGATTTCATGATATATGGGAGTATCAATGGCCCATGTGGGAGAAGTGTAACGATCATATTCTTCCTATGAGGGAGGTTTTTGATCCATATCTACTAAATTCATGTGAATAACATGGTATGCAAATTTTACAACATATAATGGTAAGATGGTGTCCAAGGAATCACGTTCTATATAATTGGGCATTAATTTGGCATCATTTTCTACCATTAAGCATTTTGTCAAGACCTATTGTGATCAAGGTAAGTTATTCACTATAATGGTTTTAAGAAAAATCGACTGTGTGACATAAGCCTCTTAGGTGATAGTGAAAACTGGAGAAATGTTTTTGTCGGGTATTGGTGGTGGGAGTGTAAAATTCCCATGAGGGAAGCCGATTTGAACAATCCAACCCTACCGATGTCTTGAACCACCTTTAGTGAATCCTCAACAAAAGGAACATTTGATTGAATAAAAATTTTAGGAGTACAATAAATAAATGGTTGATTTCCATTATCTTTCCCTAGTGAAGGGACCAAATTATTCAGAAGACTAAAGAAACTATATCTATCATAGAATTTATAAATTTGTGTTCCAATGGAAAATTTTAATCAATGGGCATGTCTACTACCTCTGTTATGTAACCAAGTGTTAGAAATAACATAAAAATAGAAGAAATAGACAAGAAGAGAGTAGTACATGCCTTAATAATGAATAATATAGATAATTAACAATAATGTTTGAGGGAGGAACCTCCTTACATAATGTGTTTTGTACCCAAGACAAGACAATATACAATGCTTTCTCAAATGAAAATATCTACTTCCTATATATAGGAGACAAAGGTGTACAATAACAACTGATAGACCCAAGACTACATAAATAATATGTAATACACCACCATATAGGGGGTAAAGTGCCACACTATAAGGGGGAATATTCCCAATATTTAGGGATTAACATTACCCTCCCCTTCAAGGAAGTGCTGTCCTCAATGCTTGGGTAGTTTTGGATGCATCTGTATGAAGGCATCATCTTCCCATGTCGAATTTGAAAATGGTAAGTTCTTCCACTTGATGAGGTACTCAATAATAGCTTGGTTTCGTAGTTGTTTGGTCCTTGTTTTGATTATTTGGTCAAGTTCCCATATGATTTGTGCTTCTTCAAAATTCCTTTGACAATGATGTTTATATTCCTGTAGTGTCATCTTTTTTTCTAACGTTGTTGGGATTTGTAGAACTGTTTGACAGTGCTCTATGTGATCTACCACTACTTGAACTGTAGCTTTTCTTGTCACTGCCTCAACCATATGATCCATTTCATTCTTTTTTCCATAGGGGTATTTGTAAGGTCCAGTGATAGAAGGAACACTTCCCATAGTTAATTTAATAGCATTGTCTAAATATCGAATAGGTGGATGACTTATTGGAATATCTTCAAATACATTGGAAGTATTTTTAAGGACCCTTTGGATATCTAGTGAAATAGGATCCTTACATGTTTGAACATATAGTGACTATAATTTTGTATTTACACCTTTTTTTCATTTCTTAAAATTTTTTGTCATATAATTAGAGATGATCACCTTTCTTGGTTTCCCTGTGATACCATTTAACACAATTTCTTTTCCTTCCCAATAAAATTTTAGGAAAAGATTCTGAAAATTAAGATTGTAACCATTGAACTCTTAATTAAACATCAACACCTCCATTGGGATAGAAATTATGGGACTGTTCAATACATATTCCCTCGTATTAATATTGATATTATGGCATTTCCATGAATAATTGATGGTTCCTCCATCTATAAACATTACTTGAAATTATGGTGTTGGATATACAAAGAAATTGAGATCTTTGGCTACTCTACAGTGAATGAAATTATGAGTACTTCCTAAATCAATGAAAACTATTACCTTTTTATTTTTGATATATCCTTCGATCTTGAGAGTTTGATGAGTGTTGATTCCAGCGAAAGCATGACAAGATATGGTGGGAGTAATTAATTCTAGTTCATCCCCTTGTGGTATTTCCTATTACTTTTGTTCTTCATTGTCACATTCTATGTCAAAGATTTTTTTTTCCGCACTTATGTCTGTTACTGTACTTTCTATCACAATTAAAGCATGGACCTTTCGCTCTTCTTTCCTCTAGTTATTTAGGTGTAAAGATATGAGGCTGGTTAGAAGGAACAACATTATCTTTGTATGTGTTGGAAGTGGTATTTCTAGTAGTCATCATCATATTTCAACCTTTCTTGACATCATGAAATCATTTTTCTACGGATGATGGTTCAAATATATGTAACTCATATTGAATGTTATCCTTCAAGGTTCCAATAAAGATCTCTAACAAATTATCTTCTTAAATATTCTTCACTCTGAGAATTAGCTACTAAAATTGCTTGATGTGCCCTGTCACTAGACCTTTTTTCTTGAGATTTACCAATTGTCTAGAGAAGGTGTTTCTATTTATATCCCCATAATGTGCAAGCAATTATTCTATGAATATAGACCAAGAGACAATAGAGTCATTTTTACGGTAACAAATCCATTGGTACCATACAAATTGATCAGGTTCTAAATATAAGGATGCAATAGTTACCTTTTGAAAAGTGGGAACTTGATGTAGATCAAAGAATTGCTCCATCTAAAAAATCCATGGGATTGGATCCTTGCAATCAAATTTTCTCATGTCAATCTTGGGGATAAAGTAGTTCCTTGGATTTGAATTGAAAATATGATGTTGTAGTGAATCATGAGCTTTTGAGTACTCCAACTTCCTACTCTCCAATTGTTTTTCAATTTTCTCCAGATGTGACTAGAATAAGTCTTATTTTTCCTCCCGTTGTTGGAAGCAACAAATCCCATTTCAATTGCTAAAATGGGAGCCCATTTATTCACTAAGGTAATCTCTAAGGTTATTATTTTTCTTACGGGGTCTTATTCATGGTTATTGTAAGTACTATGTTTTCATTTTCGATAAATTTGCATCAAAACCTCGTTTTTGTTTTGTTTTGTGGATTGTGGAAAAAAACATTTTCTTTTGATAATTTTTCTTTTCGCAACCCGCATTTCGCAATATACAAAGCGGATCATGGAAATCTTTTTTTGGAGGTTTTTAAAAACAATTCCAATAATCTACAACCCACAAATGCAGATTACGGATATTGAAATTTCTTTTATTTTGTTGTTTTTACCTTTCCGCAACCTGCAACCCA
Source organism: Pseudotsuga menziesii (assembly GCA_001517045.1). Classification (NCBI taxonomy): domain Eukaryota; kingdom Viridiplantae; phylum Streptophyta; class Pinopsida; order Pinales; family Pinaceae; genus Pseudotsuga; species Pseudotsuga menziesii. The sequence goes on along the minus strand of LPNX010318361.1, from coordinate 118,615 downwards.
CAATATGTGGATTGAGGATGTCGGAAAAAAATTTCATGAATAAAATATTAATTTTTGGTTCCGCAACCCGCAATGTGGATTGCGGAAATAAAAAAACTCAATAAATAATACAATTGCAAAATTGCGTACACGCAATTCTGCAAGCCGCAATGTGGATTATGGATTGTGGAAATAAAGAATTCCATCTTTGGTCGAAAATATCACCTCAAATTTCTACAACCCACAATGCGGATTGCCAATTGTGGGAATCAAAATTCAAGAAATTAGTTAATGTTCATCTTTGCATTTTTGTTTCCTGATTTAATCTCGACCATTTTTTTTAAATCTACGGCGTAGAACTATTTCGCTGTTAGACTTAGATAATTTAAATCATTCGAATTTCATGATTTATTCACCATTTCAACCTACGATTTTTACCTGGTTTAAGATTTACTATGATTTTCTCACTAAGCCCATGAACCCTCTTGTTTCCAAGCTATCCACAGGTAAGTTTCTCAAATTTCTCAGTTCTCAGCGGTTAAATTATGTTATTTTTATCCTGGGTAAATTTTAATTATGGTCACTAAATTTGTATCATAATTTACATCCTAGACTGCAAATATGTTAAGAACCACAAGGTCTAAGACTGTTTTGAATGAGAAAAAGAGTAAGGACCCTAATACTGGTATTTTCTCTAACACCAGCAGACATGTGTCAGAAACCTACTACCTGGACTAATCCTGCATCTATGTTATCTTCTGCAATGATTATTTTTCTACCCTTTCTCATGACTAGACATATTTCACTAATAGCAGTAAGTACCAGCTTCATTTTATCACGTCCATACCTCCATTCATGCTATACACAGACCCGGTCAAGTGGGAACTTGACCATGCAAAACCTAAAGAACAATATTTTGAGGATCATGCGAAGACCCCACTAGATTATTTCCGCCATGAAGTCTTTGCAAGAGCATATGCCCTTAACCAAACACAACAATTGTTGAATGCTTAATTCCTTGAGGCTTCCATGACCCAATACAATTTTGAAAATATGATAAAATCATGGATGGAAAACCCTATAGAGTTCATCCCTAAGGATGGTAAATCCTATCCCATATTTTGGTTTAGGGATCCATTATCTTTATTTGTGGCAATGCTCTACATGATGTATGGGTTACCCAATTGTAGTGTGTTTAAAGCAGACTTGGCACCCATTTCCCATCATGTCCTAACTACAGGTGAATCCTTCAATTGGGCACAAAATCTCTCAGTTGTTTTGTGTTAGAATAATCAACCTATAATTAGCTACCTTAGACATTAATCAATCCATTTTTGTCTTATTTGCCTAGTTTACATATTCCACCTTATGCAAGTTGTCATCTACACATCCATAGTGGTCAAACTTGCTAATTTTGAGTCATGGAGCGCTTGGGAAACCTCCTGGAATCAAATATGCTTTATTCCTGGCCTCCCTAGCACATGTCTACTTTTTCTGCTTTATTTCATTTTTTTTCAGTGTTTTAAGGCAATTGGGAAAGTTTGACTAGGTGAAGTTAACTTGTTTTTTGTCCTCCACATCCTCCACTCTTTTCTCCTATGAAAAGAATGTATGAGTTGTCCTTCCATCCACTATTAGCTTGGCTAATTGATTTTTCCAATTCGTGAGCTCCTAGACAGTTTTGGAAACTGCTTTATGCACCTATGGGGGGTTTGCTTAGATTTAGTAAGCCTGCTTTTGACTAGATTCGAATGGTATCTTCATGCATTTGAATCCATCATGTAATTATTTATTGTGGAAGCCTATGAATTCACATGGTTGGATATTGTACACTTATTCAATACAGTTTAGTGTTCAGCTCCATATTCAGTCTCTTTTGTGAGTAATTTTGCATGTGTAATTGGAAATTGATGTGAGTGTAATTGTTCTAACACTGGGTTCAATTTCCACATGGTATCAGATCCTTTGTAGATTGATTTCTCTCCTTCCAATTTTTGTGTAGGTTCGACATCATTGACTGGGAGCACTTTGCTAACTGACGGGACAATTTCTGAGCTATGGATCAATCTCAGAAGATCATCTTGACTCCATTTAATTTATTTGAATGGAAAGAAGAGATGGAGATATTTTTGAGAGTGAAAGGCCTCTACAGAGTGACTATGGAAACAGAAGTAGAGCCCAATGCAGCTGCAGAGAAAATAAAATGGCACAACAGGAGGGATGAGTCCTATGGTCTCTTGTGTCTGAGTATATCCAGAGACCTCCTTTTCCATCTTGATGGATTGACATCACCGAATGAAGTATGGGAGAATCTTGTTTATATTTTTGAAAAGACAGATGAGATGAGGGGACATCAAATTGAAAATGAACTGATCTCCCTGAGTCTCAATAGCTTTGAATCCCTGCAACTCTATTTTTCCAAGTTCAAAGCACTTTTTTTGCAGCTAAAACAATGTGGGATCGAAAAGAATGATGATCAGCTGGTATTGGCCATACTCTCGAAACTTGGCCCTAACTATTTAGTGTTTGTTTCGACCTTCTATGCCACAAAGTTGACAGCTTGAGCCTGGAAGATGCCTAGCCTTGCAGATTTCATGGAATCTCTCACACAAGAACAAGATAAATTGGTGATGATGGGCACCATCAAACCATCCAAATACCAAGATCTTGTTGCTGGAGATTCAAGGGTGGATTCAAAAAGAAAAAAGAAAGCTAAAAATCCACCTGAGCAAAAGAGAGACAAGAACAAGTCTCTGGAGGAGCCTCAAGGTTCCAAGAAGAACTACCAGAAGAAGAAAAACAAAGGAGAAATGAGCAAGTGCCCATACTGCAGTAAGGGAAATAATTTTGAGAGCTCCTACATGAAGAAGCAAATAGACATGCTGACCCAACTCATGGAGAAGAATGGCATCTCCCTTCCAGACAGCTCAAAGAAGAGGGAAGGAGGATCAAGTTCAGAAGACAGAGAGAGAGTTCATGCATTGGTTGCTGGCACATCAAGCTCACCTAGTTTCATCATTGATTCTAGAGCTTCAGGACATATGGTTTCGACCAAGGAGGCATTCACCTCACTTGACATGTCGAAAGGTCCACCAATAGTACTGGGAGATGACTCTCTCACTGAAAGTTTGGGCAAAGGGAGGATTGATCTTGATCATGGTAAGCTCAGCAATGTGTTGTATGTTCCAGGTCTTGCCTCTAACCTCTTATCAGTGTATCATATGACCCACACAGGGTCTCCAAAGAAGGTCATATTCTCCCCTGATGAAGTTGAGATCACAGATATCTCAAGTGGTAAAGTCATTGCAAAAGGAGTTGCAAATCATACTTCGAAGGTATACATGTTCTCACACTTCCTACCCTAATCAAACCCCTCTGCTCTTTTGATTCATGCTAATGAGGAAAGAAATATTTGGCATGAAAGATTTGGCCACCTAAATTACAAGTATATTTCTGATCTTAGTGAAAAATAAATGGTCATAGGGTTACCAAAGATTAAATTTTCCAAAGGAGTCTGTTAAGGGTGCATCCTAGGAAAACACCCAGAGCATAAATTTGAGAGAGATAGTCATGAGAGAACCTCTGTACCTCTTGATTTGATCCACAATTATGTTTCTGGCCCATTCCCTCATATGTCAATGATTTAGGCCAAATATGCATTGACTTTCATAGATGACTTTTCCAGGTATTGCTGGGTTTACTTCCTGAAACACAAGTCTGAAGTTTTTGGCCTCTTCAAAGTCTTTAAGGATTTGGTTGAAAACCAGTCTGGGAGGAAACTCAAGGTCCTCAGATTTGACAATGGTGGTGAGTATGTAAAGTTTGAGTTTATTTAATATTGTGCAGATGCAGGTATTCATATGCAGCATTCTATCCCTTACACACCACATCAGAATGGTGTTGCTGAGAGGAAGAACAGATCACTGAAAGAGATGGTAACATGCATGATGGAGGCTAAGACTTTTCCACCAAAGTACTGGGCCAAAGCTATAAACTGTGCAGCCTATATCCAAAATAGGGTGCCTCATAAACAACTTGATGGTATGACTCCTTTCAAATCATGGAGTGGGCACAAGCCAGATGTGACCCATTTCAGGATTTTTGGCTCAAGGGCTTGGGCTAGAATTCCAACAGAAAAGAGAAAGGATTTGCAGCCCCAAATCCAAGAGTGTCTATTTGTTGGGTACTCTGAAGATTCAAAAGGGTACAAGCTGATCAATTTGAGCACAAATAAAGCCTTCATTGAAAGGTTTGTTCAGTTTCAAGAAGAACCCCTAGCAACAGTGGAAGTTGGAGAATCCTCTTCACCACCAGAACCTCTGAATGTAAGTGAAGAGATAGTTGAACATTATGATTCTGATATGTATGATAATGATGATTTTATTGTATATCATAACATCCCTACAAGGCAAAAATGGTCAGACAAGACCATTCATGCAGCTGGAGAACTAGCTGGAAATCCTAATGACCCTAGGAGGACTAGATCTCAATTTGAGAGTTCTCTATGCATGAAAGATCCTATGTTTGCTGAGAAATTATATCTTATGGTTGAATCAGATCTCCAGACATATGAAGATTCAGTATAAGATCCAATATGGCAAGCATCCATGAAGGAATAGCTCAGCTCACTCCAGAAGAGAAACACTTGGGAGCTGGTTGATCTTCCCCCAGGGAGGAAGCTAGTTCAGTGTAAGTCGGTGTACAAGACCAAATTTTCTTCTGATGGTTCACCTCTAAAGTAAAAGGACATATTGGTAGCCAAGGGCTACTCATAGTTTCATGGCATAGAATACAATGAGACCTTTGCACCAGTGGCAAAGATGGACTCCATCAGGCTAGCCTTATCCATTGCAGCTTCAAAGCAATGGGAAGTACATCACATGGATGTGAAGTGTGCTTTCCTGAATGGAGATCTCACTGAAGATATATACATGCAGCAGCCTCAAGGATTTTCTACTAACCCATCTCTTGTGTGCAGGCTAATGAATTCATTGTATTGGCTTAAGCAAGCCCCCAGGACTTGGTATGCCAAGATTGATAGCTTTCTGCTATCACTGAATTTTGTTCGGTGAAAATCAGATCCAAATGTCTATTTGAAGTTGATTAATGGTTCATTAATGATCATTTTTTTATATGTTGATGACCTTCTCATTACAGGAAGCTCAAAGGTTGAAATTGCTTCCTTGAAGGATGCAATGAACCATGCCTTCTCCATGACAGATTTGGGGCTATTGAGCCAATTCTTGGGGCTTGAGATTGCTCAAACCAAAGATGGAATCAAGGTGCACCAGTCCAAGTATGCCTTGGATTTGCTGAACAAATTCAGAATGAAGGATTGCAAGCCAAGCAAGACTTCTTTCCTTTCAGGAGTGAAGCTTGAAGAAGTTGATTCTTCACCTATGGTAAACAATACAGTGTATAGGAAATTGATTGGATGTTTGTTGTATCTTACACATACTATACCTGATATTTATTATGCAGTAAGTGTGGCTTATATATACATGGATCAGCCTCATGAGATCCATTGGAAAGCAGCCAAAAGGATCCTTAACTTTGTTCAGGGAACAAGGACACATGGGATCTTCTATAAAGATAAATCTGATCTTGATTTGATTGGGTTTACTGACAGTGATTGGGCAGGTGATAACACAGATAAAAATTCAACATTAGGATATGTGTTCATGCTTGAAAAAGGTCCAATCAGCTGGTCAAGCAAGAAACAAAGTGCCATTGCACTCTCATCTACAAAAGCAGAGTACAGAGGAGTTGTAAATGCAACAACTCAATGTGTATGGTTGCAGGGGTTACTTGGAGAGTGTGGCTTCGAATCGGAATATTCAACTACTATCTACTATGATGATCAGAGTACCATTCAAATCTGCAATGATCCAGTTAAGAAGCAGAGAACCAAACACATTGAGATCCATATGCACTACATCAGACAGCTTGTGCATGATGGCACCATTCACCTACTCTTCTTTTCATATTCAGAACAAGTAGCTGATATCTTCACCAAAGTTTTTTGTGAGAAGACATTCTACAATCTAAAATCACTACTGGGGATTGCTGATCATGCTGTGAAGCATGAGTGATGACAATATTTCCAAATTTTGTTTTACATTCCATGTTTAAGGGAGGATTTTCCCACTGGGTTTTTGCCTCTTTCCTTGGTTAAATGGACATGCAGTATGTAAAGGGTGACTAATCCTTGTTTCTAGGCCCTATATTTTTCTGATATATTACTCATAAGTCAGGATTAAGGGGGGGTGTTAGAATAATCAACCCATAGTTAGCTACCTTAGACATTAATTAATTCATTTTTGTCTTATTTGCCTAGTTTCCATATTCCACCTTATGCAAGTTGTCATCTACACATCCATAGTGGTAAAACTTGCTAATTTTGAGTCATGGAGCACTTGGGAAACCTCCTAGAATCAAATCTACTTTATTCCTGGCCTCCCTAGTGCATGTCTACTTTTTCTGCTTTATTGCCTTCCTTTTCAGTGTTTTAAGGCAATTGGGAAAGTTTGACTAGGTGAAGTTAACTTTTTTTTTGTCCTCCACATCCTCCACTCTTTTCTCCTATGAAAATAATGTATGAGTTGTCCTTCCATCCACTATTATCTTGGCTAATTTATTTTTCCAATTCGTGAGCTCCTAGACAGTGTCAGAAACTGCTTTATGCACCTATGGGGGATTTGCTTAGATTTAGTAAGCCTGCTTTTGACTAGATTCGAATGGCATATTCATGCATTTGAATCCCTCATGTAATTATTTATTATGGCAGCCTATGACTTCACAGGTTTGGCTATTGTACACTTATTCAATACAGTTTAGTGTTCAGCTCCATATTCAGTCTCTTTTGTGAGTACTTTTGCATGTGTAATTGACAATTGATGTGAGTGTAATTGTTCTAACACTGGGTTCAATTTCCACATTTTGGAGGAAGTTATTGAGAAGTATTAGAAGAACCCAAAGTCTAGGAATCCTTCTTTTTACCTATCAGGTAATGTAATGGACATCTTTTGTGTGACATTTGTTCCCGGCCATGGGATGGAATTGGATGAGGAATTCACCACCGGTCCACATATACCACTAAGCCCTATGGGAGGACAACTTTGGTCCCCATATCTATGACATATGCAATCACTTCATCGAGTCAATATATCAGAAAATATTCAAAGGGGATGCCCCTTCTTTCTCTGACAAGTAAAAGGCACTGATCTCCACCATGGGATATTGGTATGTGGGAGACTATTTATCCTACATCATAATTTTGGGTAGACACATTGTTCATTTGCTGCCCAGGACACTTCTAGACAGGATGGCGCTACAGGATATATCTTTTCATACTTTGATTGATGGGGTTTTCCCAAATCTTATAACAACTAAGAGGAAGTGTTGGCCCAATTTTCCACTCAATTTGGGATTCCTAACTCTGTAGAAATCCACACATCCTACCATTTTGGTCAAGGAAATTACTACAATGAACTTAAGGGAGGAACCTAAAAGGATGCATGATCCTAAATCATTCTTGGACAACCACTTTGTACATGATCACATGAATACCACTTATGTCCATCAAGAAAACCCTGATGACTCAATTTACAGAGGTGTTAATTTTTTTTCAGAGGTGGTGAGAAGAATACCTACACCACAGGATAACAGCTTCATCTTGCAGTATCAAAAGGAGCTTAAGACAATAGTGTTACACTACATGAAGCTCCAATTAACAATGGAAGAAAATGCCCAAAAACAAATAGCATAAAAAGAAGAAAATTATTCATTAGCTAGCTCTTCTTCCACTCCTGTTGATCACTCTAAGGATAACAGGAAGTCTGTTCTGGAGTATCCTACTAAATCCCAACCTTCTTCTACTCTCCAAATCCTACAAAGGTTAGTGGATATAAAGGAAATCTCAAAAAGGATGATCTTAGAAGTGGATGCACAAGAAGCTCTTTCTGTGCCACAACCAAAGAGACAGAAGGTTGAAGAAACAATTCCACGAGTAAAAGTACATGTACCAGTCCCAGAACCTCCATCAAGGGTATTCCAAAGAGTAGAATAGCGAGTTATACAAGTTGATCCAATTCAACAAGTATATCCACCACCTCATGTGAACATTTATGTGCATGATATTGAAAGTGACCTTGATGAGGAGATATCTCCCTCCACCTATGTATGTCCTGTCACTATTTCTACCAATTCCCCACCTACTGTCTCAATGACTCAGTCAACTAGTAATCCTTTTGAAATTGTAATTCCTCAACATACCTTTTCAGATATTAACCTCTCTCACATTCTTTCTACCATTAATGGAACACCTTCAACATCTATACATATTCCTATTGTTACCCATTTTTCCACTTTACCTAGTTTTCAACGCATTTGAGTTTCTTGCCACTTCCACATCTTCACAAAATTATTAATTAGTCTCACAACCTGATAGTTCTTCCATCCCGCCACTTCTTCCCAACCTATCACACATGTTCCTACTTCCATATTTTAACCCCTTGCCTCTATTACTTCCACACCTTCCACTACCATCCCCTCTATCAGTATGTATATCCCTACCCGTGAAACTCCCTAGACTACCCCTATAGTTACAATCGTCGAGGGAACCATCTCAATAGAAGAGGAGGTGGCTAAATTTGGTGAGGATGCAGTTGCCTTGCTGGGAGGATTCTTTTGGAGCTGGAAGGAAAAGGATATGGTTAAGAAGGGATCCAAAAGATCTAGGGAAGGGGCCTTCAAGAAAGGTTTGGTGCCCAATTAGATTATCTAGAAAAGAACCTATAATGATGTTAAACAGGAAGCTCTAGAAACTACAGAAGCCATGGGGACCTTTTCAGGGGATAATTATGATTTAGTGTCCTTTTATAATATAGATGTTGAGGAAAAAGAGAAGGAACTGTAGAATTCCAAACAGGACCAAGCACAAGCCACTACACACCATCAACATGCAATGCAAAACTTGAAGTATGAATATGAAGAGAAGCTGAGGAAACTCCAAGACCAAAATGATCATCTCAATCAATAGTTTAAAGAATCAAAAGTGTTAAATCATGAGAATGTTGAGATTATCACCACCCTTGAAGAGTAGCTTAAAGACTTCCAATTTGTATCTATCACCTATGCATTCTCTAAATTTAGAGAGGAAGAATTTAAACAGTTGGATTCCAGGATTCATGATGATCCATATCAATGAATGGTCAGCCTTTTTTAAGGACTCAATGAAATGCAAGAAACACACAATTCATTTGGGCACCACTCTGACCTCCTCCATGATCACAACCGAAGGATAAATGAAGCAACAATAGATTTTGATACTTTGGTGGACTAGAAAAAGTATATCAAGGATAGAATCGATGATTTACAAGTCCTAGATAAGGGAAAAATGAAAAGAATCCAAGTTTCAATTGAAACATGGGAAAACATTTGTGACTTGGTAGAGTTCATCAATCAGATATGGACAAGTGGCCTACAAAAAGAGATGGCTTTCTTCAAAACAAATTCTAGGTTTTCTGGACCTTCCACTACTGGATCCAATTGATGAATCTATGCCTCCTAAGCTTAATCTTGAACAAATCGAGAGTGAATTTACAAAATATAAGGAGTAGATACAAGAAATCAGTCAGCTTCATCTAGTCGAAATCAAGGAATGGATCGAATCACCACTTACATCATATATGAGAATTGACCTTTTCCTTTGAGAATGGGGAAATTTTAAGAAACAAGAAATCAGTGCCTTGATATGGAAAGAAGAACAACACTTGGAACATTCCCAATATCATGACATACAATATTTTTTGAATGTATTTGACAAGTGGCATTCTGCCCTTGTAAAAACTTGAAATTGTTATTATTATAGCTGATTTTACCACACTTGATAGATCACATATTTATGGCCTTCTATGTCTCTCTGTAGACTCCTTGGACCCCCTTTTCTCATATTATACTTTGATGTCCCAAGAAATTTCCCAAAATAAACATGTTTATGTGTATACGCGACTTTTAAATCTATACTCGCGTGTATACGTAGATTTTGAGCCAAAACCCACGTACATTGGGAAATGTGCATAAAGCCAAAAAAAATTGTAGTTTTCCTCAGAGAGTCCTGAATCACTTGAATCTTGGCCTTCCATATGCCTTGCAAATGCTTGGACTTGACCTTCCATTGCCTATTTGGAGTGCTATATATTGAGCCCCTTGGATACATTGAAGGAAGAAAAATTAGAGAGAAAGGAAACTATAGTTCATTGTTGCCTCACTTGTTCATGCTTGAGTCTGCATCCATTTGTCCCTTTGGAGAACAAATTTCTTCCCTTCCCAATATTCTCTTTGCTTTGTAATCTTGCCATTGTGAGATGGAGTAATGAAGTGGTGGAGGCCCAGGTGGAGGACTCAATTTCTCGGGTTCGAATAAGTGCCGACAGAGGTTGTCACTATTGTATCTATGTTTTATTAATAGAAATATCCATTTATTGTCCAATACATGTGCATAAATATGAATATTGTATCCATGGATGTATTTTTTGCTTATGCATGAGTTTTATGTATGCTAGAATAGGCCTAAAACCTTGATATATATCATGTTTGTCTTGTTTACTGTTGGTGAGAGTGAATTGTGAATGTAAGCATGTTGGAAAATCTAAATGGGGATCTACATCAACCATCCGGAATAAGGTAAAATTCATATCCCTTAGTGTTAGATGCCTTTATTTCTCTTGCATATTGGAAAGGATTGATTTCTGGTGTCATTTATTTTGTTTTGGTACACCCCAAGCCATAGGAGGTTTCTTTCCGTAACAATTATCTTGTAACCCCATATTTTGGGAATATTTTCTTTCTCTATAAAATATTGTAATAATTATTTAAATGGAATAGTGTCTCCCAATAGGGGGGCTCACGGGAGTAATTCCACAGGACAATAGGAGAAGAAACCACCAAGGAAATACCAGGGATGCGATGTAATTTTGCAAGATTGTAATTTGTTACAGTTTTAATAAAAGTTACATTGTTTCTTTTGTCATGTGTCTGGTTATTCATTAAGTTTCTTTCATGGATTCTGGTCATTCTTCTATCTTTCCGACAAACTAATCATATGTTTCCTATTTATTGAACATGTTAACTTTTGTATTGATGTTTCATTACAATGTTAATGTGTTGATTATGCATTGAATACATGTCTTTATTTAATTCATATTCCATTAATTGAAACTATTGAGGAGTCACTTATGCCTATACTATTTTTTTAATTGGTATTATTCTTATCGAATAATTATACATATTACTTTGGATAAAGCAGTACAATTTTCTTGTTTCAGTTTCATTCAAGATTGGAAAAAGGGAACAAGCCTTATTTATATTTATATATGTTGGGTTATTATTTATTTTTCATAAATAATACATCATAATTGTTCTACTTAAAACCATTCACAGTCACTCTCTCCGTTTCCTTCGACAGTTTAGTCTCCAGTTACTTCAAATATTTCCCAGATATTCCCTAGAGGAAGAATAGATTCATTTGGATCTAAAAAACCTTGTTCCATTGGAGGTCTTGTATCCATAGAAGTTAGTCATCTCAAATAAATAGGGGATATAATCATCTATGGGTGGGATCGATTTAAAGCCTTTCTGGTTGGACTATCTCCTCCTGTTGATTACCTTATATTTTATCCAACAACCTATAAACCAAGGCCAACAAAAAATGGTGTTAGAAGGAGGGACATAGTGAAACATTTCAAGACAAAACACAAGTAAACCTCCTCCTCCCATATCACCAATTATCACTAGAATCTAGATTCAAGCTTCTACGTCTACAACACAAACTGTATAAATTCAGACAACAATCCCTGTCACCCCTATCCTAGAAGAAGTTAATAGAACACCAAAATTCCTCTATGTCTCACCAACAATGGGAACCCTCACCCTTGAATATTTGAGAAAAAAAACTCGCAATATAACTTCTAGGGTGGAGAAGAGGACTAAAATAGTTAGAAGCCTCAGAGATGCTTTTCCTTTAACTCATTCAACTGATAACTCTCCTATTAAAAGAAGCACTCAAAACACTACTGAACAGGGAGAAATTCATGAGATTCAAATAGATCAATTGTTTGAATAGACAAAATAGCCTCAAGCAGATATACATCCCAACATCCAGTCTATTGGACCACCACCTACACCACCTGCTTCGTCTTCATCACCATATGATGACTCCTCATATATAAAAACATGTTGAAGTTCTTATTCATCCGAAGAAGCACCAATGGCTGACCAACAAAATAGGCCCTTGCTAGATCAAGATGTGGTATTTGTCCCTGGGAAACAACATAAATTGCTTAAGAATCCTGAAACATGGATCACAAAGTTCAATCCAGATGAAAGATCCACTGTTTAGGATAATATTAAAACCTTTATGCAATCCATTCGATTAATAAATGTAGTACATGAGGATGTACTATGCATATTATTTCCATATTCTTTTGAAGGACAAGCTTCCACTTGGTGCTTTTCCTAGGAGTCTAGGTATATCAACTCTTGGGATGAGTTTGAGAAATTGTTTCTCTAAAAGTTTGGGGATGACAACACCTCTGAAGATCTTGCCATGGATCTATCCTCTTTGAGGATAAAGGGTAAATAAAGAGTAAAGGATTTTAACTAGATTTTTTTCTATTTGAAAAATAGGATTCCTACCAATGTTCTTCCTGTGAAATAATTATTGGTTTCTTACTATATCAAGGTTCTTCCTACTCCCATCATGATGTGGGTTAAAAGGGCACATAAAACTGCTTTGCAAGAAGCTTTTTCAGAAGCTATCTTAGTGGAAAAATACATGTTTTGCTTAAAGGACAAGCCAGACATTCAAGCAAACTATCCTTCTACATCTAGGAGGAAAGAAAACTTTCCCAAACCAAGGACCCTTATGATATCGACAACATGAAGAATTTATTACAAAATATTTCCAATGAAATGGTAGATCTCAAGAGAACTAATACTGAAAATCAGGTAAATAATAGATGTTTGGCAAGGCCACCTTTTAGGAGACCCTACCAACCTCCTCAAAATCAACCTACTCTGAACTCTGAAGAAACATTGACCTCTGATGAGATTTACTCCATTTTTAAGGCCCTAACTTTTGTACCCCATACTGCCCATGATGAAAGTAGAGATAGTTCTCAAGGGGCTACAAATTCTATAACTCCCGATGAAGAACAAGATCAACACCTAAATGTTATTAATTGTTTTTCAGAACTCCCAATGGAAGAAGAAGAAGATTAATCTGAAGCCATATTTGATCTACAACACATTTATAACACCAGGAGTAAAGTCCAACCATCACAAGAAATTCCACCATCAACATCCACTCCTAATGCAGGTAAAGAAGCAACTCTAAAAGAAAAGGTAATTCCTGAAATAGAATACAATTTAATTGATGATCTAAAAAAGGCTAAAGCTCATATTTCTTTGTCTGAACTTTTGAAAATACCCTCTATAAGGGAAAATTTGCCTAAAAGTATGATTTTGAATAAATCAAGAGAAGTTCAAAACAATACTTTAGAAACTTGTGGAAAACCTGGAAGTCAAAAATTCTAGTATGAAAAGGGTCCTACATTTCTTTACTTACTTTTAAATTTTCAATAGGAACATCCATAATTGTATGATTTATCCAGGGGCATAATCTAATGTCATGCCAGTATCCATCTGTAGTAAATTGAATGCAACATGGGAACCCTTTCCCATCCACATAGTCCAATTAAATAGATCCAGAGTTAAGGTGGTAGGTGAACTAAAGAATTCCCTCTTGACATTATATGTAGATCCTGGGACTCATCAAAGAATAGACATTGTTGTTGTTTATATCCCTGAAACCTATAGTATGTGGTTGAGCAGGGACTAGTCAGAAAAATTGAAGGGATACTTTACAACTGACTAGTTGCATTTGTGGCTGCCTCACAATGGGAGACCAAATCTGATCAAAATTGTAAGGTAACATTTTATGACGAAAACAGTCACAAATCTCAATGATCCCAGCAAACTTGTTGTCTTCTTTACCTCTGCCATAGAACATTACACCTTTGACTCTTTCTTTGGAATTGTTCCTATCGATTCCTCCCCCGTTGAAGATGTTGATAATTTTTTCTGAGATCAATAATTGCAAAGTTGTCCCATTTACTCGTGATATTTTCCATAATGTATATAATGTAAATACAAATTTTAGGTTAGATTTGTCTTCTTGGAATTGTTTTTTGGATGGATCTAAATCCAACGATGGCGCTAGTGTGGGTTATGTACTAATAGATCCAAAAGGCACCAAAATGATGATTTCCTTCCAACTTGAGTTTGAATGCACAAATAATATTGTTGAATATGAGGCTATTGTACAGGGACTCAAGAAAGTGATATATTTGGGTGCTCAAGTGATAGAATGTTATGGTGACTCTAAGATCATCGTCAAGAAGGTAAGGAACAAGATCCATTGCTTATCACCTAATTTGCTTAATTATTAGAAATTGGTTAGGGACATGACTAATTTATTTAAATATTTCAATATAAAATATGTCCCTATCACAAAACTTTGATGCAAATATGTTAGCCAATACAGTATCCAGGATCATTCCCCCAGAGGGTTTGTCCCTTCACACATTTTCCTATGATCTTATGTACATACCCTCTATTCCTGATTACGTGACAAGTTGGAAAGTTTTTATGATGACCTACAGATTTTAGACTTTTAAACAACCCAAGATATCTTTAGGGACGAAGCCATAGATGAGGCTGAACATGACAAGTATTTATCCATCCATAGTTTCCCTTCCAACCTTATCCCTAAGTCAGTCATAAATATAGAGAAGTACTATGACTTGCAGGATAAATTCAAAGGTAATGCTAACTGCAAGACACACATTTCTTCCCTCAACTTTAAAAATGTCAACCTTGGAATTGAGAAGAACCCTCAACTTATCAACATAGGGGTTACTTGTTCCCCAGAGGAAGAAAGGGATTTAGTTAAACTTTGTAAATAATTCAAAGATTTGTTTTCATGGACATATGATGATTTTTAAAACCTTTGACATATCCATCATGCATCACAACATTCCTTTGAAGCCTCACATAAAAACTTATCAAGATAATTTGAGAAAGATGCACCCTAGTATTGAACCATCTATAAAAAAAGAACTTGAGAAATTGTTGAAGGCTAGGATTATTGTCCCAGTAAGAAATACATAGTGGATGTCCAACTTAGTCCCCGTCCCCAGGAAGAATGGGGAAATAAGACTGTGATGGGACTTCTAGAATTTAAATAGAGCATCCGAAAAAGACAATTACCCTGTTGCTTCAATGGAACATATATTGCAAATGATTTTAGGTGTGTAAATGGTTTCCCTGCTGGATGGTTTCTCTAGTTATAACCAGGTATTGGTCACATCCTCCGATCAACTTAAGAATTCTTTGAGAACACCTTTGGGCACATTTTCCTACAGAAGAATGCCCTTTGGATTGATCAACACTGGTGCAACACTCCAAAGAGATATGGATATAGCCTTTAGAGGTTTGATGCAAAATTATGTTGTTATTTATTTAGATGATATAATTATTTATTCAAACAAGAAACATGATCATATGTTTGCACCGAGACAAATTTTTGAAAGATGTATAAAGTATGGGATTTCTCTGAATCTAAAGAAGTCAATTTTTGTAGTTACAGAAGTTAAGCTTTTGGGTTTATTGTTTCCAAGGATGGAATGATAATTGAACCCAAAAGGACAGATTCCATTGCAAAAATTGGACTCTTGAGTTTGAAGAAGGCCATGCAATATTTTCTTGTAAAGATAAATTTTGTTAGAAGATTTGTACCAAATTTTGCCCATATTGTTAGGCCACTGCAGGATCTAATTAAGAAATATGTTTTATTTAAATGGTCTGACATTCAAAATGATGTTTTATCAATATTAGGAAATCTATTATGGATTCTCCTACATTAATGTCCCCTGATTTTAACAAAGATTTCATTTTGTACACGTTTTCCATTGATTTTTCTTATGTTGTTGTTTTGACTCAGAAATAACCAGAGGAAACAGATATTCCCATTTCGTTCATGAGATACACTTTCAAAAGGGATGAATTAAACTATACACAGATTGGCAAACAATACTATGTTATTTATAAATTTGTCAAACATTTTAGGCCTTATTTATTGAAATCTAAAACGAAGGTGATCGTCCCCTAAGCAGCTATAAGAAATGTTCTGATTCAGAAAGAGTTAGGAGAGAAGTCATCCCATTGGATGATTGCACTTTAGGAATATGATTTAGAGATCAAGCCTGCAAAGATTGTCAAAGGGAAAGGCTTGTTCTTTCTAGCATCCCAATAAAATGAACCATAGCATGAACAACAGTTGATTCAAGAAGAAGATATGTCTATAGACATAGTTAATGTCATTTCTACTCCATCTTCTGAATGGTATGATGATATCAGGCTTTATCTTAATGATGGTTATGCTCCTACAACCTTAGATTTTAATAAGCGTAGGACTTTGAATTTAAAAGCAACACCTTACCAATTCATTGATAATGTTCTTTTTTGAAGGAATTATGATGGTGTTTTCCTCAAGTGTTTAGAAAAATCAGAAGCTAACAATCTTATGTTTGAAATGCATGTGGGTCCTGCAGGAGGAAATTTTTCAAGAGAAACAACTACATATAAGGTCTTGAGAGTTGTTTACTACTGGCCTACATTGTTTAAAGATGCACATACCTTCACTCAAAAGTGTGAATCCTTCTAGAGATGTGCTAGTAAGGTAAAGAAACCATCATTCCCGCTATATCATGTTACTATCCAATTTCCATTTCAGCAATGGAGACTGGATTTTGTTGGTCTTATTACTCCTACCTCTACTTTGTGGAATATATATATCTTAACTGCAATAGATTACTTTACTAGGTGGGTAGAAGCAATTCCCCTTAGAGTTTCTAATACAAACTCATTTGTATCTTTTTTAGAGAGTAATATTGTCACCATGTTTGCAGTCCTCGAGTCTCTGGTGTTTGATAATGCATATTATTTCAATTCCATCGATCTTACTCAATATTCCCTTGAAAAAGGGATCAAAGTGAAGTATTCTGCAAACTATTTTCCCTACAGGAATGGATTAGCAGAATCTTCCAATAAAAATTTGATCAATATATTAAAGAAAACTATGGCTACACAACATAAGGACTGGCATGCCAAACTCTTTAGTGCCCTATGGGAAGATCATATCATCCCTAAAGTTTCCATTGGGAACTCTCCTTACTTCCTTATTTATGGCAAGCAATATGTCCTACTCTTAAACCTCCTTCGTCCAACATTAAATATATCTCAATCATTTTCATAGGATGATGGATCCCCTCCTCTTCATAATCAAATTGACACATTGCTTAAATTAAAAGAGGAGAGAGAGAAATTTAGAAGCAAATTGTATTAGCATCAAGAATTGGTTAAGAGGTGGTTTGATGAGAAGTCTTCAACCGACTGATATTTTCAGGTTGGGAATCTGGTACTGAAATGGGATGAACCCCATAAAGACAAGAATGACTATACTAAGTTTCAACGTTTGTGGTTAGGGCCATTCACTATTACAGAAAATCTTGGCCTTGGTGCTATATGGTTATAGACACTGGAAGGTTTCCCTTAGACCTATCTAGTGAACATACAATTCCTCAAAAAATACTTTGTTTAAGTTAAGCGTTTGCTTATCTGTACATATGTGTGTTTCCTTTGATTGGAATTTTTTGGTTTATTTGATTTTTTATTGTGTTTTTATTCTTCTTTTCTTTTTTCACAAAGAATGGTATTGACACAGCAAGTGGTTACAGTTGGTGATTGGATCATCTTCAAGATTTATAACTAAGAAATTTCAAGTTGGATATGTCAGAAAACCATTAGTCGATTTATTTCCAAATAGTGTTTTCATAGGAATACAATCAAAGATCTATGCAAACTCTTTAAAATTGAGTCTTTCCTTCTTGGAATCAATATTTTTATTAACTCTCATAATGATAATTGAGCCTTTAGGAGTATTTTTGTAATCCTGTTAGATTCCTCATTGGTGATTGACAGTAAATATTTACAGCATCCTTAACCTTTGTTCTTTTCTGATCTCACCTTGATCACCTTGAAACTGAATAAAACCACCTAAATAATTGTAAATTGCAAGATAGGGGGCCTTATTACAAGCCAGCCTATCATGTTCATAGAGATGTTCAGTGAATGAATTACCACTATATGGTTACCAACCCAGGGTAATGACTTGCAATTTGCATTGTAAATAATCCAGTTTTGTTTTGTTTTAACTGCAACTTGTTGTATTCAAGGACAGGGGGTTTTATCATAAGCCAGCCAAACCATGTTCATGGGTCCTATTTTGGTCTGGAATTACTGATAGGTGTTTACCAAGCCATGGTGTTTGCTTTTAGTGTAAAATATAAAATACAAGGAGTTTCCTGATTGAGCTAGCTTGTTCAATTTCCAGGTAGGGCTTGTGTATGGCATTGCACCTTACCATGGCAGTGGTCTTGTTTCAACTAAGTTGTCGTTTCTTTAAAAAAAGAGGAGGGAACAAAAAAAGAAGATGAGGAGAAGACATATATTTATGTGTATAATAAATCTATGTATATGTTGATGAATAAAATCATGAATAAACGATCGGCATTCAGGTGGTTACTAGTTTGATGGTCGTGAAATAGATCAAGGGTTTTCCCAGAGGTTTATCATAAAATGCCCCTCTGCTAACATTTTTCTTACAGGGATAACTTATTACTTCTGAACCTCTTTCATCTGTTGAGTATCATTATCAGTGATTTTTCGCTGGGAAGATGACAATTATATAAAATTACTTCTTCTAGATCCAGTTGTACTCTGATGAACCCATTGTTGATTATAAACTTAAATTTTTTTCTAAATGACATATCTCGTTTGAATTTTTTAATATTATTTGTACAGAGATAACTGCTTCTCCCAACGAGTCTCCATTTGTTGCTGGCAGCAACAAATCCCATTTCAGCATCTAAAATGGGAGCCCATTTATTCACTAAGGTAATCTCTAAGGTTATGATTTTGCTTATGGGGTCTTATTCATGTTTATTGTAAGTACTATGTTTTTCTTCAATAAATTTGCATCAAAACCTTGTTTTTTTGGGTTTTGTGGATTGTGGAAACAACCTTTTTCTTGTTATAATTTTTCTTTTCCGCAATCTGCAAACCGGATAGCAAAAATCCTTTTTTGGAGGTTTTTGAAAATTATATTCCTGCAATCCGCAACTTGCAAATGTGGATTGCATATATTGAAATTTCTTTTAGTTATTTTTTTTACCTTTCTGCAACCTGCAACCTGCAAAATGCAGATTACGGATGTTAGAAAAAAAATTTGCAAATAAAATCTTAATTTTTGGTTCCGCATTTCTGCAACCCGCAATGCAAATTGTGAAAATCGAAAACTAAATAAATAATACAATTGAAAAATTGTGTATCTGCAATTTTGTAACCTGCAATGCATGTTGCGGATTGCGGAAATAAAGAATTCCAGTTTTGGTCGAAAATATCACCTTGCATTTCAGCAACCCGCATTGTGCATTGCGGATTGTGGGAATCAAAATTGAAGAAATTGGTGAAAGTTCATCTCAACATTTTTGTTTCCCGCTTTAATCTAGACCATTGATTTTTTTTTAAATCTACAATGTAGAACTATTTCGTTGTTAGACTTGGATAATTTAAATCATTCGAATTTCATGATTTATTCACCATTTCAACCTGCGATTTTTACATGTGTTAATATTTTACTTTTATTTTCACACCGAGCTCATGAATCCTCTTGTTTCCAAGCTATCCATGGGTAATTTTCTTGAATTTATCAGTTCTCAGCAGCTAAATTCTGTTATTTTTATCCTGGGTAAATTTTGATTATGGTCGCTAAATTTATATAAGAATTTACCTCCCAAACTGTAAATATATCAAGAACCACAAGTTCAAAGACCGCTTTGAACAAGCAGAAGAGTAAGGACCCTAATGCTGGTATTTTTCATGACACCAATGGACAGGTGTCGAAAACCTACTACCTGGACTGGTCCCAAATTTATGTTATCCTCGGCAATGATGATTTTTCTACCGTTTCTCATGAACAGTCAGCTTTCACTAATATCAGTAAGTGACAGCTTCATTTTATCATGGTCAGACCTCCATTGATTCCATACATGAACCTGGTCAAGTGGGCACTTGAACACGCAAACCCCAAAAAACGGTATTTTGACGATCGTGCACAGACCCAACTAGCTTATTTCCGTCGTGAATTCTTTGCAATAGCATACACCCTTAACCCACCACAACAGTTGTTGAATGATCAATTCCTTGAATCTTCCATGACCCAATAAAATTTTGAGGAGATGATAAAATCATGGATGGAAAACCCTACAGATTCATCATTAAGGTTGATAAATCCTATGCCATATTTTGGTTTAGGGAGTCATTCTCTTTATTGATGGAAATGCTCTGCAGGTTGTACTTGTTACCCAGTTGTATCGTGTTTAAAGAAGAATGGGAACCCATTTCCCATCATGTCCTAACTACATGTGACTCCTTCAAATGGGCACAAATTTTCTCAGTTGTTTTGAAGGAATCTATTGAGAAGTATCAGAAGAAATTGATGTCCAGGAAGCCTTGTTTTTACCTGTCAAGTTATGTAATGGACATATTCTGTGTGACATCTCCACTCCCGAACATGGGATGGAATTGGACAATGCATTCACCACCGGTCCACATATACTACTCATCCCTATGGGAGGACAACTTTGTTCCTTATATCTATGACATCTATGGCCACTTCATCAGGTCAATATATCATAAAATATTCAAAGGGGATGCCCCTAATTTCTTTGATGGGGAAAAGGAATTGATATCCACAACGGGAGATAGGTATGTGGGAGAATGATGCAGGAGCATTAGCTTTCAAGGCCAACCAATAAATTTATGGTCATACCCTAAGGTCTTGACATCTTCCCAAGGAGGGGTCTATTGTAAAACCATTGTAAACTTTCATGTAAAGTATTTTATTTCCTAGCAAGTCTAGATAGTATAGGAGATCTAATATGATAGGTGTCAGTACTAGATGAGTCATGTTGTAGGGGTATAGTGGCATTACAACAATGTGATGAGTTGGTCATATGATGAGCAATATTTTTGGTTGTATAATGAGTCATATTTTGTTAGCAAGTGATAAGCATGATGGCAGATCATGACTCCCTGCGTGGAGATCAAGCCACAAGTGATAGGGATGTTTCTCATCATGTGTAGTAGTGGTTTTTTTTTGCTACAGGACCACACAAAGTAGGATTTAAAATTTTAGGTTAAATAGGTGGAGTAGAGAAGTAGAGGGGGCTCTACTCTTCAACATTTAGAATTTCGAGTTGCGAAGAAGAGGACATACTTGTGTCTGGTTCCTACTTGTAAATATTTTGAAGAATAAGAAAAAAGAGAGATCCAAGTTGTGTGCACTTTCTTGTATTTACTAATAGAATCCTTTACCATGTGTTTGTAGGGTTGTTAGCCTTTATGCATGTGTTGTGTTGAACTGTGTATTTTCGCGGAGCCGGCTTCGGTGTTTTCCTGAACATTTATGTATTTCAGTGAAGTGTTGATTTCACTCAACAATTTCTTTCTTGAATAGTTGAAGTAGAGTGTGAATGTATGCATAATAGTGATAATGTAAAAAATCAAGATGATTGCAGGATGGATTTTTCAATTTCATGATCAATCGGTGAAACCTGCATATTTTCTACCATTAACAAGTTTTGCAGAGAATGAATGGTGGAGATTGAGCCCACAGATAAAGATTTGATGATCCAGAAGAATCCCGTAATGGAAATTGCGAGGAAGTTAAAAGATCCACATCAAGAAGAAGATCGACTGTCGGAGTAAAGGCCGTAAAGATATGATGGCTAGGAAAATTGCGGGGGAAGAATTTCGGGGAGGAATTTTCAGGGAAGAAACTTTGGGAAGTTGGAATCCCACATGTCACATCCCGCAACCCGATTTTAGGAAGGCCGTTTCGAAATGAAAGTTTCAGGGGAGCAACTTTGGGAAGTTGGCATCCTGCATCCCGCATCCTGTAACCCGATTTTACGAAGGAATTTTTGGAACGACACTTGCAGAGGAAAAATTGCGGGGAGGCAGTTTTAAAGTAGAATTTGGCCATTTGACTAACTTAGGAAGTCCTACTAGGTGTAGGAGCCACTAGATCCTGGAAGTGCTGGTTGGGTTGGCTGAGGTCTATCCCCACCTGCACCAATTTTGGTATCAGAGTGAGAAAATATTTCCTGTCTGTTGGAAAGTAGAGCAACTTCTAGGTATGAATAGGTAGAAGTTGTTGAGAAGTTCCATAGCTGCGATGGTCGGTATA
Organism: Pseudotsuga menziesii; assembly: GCA_001517045.1. Classification (NCBI taxonomy): domain Eukaryota; kingdom Viridiplantae; phylum Streptophyta; class Pinopsida; order Pinales; family Pinaceae; genus Pseudotsuga; species Pseudotsuga menziesii. Next base: position 96,204 of record LPNX010318361.1, on the reverse strand, counting down.
ATTTTCGAGAAAGTTGAGACAGAAGGAATATCTCAGGAAATTTGATAGTGCTGAGATAAAAGAAGTTAATTATGAATATTTTGAAGGTGTAGTGCAAGAAGATGGATACACGCGTAGATAGTGTAAGAGGTCGTGACAGAAGTAGATCAAAGGTGAACATAGAAGTTATGAAGGGAATGAGGAGAAGCGCAGCGACGCGTGAAGGAAGAGGGTAAGTTTACTCTAAGAAAAAAAGAAAGAACGCGAGGTACAAGACAGTATTCTGTGAAGATAGAAGACATTTGAGAAGTCTGTAAGAGAACTTGTGAATGGAAGAGTTTTGCATGCCAATGAAGAAGAGGCTTAGATCTTGAACAGTAGGATATAGGCATAGATATCTAATTTGGGAGGAGTGTATGCATGCAAAGGGATAGCAGCAAGAGTGAATCATCTCAGCAAAGAAGATCATAGTAATTGAGGGCAGTCATGAAAGAAACTAGTGAAGGTTTCTGAGAGAAAATGGAAGTGTGGCAAGAACATAGTATTTCAAGTGAAGATTTAAGTACAAGAGGATAGTTATGTTCTCAAGAATATGAGTTGTGAGAGAAATCCTAGAAGGATCATAGAGATTTTCTTTGAAGGGTTCTATAAAGAGGACCAATAATTCCCAAAATACCAAGCATAGAGGAGGTTTGGTGAGGTGAGGTGTAGCAAGGAGAACTGTTACTGTAGAGGCTAGTGCAACTCATAAAGAGTGAAGAAACTCAAGAAAATGACTATTGACAGTCATAACAGAAGTTCATAAGGAATCCATAAGATGAATGAAGAAGATGCAAAGGAAAATGGAATATGGAGGAATTTGATTGATGAAGAGTGTGTGAGAGAGAAGGATGCGATAGAAGTCCATCTAAAAGTAATGATGGAGTTGTTACAGAAGGAGGAAAAAGACCAGAGATGTGGTTTTCTTGTGAAAATAAAGATGAATTGGCATAAGCTACAAAGGACAAGAGAGCAACCAATGAATGCTTAGTATGAAGAAGAGATACTCAAGGCAAGAGAGTGTCTGAGAGAAGTCTTGAAGACTGAGGCTTCAAGAGAGGCCAAGGGGTCTCAATATTTTGAATATGATATGTTGTGTGTGTTTGCAGGTACAAATACTAAGGAAAGACAATTTTCTAATGTTTTCATAAAGGATGAAGGAAGTGGATAGAATCTGAGTTCTGTTTTGGAAGAAGATGAGACAGCTCAGTCTCATGCAAATACACTTACACAGATAGAAGAAGGTGATGCTTTTAAACATACTGTGAAAGATGAAAGGAAGGAAGACTTGGCACATGATTATGACCAAGAATTGAAAGAGGAAAAAGATGATTTCAAGCATTCATATGTTATGCTTGAAGAGTCTCAGAAGAAGGGTATTGAGAAATTGATGAGTCCTATAGCAGACTTGGGAAAACATGAATATTTGGTGATTGAGTCATCAAATAAGACCATTGGGTCTTGTGAGTTTAATGCTGACAATTTGAATGTGTTTGTAGGTTGTGCAGAAGGAAATCCATTTCTTGGAGTTGTCTTGAGTGAAGAAGAAACGTGTATTCCAGGAAAATACAAAGATAAATTGTTATAGTAGAAGGAAATTGTAAATTCCTTGTCAAGTAATGAAAGTAACACCAATGAAGATGAAGCAGTTATGCTTATGATGATGAAACCTGATACTAAAGAAGATAAAGAGAAGTTGACTTGTTTGCATGGCCATGAAAAGATGGTTGGATAGACATCTAGAACTATCACAGTGATGAAGGATCAGAATTTTATTTTGATAGAAGATGGAGAAGCAGTTTCACAGAGAGATTGGGCTTGTGATAGAGTAGGAGATAGAACTGAAGATGAAAGTGAGACAACTATGTCTCAGACTAAAGAGAGATCAATCCTTGAAATGAAGAAAACTGAAGGTTTCAAGGAAAGGCATAAAGATGAGGAAGAAGTCAAGTATGAAGATTTTTTGCTTGAAAAAGATGACATGGAGATGTTATTGCTAGAGAACTTGTTAGAGAAATATGAGTCAAATTGTGAATGGAAACCTCAGGTAAATAAGCTATGTTCTAATATTTTTAATGAAGAGATGAAGTGCCTTGAGGAGTACATAGGTAAAGATGAATGTGTGGAAGATTTAGTTAGTCTAGATGGCCAGCTGGAAGTGTTGTCAAGCAATGACAAAGGAGAAGATGACTTATTGCAGCAAAAGGAGTCTACAGAGTCCTTAATTAATGAAGACAAGAATCTTATTGGGGAAGAGATGGTCATGTCTTATGGGAGAGAATTTGTTCCTGCGATAGACAAAGAAGATTTGGTTTACTCAGAGAGCCAAAGTAAGGGTAATAGATGGATCTTTGGGACTGTCACAGAAGTGAGAAATCAGAATTCTATTATGACAGAAGTGAATGAGATAGTGTCACAAAGAATTTTATATAGTGACAAGGAAGAAGAATATCATAAGGATGAAGATAAGGGTACCGTGTCTCAGGGAGAAGAAGAAGCAATATTAGGACTGAGGAAGAGTAAATTAACTAATAGAAATGGTCAAAGAGTTAAAGGGAAATTACTAAATATTGTCAAGACAGAGCCAGAGGAGAGTTTTGCTGACATGGAAATGCAACAGACTGAAGAAGTTCTTGAAGGGAGTCAAGTAGATAATAAATGTTTGAAGTACTGGCTGGAAGTATTGGAACAAGAGGAAGAGAGTTATGCTAAATTCAATGATCAGCATGATTATGATGTGTTTGTGATGAGTCAATAGGAAGATGGATGGCTGAAGAGTTTACTGAAAAGGATTGTAGTCAATGAGATGGAAATGTCTCAAGTTTTAACTGAGACAAAAGTAGATATTAGTTGGCTAAAGTATGTTATGTTAACTAATATGCAAAGTAGTGTGAGGGACTATATTGTTCCAATCAGAAAACTGAGATACAAATTTACATTTGAAAGTAAATTTGTAGACATAGCGCATGAGAGGGATATTGCAGAGGGAAATGCTTATAAAAGCATAAAGGAAGTAAGGGTGGACACAATATCAAGAGAAGTATTTTAAGCAATTCTGAAAGTAAAAACAACAATTGGGTTAAGAAGAGTTGAAGAAAATGTTCAACAATTTCGAGTTGAATGGGAAAAGTACAGCCAAGTGTAGTGGCATAGTGAAAATGACAAGAGTTGTTTGCAGCACCAGATTGAGTTGAAATGTGCCATATATGAACTATGGGAGTTAAAGAAATACCTAAGAAGAGTTACAACAGAATGAAGAAAGAAATCCACTGTGGAATTATTTGGAAAGTGAATAATGATGAAGGTAAATATAGTGGAGTACTGCAACATAAAGTTTGGAATCTTGGAAGGCTACAACTAAGGAAAAATGAAGATAGCAAAGATTATGGACAGCAGCAGGCTAAAGTTTGGGATCTAAGAGAACAAAAGCTGAATACATATGACTAGGAGGTCATGATTTCTTTCTACTTTGGGAGTCTGATGTAGGAGCATTAGCTCTCAAGGCCAACCTCTAAATTTATGGTCAGACCCTAAGGTCCTGACATCTTCCCATGGAAGAGTCCATTGTAAAACCATTGTAAACTTTCATGTAAAGTATTTTATTTCCTAACAAGTCTAGATAGGATAGCAGATCTAATATGATAGGTGTCAGTACTAGATGAGTCATGTTCTAGGGGTATAGTGGCATGCCAATAATGTGATGAGTTGTTCACATGCCGAGGAATCTTTTTGGATGTCTAATGAGTCATAGTTTGTTAGTAAGTGATAGGAATGATGGAATATCATGACTCCTTGCCTGGAGATCAAACCACAAGTGATTGTTATACTGAAATATCATCACCTTCATGTTATGAGATAGGTATCCCCTTGTTTGCTCCAATACCTCAAAGTTTTCCCTAGAGAAATGAAGGAATAAATTAACCCTTGGCAATTTTCCCTCTTTTGAGTTTGTAACGCTCTTTCCCCATTGACAAAAAGCGTTACCCAAGAAGTAAATAGTTAGCACTGCTCCTGATACATGAGCAAAGACAGGTGCCACTACTCTTTCCCTTACTGCAAGAAGTAGTGCCCCCTTAGCACCGCCTGTTTTCTTCATTGGAGGAGCGGTGCTCAAGTTTTCAAGGAAAAACAGGAAGCTTCGAGAGGATTCTCAAAGCTGACCTCCCTGGAGCCTCATCCCTATGGTTTAGGACTAGCTGGAGCTCGAGATCCTCCCTTTTAGGATATAATCTCCACCTCACCCATGATATCCTCAAACATACCTATCCTCCCATTCCTTTAAATACTGGCTCACCCCCCATGGGAAAAAGGAGGAAGAATTGTGTTTCATACCCAAACTCTGTCAAAATCATTCTTGAGTCTTTGGAGGCAAGGCGAAGTTAGAGGCAAGGAGACATTGGAAGGAACTATCAACCTCAAGGCATAAAGGTTGTAGTCTCTACAATCATTTATTAATAAAGAATGTATTTTATTTCCCATATTTACTGTTTCATATGTATGTATTTCTTGATTCCTTTGTCACAAGCATAGATCTAGTTGATTATATTGTATGCTATCATGTTTCTCTTGTTGTTTTCCATCTTTTACAAGTTCTTCTGTAGGGATAGTGAGGACAACCTTTGAGAGAAGTATTATGGCATTCCATTCATGTGATTAACCAGATCTAGGGGAATCTTAACATTTGGGGTTTGTGTTTTGTTCTAGACCTGAACCATTCATATATAGGGAACCAACTCTTGTCCGCAAGAGGTGTGTATTTTCGGCTAACAAAATTGGCGACTCCACTGGGAACTACTTCGAATTCTGTATCATTGGTAAGTTGAAACCTCCACCTTCATTTTCAATTTTTAGATCTACTTTTCCATTCATAGATTTGTAGATGTGCTTTGAATTTGATTGTTTTGCCTCTATCAACTGTTGGATCTTCATATTTTTGGTTCATTGGATTTTCTGGTGATTGTTTTGGTTCATTTTTAAGTCTATAACTTCCTTTTCTATTTCTTTTTTATTTTTCAAATCGCCATCTTGGGCACCACTCTTAAGCTTTGTTATAAGTGCGGTTCAGGAGCTGTCACCGCTCTTCTTCTATGTTAAAGAAGTGGTGCCACCTCCCTTTCTCTATGTCGAAGAAGCGGTGTTGGATCTGGTAATGCCCTAGTGCGAACCTGCTGTAAGCAGTGCCACCACTCTATTCCTATGTGTAAGAGGTGGTGCTAAGGCTGGTAACACCCTGTTCAACACCTATAGAAGTGGTGCCAGGTACTATTCTTAGCCTTGTTTGGTGTTTGATTCTTAAATGCTTCTTTTGGTATCTGAGATGCATGTTTCAGATTGTTATAGTTGTGTTTTGAACTCTGCAATTCATTTTTGATGTTGGTCTTTTAAATATTCATAGTTGGCTTTGAATAGAACTTGCTTTTGTTAGATCTCTGATTTCTGTCTTCTTTGATAGAACTAGAAAATATTCATTTCAATTTTTCTTCATTTGTTATACATGATTTTTGTATGTTTTTTCCTTTTTTCATAAATTTGTGGAAAAGTCCATATGAAAGTTATTGTATAATTTTTTTCATTAGTTCATTCTCGCTTTAGTTGAAAAATATGAACACGTTTGTATAAAGTTGTAACAATATTTTCTTATTTTTCATTAGAGATCTCACTTCTTTTTTAGTTCAAAAGATAAGATTTTGTTTGTTTCAGTTAGTAAAGGACCATATAAGCAAGTGTCTTTTATTTTTTTGGATTTATTCTATGTTTCAAATGAATTGGACCTCTCTCTCCCTTCCTTAAGTAGGGCATACCTTTAAAGTGAAAGTGAAAATTTTGCACTATCATACTGCATGGTTTTACTTTTATGTCCTCACCTCATGCATTCACCTAACCATTCAAGATAAAATTAAGCACTAGCTTAGGTTTAAATTTTTTAGAAATTTGTGTGATAGGTTAGTGATGTGCTCAGGCGTCGTAAAATGTAGGAGCTATCGTCAATTTTTCTGCACTACAACCTGGGAATCACGTGGTTATTCCACGTACCGTCAATATATCGAATGGTCTTTCACGTACCCTTGAGGTATATCGAAAGGTACTTCACGTACTCGATTGTATATAGGAAGGCCCCTTGTGAACGGTTGTGCATTAGACATCACTACTACTGATTTGAGATCCCACATACCTTTCGTATATCGGGAGACACTTTTAGGAATCCTGAGACCATCCGAGTTAACCCTTTGGCCATCTTGGAATCACACTAGTTATGATGGTTTGATAATCCCATGAGGTTCTAGACCTTTAATCCACTCCTCTCACCTATTTTGCTTGCTTATTTATCTTGAGTAGCACATGTTGTCTGTATCGTTAGGATTTTTTAGAAGAGAGAGATATTTTTTTTACATAGTTATGGCTTCGCCTTCCAGGAATACCAACCAAGAGAATCCTTTACGAAGCATGTCTTTTTTGTTCCCTCCATATGGGGATGTTGGTCCTCCTCTCATGGCTACATTAAGCCTTCCTATATTGACTATTGGATTACCTGTTTGGTTATTTTCTAGTCCAGTTATCCCATGTACACCAGTTGCTTCTAATCCTAATCCTTCATCGCAAGAGCATCAACCTCATGTTGATCCCTCTCCTTATTCACCAGATGTGTCTTCTCCCGTTTCTCCCTCTTCACCTGTTGAAAGTTGTAGTACTAGTATTCAGGTGGATAAGAAGAAGAATAAAAGGAATATTAAGAAGAGAAAAAAAAAAACAAAAAACCAAGTGTCAACCAATCATTCCTCCCATTGTGAAGAGTGTTGATCTGCACACCCCAAGATCACGTAAGCCAAATTCCCTTGTAGGCTTTGCAAGGGTGATAACCTTATAAAATATTGTCATGGTTTGGTCCTAGTTTTATAAGAGTGGTCTAAGGTTTCCTGACAAGATATTTCATCAACCTCTGGTCATCATGTTGATGATCCCCCCTCAACCAGTGACTCTGTGGTTAAGATTCGGAAGGGTAAAGTCAGAAATAATTGCTTTCTTTGTAAGGACATGCACTTTAATTACATTTTTCTTCACATGGATGAAGCTTCTAAGTTGTTGGAAGATATTACTGTTTCTCATCAATGGCTTCCAACAGCTTATCGTAAGTTGTCACTCGACATCCCATTGGTTGATAAAGTGGTTGATCCAGTTCTAACCTCTGTTGATCTCACTCTTCCTTTCAAGAGTGAAGTTGAAGTGGTCAATTTGGTTTCATCCATAGTTGATCCCACTCTTCCTTTGAAGGGTGAAGTTAAAGTGGTTGATTCGGTTTCATCCGAGGTTGATCCCACTCTTCCTTCGAAGAGTGAATTCCAAGTGGTTAATCCAGATTCATCCGTTATTGATCCCATTATTTCTTTGAAGAGTGAAGTTAAAGTGGTCGAGTCGATGTCATATCTACCCTATCCCACTCTTTCATTAGAGAGTGTTAAGAGTGAAGAATTCACTTTGACCAAATCTTCATCTTGTTCTTCTCTTACAATAGAGAATGAACTTAAACCTGCTGAATCTTTCATGCTTCATTCTGATTGTTCTCAACAAGAGGAAATTTTGTCTATTTCGATAGAACCCTCTCCAAGTAGTGAGGTTATTTCCTTTGACTGGAGTAACCTAACAGAGTCTCATCTTCATTTGAGTGTTCCTTTCCAGATAGCTGTGAATGTTACTACTAGGCGGATACTTCGTACTATTGTTGATGAAGGGGCTTCTGTTAGTCTTCTATCCTCAACTGCTTGGCAAGATTTAGGTTCTCCTCAACTTTTGTGAGCCACCAATCATATGTTGGATTTTAATCGAAGACCTACTGCACCTTTAGGGACCCTTCCTTATTTTCCTATTACATTAGGAGGGAAAACTATCTGTATTGATGTTATGGTGGTCCAAGGTCCTTTATATTTCAATCTGCTCCTTGGATGTGATTATGTTTATGCCATGAAGGCTGTTATTTCCACACTCTTTAGAGTTATTCATTTTCCACATGATGGGAAGATTGTGACCATTGATCAACTTTCCTTTGTTACACCTGAACATCGCATCACTCCTAGTAATCAAACTTCCCTGAATGTGACGCATGTTCTTGTGGTTCCTTCCCCTTCTTCTTGTTAGCTTCTTCCCATCATAGGTAAAATGGGGGGCATGGCTCTAGTCTATGTAAATAATAAAGGAGAGAAGACACTAGCTTTTATGAAATGGGGGAAACCTACCAACCTCTGGATATCATGTTGGTAGGAGAAGGTTTCCTTAAGCATAGTTTACCTTTTGGTTTCAAGCTTGCATAAAAATGAAACCATGCTGTGAGCATAGTTCCCATTCTGTTTCAAGCTCGTTAAAAAATGAAATAGATTCCTATGAGCAAAGTTCCCATTCTATGTCAAGCTCATTAAAAAATGAAATGGATCTCCTAAAGCATAGTTTACCTTTTGGTTTCAAACTTGCATAAAAATGAAACCATTCCTGAGCATAGTTCATTTTCTATTTCAAGCTCGTTAAAAAATGAAGTAGGTTTCCTTAAGCATAGTTTATTTTTTTATTTCAAGCTTGCATAAAAATGAAACCATGTTTCAAGCATAGTTATTTTCTGTTTCAAGATTGTGTAAAAACGAAACAGGTCATTTTAAGCATACTTTATTTTAGTTTCGAGCTCGTTAAACCATGAAATGCCCCTTTGAGCATAGTTCTTATTCTGTGTCAAGCTCATTAAAAAATGAATCAGATACCTTGAGCATTCTTTCAACTGATCTTCGATCTCGTTAAAAATAGTAAGATGGTGTTGAGCTTACTTTTCATTTTTTCGTGCTCTGGTTAAAACATGAAAATTGGTTTGAGCTTAGTTTATTACTTTTTCGTACTCTGGATTCAAATGTGAAAAAGGTTAATAGAGTCTTCTTTAAGCTCTTTTCAGACTCTTAAAATGTGAAAATATTGTTGAGTGATCTTGTCTTCTTCACGCTTGTAAAAGTACTTGAAGAGTCATCTTCCTAGTGATAGTTTACCCCTTTTTCGGACTAGGGGTAACTACTTATGAAAAAGATACACTCCAACCAATCATGACTGGAAGAGTTCTCTAAGGTATTATTTTATACTTTTTCAGGCCTTAGGGACTAAATCATATGAAAAAGGACCCTAATTTGGAGTTTTCTTTAGTTTGTTCAGACTCTCTAAACATGAACTACACTAAGTTTTCTTTCATTGGACTCGTTAAATTAAACATTGAAAGACCCTTTTTGGGAATGAAGCCCTCCTTTCTCAGGTTCATAAAAGATATGAGTTTGGACTTGTCCTAAGGATGAGCTAAAACGAGTATTTGTTAACCTCTTTGAACTTGTAAAAATGAAAAGAGGCACTCATCAATCATAATGGGGAAATTAAGGGAAAAGGAAAACATTTTGCAAAAATGGTAGTTGTTAGTCACCTTTGAACATGGCACTTGTCTGCATTTCATTCAGTTAGTTGGGTATTCATCTTGTTTTCGAGTCGATCCACTTTCATGAGTCATGCCACTCCTTTGAGTCTCTCAAAGATTGCATTGTTCATTGTCGCATTGTGTTCCGCCTCATCAAGTAAATGCTGCCAAGTATTCATTCATTCCACCTTTATGTTCAAAAGGGAAATTGTCTTGAGAGTCTACACCTGCAGTTAAAACAATTTTTTTGAGTCAGTTACTTTTGAGTCAGTCCTATGGTTACATCATACTCAAAATTCTAGAACTGTGTTTCGAGTTTCATGTCATCGATGTGGGATTCATCATGGCCCTCCTTTGAAGAGACTATTCCTGTCGACATCAACTCATCATCCATGAATTAGTCTTAGAAACAAGTTTAGTACCTTGATATATGTATGCCTTAATGAAAAATTCTCTTGTTTTCAACATAAGTTCACATCATTGACCTTTGATCAAAATATTCGACTGAGTATTCGACATCTATGCACACTCACGAGATTGTACTAGGGTACCTTGGGAATCATTGACATTAATGGTGATCTCCCTCAACCATTAATCAAGTGGTTTCTACCATGTTCAAATTTAGATCATTGTAATCACATGGTTAGAATCATACTTTGTGGAAGACGAGACGAAGACCCTAGGTATTTGTTAAAAGCATTAATAGCTTTCTCCCCATATTGTGATGGAGTATATTTTATGGAGTCCTAGAATGGATCCACATTTGTATGTTCATGGCTGTGCTCAAATTTGCATCTGTATGACATAGATCTACATTGTATTTCTGGTAGCTATCTCCAAATTTGAGTCTTCTTCACATGGATCTACGCTGTATTTTAGTAGCCATGACTTTTTTGTATCTCACATGGATATGTTTTGTATTGGTCAGCAGCCATGTTGTGAGTCATTTGGGACATGTATCAAAATGTGCTGCAGAAAGTTGGTGATGTTCTAGAAGTTCCAACCTTCAGACCTTTTCCTCGACAGTATACCTTGTTCTTTCAAAGTATATTGCCTATCGTTTCCCTCTAGCCATTATACTTTGGGGGCCATATTTTATATATATAAATCTCATAACCCTCATGTTATCAGATAGGTATCGCCTTGTTTGCTCCAATCCCTCAAAGTTTTCCCTAGATAAATGAAGGAATAAATTAACCCCTTGCAATTTTCCCTCTTTTGAGCTGGTAACGCTCTTTCCCCATTGACAAAAAGAATTACCCAAGAAGCAAAGAGATAGCACCACTCTTGAAGCATGAGAAAAGATAGGTGCCATTGCTCTTTCCCTTACTGTAAGAAGTGGTTCCCCCTTAGCACCACCTGTTTTCTTCATTAGAGGAGCAGTGCTCGAGTTTTCAAGGAAAAAAAGGAAGCTTCAAGAGGATTCTCGAAGCTGACCTCCATGGAGCCTCATCCCTATGTTTTAGGAACAACTAGAGCTTGAGATCCTCCCTTTTAGGATCTAATATCCACCTCACCCATGATATCATAAACCATACCTATCCTCCCATGCCTTTCAATACTGGCTCACCCCCCATGGACAAAAGGAGGAAGAATTGAGTTTCATACCCAAACTCTGTCAAAATCATTCTTGAGTCTTTGGAGGCAAGGAGAAGTTAGAGGAAAGGAGCCATTGGAAGGAACTCTCAACATCAAGGAATGAATGTTGTAGTCTCTCCAATCATTTATTAATAAAAAATGTCTTTTCTTTCCCATATTTACTATTTCATATGTATGTATTGCTTGATTGCTTGGTCACAAGCATAGATCTAGTTGATTATATTGTATGATGTCATGTTTCTCTTATTTTTTCCATCTTTTACAGGTTCTTCTGTGGGGATATTGAGGAAAACCTTTGAGATAAGTATTATGGCATTCCATTCACGTGATTAACCAAATCTAGGGGAATTTTAACATTTGGTGTTTGTGTTTTGTTCTAGACCTGAACCATTCAGATCTAGGGAACCAGCTCTTGTCCGCGAGAGGTGTGTATTTCCAACTAATAGCGATAGGGATGTTTCTCAGCATGCACAGTAGTGGTTTGTTTTGGTTGTAGGACCACTAAGAGTAGGAGTTAACATTTTAGGTTAAATAGCCAGAGTAGAGAAATAGAGGGGGTTCTTCTCTTCAACATTTAGAATTCTGAGTTGCGGAGAAGAGGACAGACTTGTGTTTGGTTCCTACTTGTAAATATTTTGAAGAATCAGAAGAAGAAAGCTCCAAGCTATGTGCACTTTATTTTATTGCTTGATAGAAGGATTTACCATGTGTTTGTAGGGTTGTTAGCCTTTATGCATGTGTTGTGTTAAACTGTCTGGTTTTGCACAGACGACTTTGGAATTTTCCTCAAAATTTGTGTATTTCAGTGAATGGTTGATTTCATGCATCAATTTCTTGCTTGAATAGTTGAAGTAGAGTGTGAATTCATGCATAAGAGTGATAGGCTAAAGAATCAGGATGATTGCAGGCTAGATTGATCAATTTCATGATTGATCGATGCAACCCGCTGATTTTCTGCCATTAACGAGTTTTGTAGAGAATGAAAGGTGGAGATTGAGTCCGCAGATAAAGATTTGATGGTCCAGAAGAATCCCGTAATGGAATTTATGAGGAATTCAATAGATCCAAAGAGATATGTGAGGTTCGCATCAAGAATAATATTGATGGTCGGAGTGAAGGCCGCAAAGATCTGATGGCTAGGAAACTTGCGAGGGAAGAATTTTAGGGAGAAAGTTTTGGGGGAGAAACTTTGGGAAGTTGGTATCCCACATCCACAACCCAATTTTGGGAAGGCCGTTTTGGAACAAAAGTTTTGGGGGAGAAACTTTAGTAAGTTGGCATCCCGTAACCTGATTTCAGGAAGGAAATTTTGGAATGATGCTTGCGGAGGCAAAATTGTGGGGAGGTAGTTTTAGAGAAAAATTTGGTTATTCAACCGAATTAGGAAGTCCTGCTAAGTGTAGGAGCCAATAGATCCTGGAAGTGTTGGGTGGGTTGGATGAGGTCTATCCCCACGTGCACCAGAGAATATTTCTCCTACATCATAATTTTGGGCAACAACATTGTTCACCTGCTTCCCAGGATATTTCCAGATAGGATGGTTCTACATACGATATCTCTCTAGACTATGATTGGTGGGATTTTCCTAAAGCTTATAGCAGTTAAGAGGAAGTGTTGGCCCAAGTTTCCACTCAATTTTGGATTCTTGACTCTGTAGAACTCCACACATGCTTCCATTTTGGGCAAGGAAATTACTACAATGATCTTAGGGTATGATCCTGAAAGGATGCATGATCCTAAATCATTCTTGGCCAACCAATTTGTACAACAGCAAATGAATACCACTTATGTCCATCATGAAAATCCTAATGACTCAATTTACAGAGGTGATAATGATTTTTCATAGGTGGTGAGGAGAATACCTACACCATAGGAGAAAAGCTTCATCTTCCAATATTAAAAGGAGATTAAGACAATGATGTTACACTACAGGAAGCTCCAATTGACAGTGGAAGAAAATGCCAAAAAACAAACAACAGAAAAAGAAGCAAATGTGTCATTATCTATCTCTTCTTCCACTATTGTTGATCACTCTAAGGATAAGGGGAAGTCTATTATGGGGTATCCTACTAAATCCCTACCTTTTTCTACTCTCCAGATCCTGTAAAGGTCAGTGGAGATAAAGGAAAGCTTAAAAAGGATGAGCTCATAAGTGGAGGCATAAGCAACTATTTATGTTCCATGGCTAAAGAGACACAAGGTTGAAGAAGCAATTCCACGGCTACAAGTACAAGTACCAGTCCCAGAACCTCCACCACAGGTATTCCAAAGGGAAGAACATCTATTTCTACAAGTTTATCCGTCACCTCTTATTAACATTGATGTGCATGATATTGAAAGTGACCCTGAGGAGGAGATATCTCCCTCCACCTATGTATGTCTTGTCACTATTCCTACCAACTTACCATCTACTGTATCAATGACTGAGTCAACCAGTAATCCTTTTGAAACTATGATTCCTCAGCATACCTTTTCGGAGATTAACCTCTCCCACATTATTTCTATCATTAATGACACACCTTCAAAATTTATACATATGACTATTGTTACCCCTTTTTCCAATTTACCTATTTTATTAGCACCATTTGAGTTTCTTGCCACTTCCACATCTTCACAAACATATTCATTAGTCTCACAACCTCATAGTTATTCCATCCCCACCACTTCTTCCTAGCCAATCACACATGTTCCTACTTACATATTTTCACTCCCTACCTCTATTACGTCCACACCTTCCACTACCATTCCCTCTGTCAGTATGCAGATCCTTACCCCTAAAACTCCCCAGCCTTCCCCTATACAATCCCCGAGGGAACCATCTCAACAGCATAGGAGGTGGCAGAATTTGGTGAGTATGCAGTTGTCTTATTGGGAGGATACTTTTAAATAAGGAAGGAAAAGGTTGTGGTTAATAAGGCATCCAAAATATGTATGTAAGGGACTTTTAAGCAAGTTTCAGTACCTAATTAGATTATCTGGAAAAGAACCTCTAATGATGTCAAACAAGAATCTCTAGATATTTCAGCTACCATGGGGGCCTTTGCTGGAGCGAATTATGATTCAATGTCCTTGATGAATAAATAAGTCAAGGAAATAGAGTTGGAACTGCAAAATTACAAACAGGAGTAAGCACATGCCAACGCACAACATCAACAAGAAATGTAGAACTTGAAGGATGAATATGAAGAGAATATGAGAAAAATACAAGACCAAAATGATCATCTCAAGAAACAGCTTGAAGAAGAAAAATGGTTAAATGATGAGCATTCTCAGAAGATCACCACCCTTGAAGAGAAGATTAAAGACTTCCAATTTGTATATGTCACCTCTTCATTCTCCAAATTTACAGAGGAAGAATTTAAACAGTTGGATTACACGATTCATGATTATATGTCTCAATGAACAGTCAATATTTTTGAAGGACTCAATGAAATTCAAGAAACATACAATGCATTCAAGCACCACTCTGACCTCCTCCATGATCACAAACTTGGGATAAATAAAGTTACAAGATATTTTGATACTCTGGTGGACTAGAAAAAGTATATCAAAGATGGAACTGATGATTTACCAGTCCTAGATAAGGGAAAACTGAAAAGGATCCAGGTTTCAATTAAAACATGGGAAAACATTTATGACTTGGTAGACTAGTCCATTGTTAGAGATGGACAAGTAGCATGCAAAAAGAGATGGTTTGCTTCAGAAAATTTTCTAGGTTTTTTGGACCTGCCACTACTGGATCCAATTGATGAAGCTATGCCTCCTAAGCTTAATCTTGAACATATTGAGAGTGACTTTGCAAAATATAAGGAGCAGATACAGGAAATAATTTAGCTTCATCTAGACAAAATCAAGGAATGGATTGAATCACCCCTTACATCACAGATGAGAATTGACCTTCTCCTCGAGAATGGAGAAAGGTTAAGAAACAAGGAATTAGATCCTTTATATACAAAGTGGAACTATGCTTATAACATACCCAATATCACAACATACATGATTTGTTGGATGTATTTTCCAAGTGGCAGTCTTCCCTTGGAAAACATTGAACTTGTTATTTTGTAACCCCATATTTTGGGAAGATTTTATTTCTCTGTAAAATATTGTAATAATTATTTAAAGGGAAGGGTGTCTCCCAAGAGGGGGGCTCATAGTAGTAATTCCACAGGAAAATAGGAGGAACCACCAAGGACATACTAGGGATGCTATGAAATTTTTCAAGACTGTAACTTTTTATAGTTTTAATAAAAGTTACACTGTTTCTTATGTCATGTTTTTGGTTATTAAATTTATTTCATGGATTCTGGTTATTCCTATATATCCCTGACAAACTGATCATATGTTTCTTATTTATTGAACATACTAACTTCTGTATTAATTTTTCATTACAATGTTAATGTGTTGATTATGCATTGAATAATTGTCTTTATTTAATTCATATGCCATTACTTGCAACTATTGAGGAGTCACTTGTGCCTATACTTATTTTTGAATTGGTATTATTCTAATAAAACAATTGTACATATTACTTTGGATAAAGTAATACAATTTTCATTGTTTTAGTTTCATTCAAGATTGGAAAAAGGGAACAAGCCTAATTTATATTTATATATTTTGGGTTATTTTTTTCATAAAATACATAATAATTGTTCTAATTAAAATCATTCACAATCACTATCATAGTTTCCTTAGACATTTTAGTCTCCAGTTACTTCAAAAGTTTACCAAATCTTCCCTGGAGGAAGAACAGATTCATTCAAATCTGAAAAACCTTGTGCCAATGGAGGCCTTGTATCCATAAGAGTTAGTAATCCCAAACAACTCGGGGATAGAATCATCTCTGCATGGGATCAATTTGAAGCCTTTCTGGTTGGACTATCTCATCCTGTTGATTTCCTTATATTTTATTCTTCAACCTACAAGCCTGATCCATCAACGCCTCGTTATCCCCTTCTTGAGTATGTACATGAGAAATAAATATATTTTTTATTTCCTTCATCAATTCATTCAAGTATTGAAGATATTCTTTTCTAACCATCTCTTTGAGATCCTATTTTCTAGCCATCCTTTTGTGATCCTCTTTACTATGCATACCTTTGATATCCTCCTTATTATCCATACCTTTTATATACTCTTTACTTGGCATATTATTTTCAATTTAACTAAGTCATCTATTTTCACATTTCCTTTAATCATATCTTCCAACTTGGACACTCTAAAAGATATGTCTTCCATTTCATTGTATGTCAGGGATGAATCCTCTGGGGATTTGAGTGGAGTGTGATTATTTCCACTTCATTTTGGTTGATTTTTAAACAATAAATATATATCGCACCCTAGTGTTTACCACAAATATATCCTCCTACTCAAAGCAATTCAAATGCAAAATGATGTACAATTTTCATACCCTCATTAGAAGATTGTTTTATGGCCGACTTATAACTGAGTTAATATTTGAATTTTGACTCCTCTTTGTTTGAAAATTCTACCTATTCTTCCCTGATGTTTCCTCTTTCCAATTCCGCAGGTCTGACCTAATTTATATGTGCAAAAAAATGTTATTGCAAATCTACCAAAGCTTCTTATTTTTGGCCTATCCAGAATATCAAACTTGTATGATATGTCACATGTCCAATATTTAATTTCTATATCTTAAAATTCTACCACCTATAACCTAGACCATCTTCTTTCTGATTCAACTAGTCTCACTCAATTTGGGTCTCAAATGCCTCCGATATGATCTTTTTCTCTAGAACACTTGTTTCAAACCCTTATTGGAAGACCATTTTAAGTTCGAGTTGTAACTGAGATAAAATTTGAATTTTTACTTATATGGGTATAAAAACCCTTCCCGTGGTACCCTAATGTGTCCTATTTACAATTCCTCAAGTATTACCTAATTTGGACGTTCCAAACAAAAATTATTGCAAATATCCCAAAACTTATTATTTTTGTCCTATGCAGAAGAGAAAACTTACCCCGTATTCCACATGTACAATATTTTGTTTCTAAATATTAAAATTCTACCATAGATACCTTGTTTTTTCTTATTTCCTATGCAACTAGTATCACTCAATTTGGAGCTCGGGTGCCTTAGATAGGACCTTTCTCCCTAGAACACCTATTTTTTACTAGGTTTTGGACTAGTCAAAACCTCTATATTCCTCTGCAATTATCTATGAAACTATAATGGATCAGGATCTAATTTTAGTACTTTAGATATTTCGACCTATTTTGGAAATGGGTTTTTAACCTTGATCTCTGAATCCTCTTATAAAAAACTTTGTAGAAAAAAATCCAAGATGACTTGTTTTGCAGAAACTAGTCCCGAGGAAAGAGCTCTCATACCAAATGTTATGTAAACAAGTCCTAGAAATAGCATAAAAAGAGCATAAATAGCCAAGAATAGAGTAATATATCCCTTAATAATGAATAATAGATATAAATAAAAATCCTCTTCAAGGGAGGAACATCCTTACACAATGTACTGTGTACCCAAGACGAGACACTATACAATGCTCGCTCAAATGAAAGAACAACTTTCCTATATATGGGAGACAAAGGTGTACAATAAAAACTAATAGACCCACTAATTTACCCAATCCTACATAAATAATATATAATACACCACCATATAGGCGGTAAACTTCCACACTATAGGGGGGACTATGCCCAACATTTAGGGCTTAACAACCTAATAATCAATTGTGATTGTTTTTTCTTCTAATTCAATTTGGTAGGCTACAATAAGTCCGTGAGGAGAGATATAATTTTCATCAAATAAATTTATCATAGTTTGAGGTGGAGCTAAGGTTGGTGTTCCTAATTCTTTCAAACATTTTAATGGTGTGATAGAAGTCGAGGCCCCTTCAACAATGACAGTTCAAAAAAAAATATTTCCATGACATGATACTTTGATTTGAAAATAAATTTTGGAAGGGATCCTCCATGATAAATTATTTAAGTAAAATGAGATCAAATTAGTATTGGATGGATATAAAACCATGTTTGTAGAAAATATTGACTTTTTTTGTGCAAGACAACATTACAATAGCTATATATCTAACATGACACATGGTTCTTGATCTAAATATTTAAAAACATTGTAGTTGTGAGTATCTCTCATGTTAGGATTATGTGTTTTTCTACATAGAACCCCTTTTGGAGGGAAATTTAGTAGACATGAAAAGTTTAATGGGTAAAATGGATCCAAATGGCTTGAAATTTTCCATAATCACTCCAGAAGGATTATAAGCTAAACTAGAGAAAAATTTGACAAGAATATTAATAAAGAGCACCAAATTTTGGAAGAGGAAGTGCTAAAAATAAATTCCCCAGCCCGGTGGAGCCACCATTTCAATATGAGGAGAATCAATAGAAAATATAGATATTTAGGCTAAGTTGTCCCAATGGGGTTGGTGAATTCCACACGCGCGCGCGCACACACACACACACACAGACACACACACACACACACACACACACATGCGTGGGTGCCTGTGCGCACGATACTATTAATCGAGAATTATCCTAATATCTAACTCTAATTTCCACAAGTATTTGAGATAGGGTGAGAAAAGAGAAAAATACATATTGTAGCATGTTGTTTGGGGAAGCCTTTGGTAGCATATATTTATTGTTGGTTTCTCTTCAAGCTATCCATGATACCTACAAAATACATCCAAAACATATTCTTTATTCTACTACCAAGAAATCTTATGAAAATCAAATCAAATAAGATCTAATATCCTACCAATCAATAAACACAAATAATTTTGGGATGGTTGAATCCTTCTACATTAATTCAAATAAATAATGGAAGATTACAACCTAATCAAAGAGGATCTCCCCTCCTCCTTTCTCTAGGTTCTCGCCTCCACTTCACAAGCATTTGATCACCAAAATATTTTTGAGGAAAGAGACTCTCATTATTCTTTCAGCATAACTTTGTTTATTCAATCATTCCTCCAAAAATATTTCCCCATGTAGCTCTTAAATATATATTTGTTTTGGGTGTTTAGGAGAAAAAATATAATGTGGGATAAAATTTCAATTCATTACTTTCATTCATTTCCTTCACACTTCATTCTTCCATAGTTTTTAATAAATTCATGATAATTTGACCATTTTCGACTTTAAATACATATTTCATGCAATTTTAACCACTTTAATGTAACGACCCTCCAAGGGGCCCGACCAATACAACTAAGGTCATTCATGTTTTCCAATAAATAGATAAAATCTAAGTAAAGTTAAACATATATTGACAGTTATTTTAATTTGATCTTCTAATATCCCATAAAATAGTAATTTAAATTTCATCATTGCACATGCATAAAAACCATAAGATCTACCTCGATGGTACACCTAATTTTAATATATCTAATTTTTAAAAGAAAAACAATTTTAACAATAGGAGAATACCTATTGATATCTCTAGTTGTTTCCATTTGAGGATGAGGCCGAATGTTGTTTTGTCATCGCTCCACTGCACTAGTTGTTGCTAGATTCCCAATCATGCTAGATCCACTTGTTTCCTCCCTACCATACGCTGATAGGTACTATCCTTCCCTCGGGATCCTCGAGCTTGATGGGGATGAAACTTCCTTCCTAGAAATGGGAGTACAAGGCAAATATACTATTTGGAGTCTCCCAACCTCACTCACGTCATACTGAACCACACTCTTCAACAATCTCCTCAGAGCCACCAAATTGGTTCGAGCTCAAAACTATGGCAGGATCGAAGAAGAAGAAGATGAAGACCCCTAGTTCTTCATTTTCTTTAGATTTTATTAACCTTTTCATTAATTCCCATGCATCCCATGCACCACTTTCAATTAAATCTTCAATTTACTTTAATTAATTAATTAATTAATTAATTTTATTTACCCACCCACTTTTTAGTTATCTTTAGTTCTCTGATTCTTTTCTGATTAGTTAGGATTTCACTTTAGTTCAAGTTCCTTAATTTACTTTGTTAACTGATTTATTAATATATCTTTACTTTATTTTATTTATCCTTATTTATTTATCATTTCTTTATTTATTATTTATTTATTTATCATTTATCATTTATTATTTACTTAAAGTTTTTTATGATCAATTTATTATTTCGCTTAATTAAAATAGATGTTGATTACCATCGCATTCTCATCGCGACCCAAATTATCAAGGTGTTATGCTCCCAGCATGCCCTTCCGATAGTTTCCACATGTGGAGAGTTTTTTATAATGACTAAGTCAATGTGACCTCAGTTTGCCTGCCCCAGGGAGATCTAGGTGGTTCCTAGGGAATAAGTTTGAATCCCTATTTCATGCCCTTGGTACAATATTTGTGAGTGACTAAATCACATCCTACCCTCACGACACACATATATGATGAACTATATTTTTCCTCGCTCTATTCAAATTTCTTCACGTCATCCAATTTTCTATACTTACACACATAATATTGTCATCCCCATCACCTATTGTTGATCGATTGAAAATCACAATCTCATCATCTACACATAAAACATAATGTGCATAAAATATTATAAACAAGATTTCAAACATAATATAAATATCAAATCAACATTAACTGTCGAAGGTTCTCGACTCATCAAGAGTCCATGCACATCATACCTCATGTGCATCAAACCTATCTTAATCAATAATATCATAAAAAAGATTGATATCACCTTCCATAGTCATCGACTCGGCTAGAGTCTTTACATACTAATGTTTTCTTGTGGTTGATTTACATGCCTTTCCTATCACTCTCGATAGACCATCATAGTATATGCTACATAACATTTGTCAAAATATTATACAACTTTAATCCTTGGTGATAAATTCACATGATTTTTTATTCACAATCAAAATCACAATATAACTACATACATAATTGACTAAATGTCGATATTATTTTCATAATCATTATTCACTCATCAATATGTGAGATAATACTTCTTAGCTCATATCTTATAAATAATTCATTTTAAGGCAATTCCAGGTCATCTAAAACTAGATTCCCTAAAAAATACATCCATACAAAGTTTTTAGATCTTAAAAAAAAAAAGATTCAGGTCATTCGACATAGAATTCCCTCATCTAATAGTTATTCTTATCTCAAGAGTCAAGGTAAAAATAGGGTGTTACATACACCCCAACTTTAGGAAAATTCGTCTCGAATTTCTAGAATAACATATGGATACTATCTACATATTTCTAATGCATCCTCCCTGGTCGCAATATTGGGACTATCTATAATTGATATTTATATCCTCATACAGGAATCATGCCATGCTAGTTTTCACAGAGACACTAACCGTTATACCTTAGTATCGAGTCAACATTTATATTTATACATAATGATTTTATTTAATTACTTTTCCTATCCATGTATGAAGCATTACATCAAAATTGTGGTATTTTTATTCTAATTTCATATTAGGAAACTTCAATCCTTGTAGTTTCCCCTATTAGGCTATGTCAATAACCACGTGCACCTTTCTTCTAGGAAATTAGCACTTGGGTTATGAAATTTTGTTTTATTAGTGTTCCATCTTGGTATTCATGTTGTGTGATGATCCCAATAAATGGTGCATTATTTGGTCCTATTGGTCATACCTAAGTCTTTTTAGGGAGGAATAATGGTCTAAGTCTCATAAAACATTATAAACATTATGATATTCTTCCTAAAATCGTCTGCATGATTGTTAAATGAATATCTTGACATATGATTAGTAATGTTTAATTAATTTTATTATTACAATTATTTATTTAAAGAGATAATGGGATAATATTTGTTAAATCATTATTCAGGTGATGGATCTATAGGTATAGGTTATCTAAAAACTAAGTGAAATATATGAAGTCACAAAAATTAACTCAATCTCTCTCAATGAGTTCACTAGTAAAACTAGAGTTTGGTGGATAGATTTGAGGGATTATGTCCCCTCTTGATTCCTATGATATTCCAGAACATAACTAAGGACTTAATGATCATATAATGTCAAAATTATGGATGTTGGGTTGAATTTACCAAGAAGGAATCAATCCCACAAAGTTAGCATGTTGATTTCTAGTTAACTAGGGGACAACTTCCACAAAATAAGGAGTTGATTGCATGGGATAGTTTCTGATTATTATCATGATATACCAGCACATAAATAAGGAATCCAAATAATAAAAGTTTAAATTATGGAGGCCATGTTGAATTCCTAATAGGGGGAATAAATCCCACAAAATTAGCATATTTATTTCTAGGGGACAACTTCCACAAATCAAAGAGTTGTTTGCATGGGAAATTTTAATTTATTCTTGTATAGTGCATTTGATAGAATTAGGTTTAATATTATATTATTATTAGTCTTTTTCATTATCTCTCCTCTCACTTTGTTGGTCGAGGATAATTTGTAAGAGGAATCTTTCTACCCTATTTTAAAGGCATACTTTTAACGAAAAATCTAATTTTGATTTATCTTTGAATTAGTAGGTTTAGCAAGGATTCAAGGAGATCCCTTGGGTTGGGCCCACTAAAGGGAATGAATAAGGACCCTTTCATGCATGTCCCTTTATTCTTTCATTTCATTTCATGGTTTTTGAATTGATATTACAATAATCGTAGAAATAATGTGCGTTTTACATAGTGGTTCTATGCTTTCTATTGCTTGTGTAGTAATTTCGTAATTTTACGTTGAAGATAGATTTGCTTATTTCTTATGAATATTTTTTCCATTTTTATGATTATCATGGTTATATTTGTGTTTCTATAATATTTACTTTACATGCATGTATTTATTACCCATCTTAGTGATCACTCACCCTCTGCATATCAAGTGTTTGCATGGAATTTGGAGTAACTTGGTTTCCTACATCCTACATACTAAGCTGCAATAAGACATTTCTTCACCACAAGCTATATAGTTGAGTGAAGGAGATAGAGTAATATTTCCACTTTTGGAAAATTTGAAGGTAGTTTTATCAATAATATAACATGTATATATAAAAAATTTGGCGAATCTTTAAATTTATTATATAATGTTGTAAAATCTTGGTGAATATTTAACTTCATTATAAAAAAATGTAAAAATTGGCAAATATTTCAGTGATTTATAAAATATTATAAAAATATAGGAACAACAACATTATTCAAATAACATCAATCACATCATCAACAACAAAACATGTAGACTCACGAGTCACAACTAGAAGGTGTCAGTGAAACACAATTGCACTGACTAGATTCAGGGAAAGTGGGGACTCCACTTGTTATCTCATCCCTGAATGGTCCAATGGACATGTGTGGACCTGAATATTGACAAACTGATAAACTGATAGAATCAGACATTATGCTTGATCTTGGCCTTCACTATCCAATTGTGGTCATGTAGAGCTCATTTATTTTTTTGAATAACGATAAGTATTTACAAAGAAAATATACAATCAGCATAAAAGAATAAAAAAAGTGAAGACAATTAATTCATGCAACTAAAAGGTAAGACAATTTAGCTCCTCTCTACAATTATAGCATTCATTCTCTTTGAAGGTTCCTTCCATTTGGCATGGATTGGTTGTTGATTGTTGGTTCTTGTCTTGCATCCTCCAGCTAAAACTGTTGTCAGGTTGGATGTGGTTTTCCCACCTTCAAGCAAGGGATGGGTGTTTTTATTTTTTTTCACCCATTGTTCTTGAACCTTGAGTTGTTATAGAATATGTTGTTGGTGACTTTTGAATAGTTCCAGAATTTGGTAGGAATCCCATCACTCCACCTTGATATCCATTCCTCAACGTGAAATCCTTGACAGAAGGACTTGCAACAAGACAACTCACAGCAGGTCTCTTGGAAGAATGGTTATTTCATCTTTCTTTAGCATCTTCAACCTCCACATCTGTTTAAATTCTCTTTCCATGCACATTTCTCTAAGAACTCTGCATTGCAGAACCCTAAGGAGAATTTTCATTCCTGCTGGGAGTGGTGATTTGGGCATACTTGCTATTATCTATTTGACGTTGTTTCTTTGCAGGAGATAACTTATCTCCCAGGTTACATAGGGAACTTTGCTGCAATTTCCAATAGTGACATTGTAAGGTACCTTCTAAAATTTCTTATTCTCTGATATTTCACAAAGCTTCTTGAAATTATCAGGATAGCCTTTTCCTAGCTTCCTTTCATCCTTTGGAACTTGTTTAGAATTTGAACATCAGCAAAAACTGTGATTCTTCTCTAAAAGTGTTAAGCATGGAGATATGTTCTCCTTTCCATCAAATATTCCAGAAGAATATCCATGGTGAGCTAGAACAAAACATAAAAAATTGTTAGCTTTAATGTTAAAAAATAACTATTTATCTATAGATTCAAAAATGTAACATTACTTGTAATGACTTCCCTTATTCATAAATATTACTAGGAAAGGGGTAATTTTATGGAGAGGAAAGAATAACAACGAATGAAAAAACTATTTATATGTTTCAAAGAATGAAAAAACATCAATATTGAAAACCAAAATGTCGCCAAAATGTTAAAATAAGGATATTGGAGCACAACCTCTTTCAACAAATCCACAGAAAGTAAATGTGTGTAGAAACAAAATTCCTTGGATAAAAAATCCAATGGATCCATAATAGAAGACTCTATATCTATAAAATAAGAATAAAGTGGATTTTTAGAATCCCTCCTAAAGGATCATGGGTCAATGTTTTTATAGGAGTATCGGGATTCGTATCCATAACCAATCAGGGATTAAAAAAATTGGTCAATATGTATCCATATCCAAATCCTAGTAACTAAGAAAAATTCATAGCCACAAGGTTTCGGTGTCTCCTCCCATTTCTCATGACCTTATAAGAACCAAAAACACACTTATAGCCGGTTGCACCGAGAGGTGCTCTACAACCCATTATGGTGGAGATCTTGTAATGTTATGTAACATTATTATTTTGTTACTAACAAAATAATAAAAAATAAAAATATTAATTATCTGCCAAAATAAATTGTCGGCCACAAAAACAACCTAATATGGGGGATATGTTGTAATGTTCCTACCTAACAAAACAATAAAAATAAAAAAATTAATTATCTGCAAAAAAAATGTGGGTCAGAAAAAAGAAAAAAAAACACAATATGGGGGAGATGTCGTAATGTTCCTACCTAACAAAATAATAAAAAATAAAAAATTGAATTATCCACAAAAAAATGTTTCCTTGCACATGGTTTTAAAACCATGTGCAAGGCCTCCTAAACAACCCATGCTTTTATTGTACATGGTTTAAAAGGTCCTTGCAAATGGTTTTAAAACCATGTGCAAGGAATCCTAAACAACCCATGGTTATATTGTACATGATTTAGGAGGGCCTTGCAAATGGTTTTAAGACCATGTGCAAGGCCTCCTAAACAACCCATGGTTTTAGGAGGGCCTTGCGCATGGTTTTAAAACCATGTATGGGGAGATGTTGTAATGTTCATTCCTAACAAAATTATAAATAATAATAAATATTATATTTCGGCAATATAATAAAAATATTATATGTCGACCTTAAATAAAAAGATGTCTTTTGGTTTGAATCAAATCAATGGCTATATATTCCTTGAGTGCAATAACTAAGAATAGGTTTACACCTCGAGAGATTTGGTCCCTCTCGATGCTTGATAGAGCCTAGGATTTGGATCTAGGATGGTATATATCCACTCTCTCAAAGCCTAAATATATGGGTATCCTTCTCAAGTTATACCTTGAAAAATATTATGATAAAATGATCAATTTATTATTTCGCTTTATTAAAATAGATGTTGATTACCATCGCATTCTCATCGCGACCCAAATTATCAAGGTGTTATGCTCCCAACATGCCCTTCTGATAGTTTCCACATGTGGAGAGTTTTTTATGATGACTAAGTCAATGTGACCTCAGTTTGCCTACCCTGGGGAGATCTAGGTGGTTCCTAGGGAATAAGTTTGAATCCCTATTTCACGCCCCCGGTACAATCTTTGTGAGTGACTAAATCACATCCTACCCTCACGACACACATATATGATGAACTAGATTTTTCCTCGCTCTATTCAAATTTCTTCACGTCATCCAATTTTCTATACTTACACATAATATTTTCAACCCCATCACCTATTGTTGATCGATTGAAAATCACAATCGCATCATCTACACATAAAACATAATGTGCATAAAATATTATAAACAAGATTTCAAACATAATATAAATATCAAATCAACATTAACTGTCGAAGGTTCTCGACTCATCAAGAGTCCATGCACATCATACCTCATGTGCATCAAACATATCTTAATCAATAATATCATAAAAAATATTGATATCACCTTCCATAGTCATCGACTCAGCTAGAGTCTTTACATACTAATGTTTTCTTGCGGTTCATTTACATGCCTTTCCTATCACTCTCGATAGACCATCAAACTATATGCTACATAACATTTGTCAAAATATTATACAACTTTAATCCTTGGTGATAAATTCACATGATTTTTTATTCACAATCAAAATCACAATATAACTGCATACATAATTGACTAAATGTCGATATTATTTTCATAATCATTATTCACTCATCAATATGTGAGATAATACTTCTTAGCTCATATCTCATCAATAATTCATTTTAAGGCAATTCCAAGTCATCTAAAACTAGATTCCCTAAAAAATACATCCATACAAAGTTTTTAGATCTTAAATAAACAAAGATTCGGGTCATTTGAAATAGAATTCCCTCATCTAATAGTTATTCTTATCTCAAGAGTCAAGGTAAAAATAGGGTGTTACATACACCCCAACTTTAGGAAAATTCATCTCGAATTTCTAGAATAACATATGGATACTATCTACATATTTCTAATGCATCTTCCCTGGTCGCAATATTGGGACTATCTATAATTGATATTTATATCCTCATACAGGAATCATGCCATGCTAGTTTTCACAGAGACACTAACCGTTATACCTTAGTATCGAGTCAACATTTATATTTATACATAATGATTTTATTTAATTACTTTTCCTATCCATGTATGAAGCATTACATCAAAATTGTGGTATTTTTATTCTAATTTCATATTAGGAAACTTAAATCATTGTAGTTTCCCCTATTAGGCTATGTCAATAACCACGTGCGCCTTTCTTCTAGGAAATTAGCACTTGGGTTATGAAATTTTGTTTTATTAGTGTTCCATCTTGGTATTCATGTTGTGTGATGATCCCAATAAATGGTGCATTATTTGGTCCTATTGGTCATACCTAAGTCTTTTTAGGGAGGAATAATGGTCTAAGTCTCATAAAACATTATAAACATTATGATATTCTTCCGAAAATCGTCTGCATGATTGTTAAATGAATATCTTGACATATGATTAGTAATGTTTAATTAATTTTATTATTACAATTATTTATTTAAAGAGATAATGGGATAATATTTGTTAAATCATTATTATCTGATGGATCTATAGGTATAGGTTATCTAAAAACTAAGTGAAATATATGAAGTCACAAAAATTAACTCAATCTCTCTCAATGAGTTCACTAGTAAAACTAGAGTTTGGTGGATAGATTTGAGGGATTATGTCCCCTCTTGATTCCTATGATATGACAGAACATAACTAAGGACTTAATGATCATCTAATGTCAAAATTATGGATTTTGGGTTGAATTTACCAAGAAGGAATCAATCCCACAAAGTTAGCATGTTGATTTCTAGTTAACTAGGGGACAACTTCCACAAAATAAGGAGTTGATTGCATGAGATAGTTTATGATTATTATCATGATATACCAGCACATAAATAAGGAATCCAAATAATGAAATTTTAAATTATGGAGGCCATGTTGAATTCCTAATAGGGGGAATAAATCCCACAAAATTAGCATATTGATTTCTAGGGGACAACTTCCACAAATCAAAGAGTTGTTTGCATGGGAAAATTTTAATTTATTCTTGTATAGTGCATTTGATAGAATTAGGTTTAATATTATATTATTATTACTCTTTTTCATTATCTCTCCTCTCACTTTGTTGGTCGAGGATAATTTGTAAGAGGAATCTTTCTACCCTATTTTAAAGGCATACTTTTAACGAAAAATCTAATTTTGATTTATCTTTGAATTAGTAGGTTTAGCAAGGATTCAAGGAGATCCCTTGGGTTGGGCCCACTAAAGGGAATGAATAAGGACCCTTTCATGCATTTCCCTTTATTCTTTCATTTCATTTCATGGTTTTTGAATTCATATTACAATAATCGTAGAAATAATGTGCGTTTTACATAGTGGTTCTATGATTTCTATTGCTTGTGTAGTAATTTCATAATTTTATGTTGAAGATAGATTTTCTTATTTCTTATGAATATTTTTTCCATTTTTATGATTATCATAGTTATATTTGTGTTTCTATTATATTTACTTTACATGCATGTATTTATTACCCATCTTAGTGATCACTCACCCTC
This sequence comes from Pseudotsuga menziesii, assembly GCA_001517045.1. NCBI lineage: Eukaryota > Viridiplantae > Streptophyta > Pinopsida > Pinales > Pinaceae > Pseudotsuga > Pseudotsuga menziesii. Next base: position 67,711 of record LPNX010318361.1, on the reverse strand, counting down.
TGCATATCAAGTGTTTGCATGGAATTTGGAGTAACTTGGTTTCCTACATCCTACATACTAAGCTGCAATAAGACATTTCTTCACCACAAGCTATATAGTTGAGTGAAGGAGATAGAGTAATATTTCCACTTTTGGAAAATTTGAAGGCAGATTTATCAATAATATAACATGTATATATAAAAAATTTGGCGAATCTTTAAATTTATTATATAATGTTGTAAAATCTTGATGAATCTTTCACTAAGTTATAAGATATTGTAAAATCTTGGTGAATATTTAACTTAATTATAAAAAATGTAAAAATTGGCAAATCTTTTAGTGATTTATAAAATATTATAAAAATATAGGAACAACAACATTATTTAAATAACATCAATCACATCATCAACAACAAAACATGTAGACTCACGAGTCACAACTAGAAGGTGTCAGTGAAACACAATTGCACTGACTAGATTCAGGGAAAGTGGGAACTCCACTTGTTATCTCATCCCTCAATGGTCCAATGGACATGTGTGGACCTGAATATTGACAAACCGATAAACTGATAGAATCAGACATAATGCTTGATCTTGGCCTCCACTATCCAATTGTGGTCATGTAGAGCTCATTTATTTTTTTGAATAACGATTAGTATTTACAAAGAAAATATACAATCAATATAAAAGAATAAAAAACGTGAAGACAATTAATTCATGCAACTAAATGGTAAGACAATTTAGCTCCTCTCTACAATTATAGCATTCATTCTCTTTGAAGGTTCCTTCCATTTGGCATGAATTGGTTGTTGATTGTTGGTTCTTGTCCTGCATCCTCCAGCCAAAACTGTTGTCAGGTTGGATGTGGTTTTCCCACCTTCAAGAAAGGGATGGGTGTTTTTATTTTTTTTCACCCATTGTTCTTGAACCTTGAGTTGTTATAGAATATGGTGTTGGTGACTTTTGAATAGTTCTAGAATTTGGTAGGAATCCCATCTCTCCACCTTGATATCCATTCCTCAATGTGAAATCCTTGACAGAAGGACTTGCAACAAGACAACTTACAGCAGGTCTCTTGGAAGAATGGTTATTTCATCTTTCTTTAGCATCTTCAACCTCCACATCTGTTTAAATTCTCTTTCCATGCACATTTCTCTAAGAAATCTGCATTGCAGAACCCTAAGGAGAATTTTCATTCCTGCTGGGAGTGGTGATTTGGGCATACCTACTATTATCTATTTGACGTTGTTTCTTTGCAGGAGATAACTTATCTCCCAGGTTACATATGGCACTTTGCTGCAATTTCCAATAGTGACATTCGAAGGTACCTTCTAAAATTTCTTGTTCTCTGATATTTCACAAAGCTTCTTGAAATTATCAGGATAGCCTTTTCCTAGCTTCCTTTCATCCTTTGGAACTTGTTTAGAATTTGAACATCGGCAAAAACTGTGATTCTTCTCTAAAAGTGTTAAGCATGGAGATATGTTCTCCTTTCCATCAAATCTTCCAGAAGAACATCCATGGTGAGCTAGAACAAAACATAAAAAATTGTTAGCTTTAATGTTAAAAAAATAACTATTTATCTATAGATTCGAAAATGTAAAATTACTTGTAATGACTTCCCTTATTCATAAATATTACTAGGAAAGGGGTAATTTTATGGAGAGGAAAGAATAAAAACGAATGAAAAAACTATTTATATGTTTCAAAGAATGAAAAAACATCAATATTGAAAACCAAAATGTCGCCAAAATGTTAAAATAAGGAGATTGGAGCACAACCTCTTTCAACAAATCCACAGAAAGTAAATGTGTGTAGAAAAAAAATTCCTTGGATAAAAAATCCAATGGATCCATAATAGAAGACTTTGTATCTATAAAATAAGAAGAAAGTGGATTTTTAGAATCCCTCTTAAAGGATCACGGGTCAACGTTTTTATAGGAGTATCGGGATTCGTATCCATAACCAATCAGGGATTAAAAAAATTGGTCAATATGTATCCATATCCAAATCCTAGTAACTAAGAAAAATTCATAGCTAGAAGGTTTCGGTGTCTCCTCCCATTTCTCATGACCTTATAAGAACCAAAAACACACTTATAGTCGGTTCCACCGAGAGGTGCTCTACAACCCATTATGGTGGAGATCTTGTAATGTTATGTAACGTTATTATTTTGTTACTAACAAAATAATAAAAAATAAAAATATTAATTATTCGCCAAAATAAATTGTCAGCCACAAAAACAACCTAATATGGGGGATATGTTGTAATGTTCCTACCTAACAAAACAATAAAAATAAAAAAATTAATTATCTGCAAAAAAAATGTGGGTCAGAAAAAAAAAAACACAATATGGGGGAGATGTTGTAATGTTCCTACCTAACAAAATAATAAAAAATAAAAAATTGAATTATCCGCAAGAAAATGTTTCCTTGCACATGTTTTTAAAACCATGTGCAAGGCCTCCTAAACAACCCATGCTTTTATTGTACATGGTTTAAAAGGTCCTTGCAAATGGTTTTAAAACCATGTGCAAGGAATCCTAAACAACCCATGGTTATATTGTACATGATTTAGGAGGGCCTTGCAAATGGTTTTAAGACCATGTGCAAGGCCTCCTAAACAACCCATGGTTTTAGGAGGGCCTTGCACATGGTTTTAAAACCATGTATGGGGGAGATGTTGTAATGTTCATTCCTAACAAAATTATAAATAATAATAAATATTATATGTCAGCCATATAATAAAAATATTATATGTCGACCTTAAATAAAAAGATATGTCTTTTGGTTTGAATCAAATCAATGGCTATATATTCCTTGAGTGCAATAACTAAGAATAGGTTTACACCTCGAGAGATTTGGTCCCTCTCGACGCTTGATAGAGCCTAGGATTTGGATCTAGGATGGTATATATCCACTCTCTCAAAGCCAAAATATATGGGTATGCTTCTCAAGTTATACCTTGAAAAATATTATGATAAAATGGATTAGGGATTCCTAAACAAATGCTTTCTAAACCTAGGGTTTGATAAAAAAATTCATTGAACATATCCAAGAATGCTATTCAATAGGCGCTTTTGTTGTCCTTAAAAAATAATGAACTCTATTCCTTTTTTAAATCATATGAGGTTAAGACAGGGTGTTCCCCAACTTCGCTTTCTCCTTTTATCTCCATCATCATTATATATTCCCTTGGAAAAATCATCTATCATGCCCAATAATCGCAAAATTTATACGGTTTAAAAATATAATATAATCATAGTCCTATTTCCCATCTACAGTTTTCTAATGGAATCATATTTTCTAAGAGACCCATAGGGTATACCATTTGGCATCAACAGATATAAATCAACTATTTTTTTTTTGAATGTACTAAGCTTGGGACTTAAGAGATAACTCCTAAAAATGATGGGATTAAAAGAAGAGACTCTTCCTACTACTATTCTGGGTTTTGTACTAGAATATTGAAGACACTTCAAAAGCTTGGAGAGGTGTTATTCATAAAATAAGGAAGAAATTGAATTTCCAAAAAACAAATCACTCTACCTAGTAGGTCAAATTCTCCTCATTCAATCTGACATCTTGACCATGCATGCTTATCAAAGTTGCATTGTTCTGGCACCAAAGAGAGGAACCAATGATATATAAAACAACTCTCTAAAATTTCCTATGGTATAGGGTATCCTTGGAGAAAAAAGGGCACCTTTTAAATTGGAGGTCTATACCCTTGTAGTTTGAAGGAGCAAGGATAAGAAAATTGGAGAAAAACAAGATGATATTTTGTACAAAAGTGCATTGAAGTTTGAAGTTGAAATTCTTGCAAGGATAATGACTTATGTTATAAAAAAACATTATCTCACGGTTTGCTAGAATTCAATTAAAAGGAAGGTATATTGGAGGTTATCAAGTGGAAGGAAAAAATATATGGATCAAAACCTTAAAGAGTAAATCTAAGGAACAAAAGCCCAATATCATTAATAGGCTAATTCTTTTCCCTAAATGCTCAACCATATAGCATTAGGAGCAACACATATTTAGTTGATAATAATCTATTTTGGGATATAAACAATGGAAAGAAGATAAAATTACACGGGTTGCAAATAGGCAACTGACATCAATACAGGTTCTAGTAAGATTCAACTTAGAAATGAAGAAATATGGTTGGATTCATGTAATGAATTACTAGACTTTGGTAGTCTATAGGTAACAAGCTATGGAAACCCTTGCTAAGAATGGTCTATTCAAATTCATGTCTAGTGCAAAATTTCACTCAAGGATAACCCCTTGTTTAGATTGATTAATACTAATGAAGATGAATACTTATAGTGTTGGAATCCAAAACACCAAGGAGAATACACTATAAAACATAGGTTATAAGATATTTTTTATAAATAAAGAAACAATTCCAAATTTATTAATGGAGATTTGAGGATAACATGGGAAAAGGATATTAGAGACTATTGTTAGTTAAAGATTATTTTTTCCACACAAAGGAGAGGGGAGGCCCATCCATGGATGCAACAAAGAACAATTTTGGCATCATTTAAGTGTAATATTGTAACGAGTAGGGATAATTGTTCATCGACCAAGTGTAGATCTTAATATTATCACAACTAAGCATAGCGTCTTCCCTACACTTGAAGATAACTTCAATTCTAAGAAATAAACTTGTTCCTGCTAAATTATTTTATTCCTAGGTCAACAAATTGTGCATGGCTTCATATTGAGGAATTTGAACCTTAAAATCTATAGTTTAATTATTATAACTTTATTCATGAATCGGGTCAAGTTCATGATTTCTCTTATAACAAGAGTTGATGCATTGGCTATATCCAATGATGAATTAAAATCCTTATAACATAATTTGATGAATTCATAACAATTCCCAATGCTTAGTAACACTTTAGATAAACATAAAATTATATGAAATAATGAATTTAAGCACTTTCAAGACAAGTTTCAAACACTCACTAATGATATAGGCTACACTCTATAATGAAACTAAAATATTTATTTTCTAACTCATAAATTTAGGAAATTTCAAATACTCACAAAATAACACATTATGTATAAACTACATTAAATAATGAAATTAAAATATCCATAAACTAATTCAATTCATGTCAATTTCACAAGGCTACACTACAATTTATTTTCTAAAACTACACTACATAATGAAACTAAGATATTTATTTTCTAACTAACAAATTTAAAACAATTTCAAATACTCACAAAATAACACATTATATATAGACTACACTAAATAATGAAATTAAAATATCTATAACTAACTCAAATTCATGTTAATTTCACAAGACTACACTATATAACGAAACTAAAATATTTATTTGCTAACTCATAAATTCGTGTCAATTTCAAACACTCACAAAATGACACTTTATATATATACTATATTAAATAATCAAATTAAAAAATTCATAAACTAATTCAAAAATTCATATCAATTTCACAAAGTGACACATTAATATATAAACTATATTAAAATAATTATATACTACTCATAATGCTCACAATCCATGACAATTAAAATTACTCATTATATACTAACTCATTGTATAACATAGTATCTCCACTCATAGCCCACGGTAAGTTTCAATGTTTACAAATTAACACATTCAAATATTAGTGAATTTATGAAATGGTTAAGTTACACTTCCACACCTCCTTATTGACATGCCAATACTCCATTAGATTTACACAAAAAAGAATGACATTTAAATAGTAATAAGTTTGGTTTTATATGAAAGCCTAAGTGTGTATTTGTTCGTGGACAAAATTAATTAGAGTTAGTTGGGAAAAGCATAATAGAGCTTCCTATATCTACGATGTCAATTGGTATCCCTGCATATTAGAGTTATTAAAAATATTGATACGGTCACATTTAAAGTAAAATAACGTAGGTCAGACCAGTCATGCATATGTGCATTGAATATTTATGAGTATGTGTCCATGTTAGGTGGCATTCACAATTTCCTATCTCGAGGAATGAATTCAATCATTCCACCACTATAATTGAATCACTCAATGAAACACTGGTGTGAGGTAAACCTGTTACCTCTCTACCTTTCGTGTTCAAGTGGATTTATGACTATATTTTTTTTCCAGAAGAAAATAACAGTTCTTTGATATTCATTAGAATCAAAGGTAACGAGATACACATCTATGATACTAAGTATCATATCTAGTCAATACCCACATAAAGTGCTCATAACCCACAAACAGAGTACAATACTCACAAACAAAGCTCAGTTTCTTGAGAAACCAATCTCTCAGCCAACGAAAAAATACCACCCTCAGTGCTCAACAACCTGAGAAACCAATACACAAGCTCCCTACCAAAGTAAGCGCAGGGGCATTGTACAAACTACTCCAAAAGAGAAAATAAAAAAGCAGTCATAGCGGCTAGGGTTGGAACCCTAGCCAACTGATACATGGAAAAAGACCCATAGAAAAAGGGAGCGACTAGGATTGAAACCCTAGCCGTGGAAACAAAGGACCTGCTCCCCTTGTTTTTGTACATTCCTACACTGCATCAGAAGACACCACAAAGTCATTGCCTATGCCAAACTTCACCATAAAGCCCATCCACCTGTCGTTCACCGTAGCCATGAGAGGGAGAGACAACACAAGATTGCTGCAGGCATCGCCACACCTTTCGAGTGACAAACAACCTCTAGTCGATGCATCCGATCAAATCCACTCATAGACAACTCTAAACAATGAAACCCGATAGCAAAGTCACTGAGCTGCATGAATTACACCCAGCCGCCGCCACCGTCATCGCCATAGAAATAAAAATGATAACTTAGCTATGCACCACTTCCTCCATTGTCATTGTTGAATATTCCTACGTAGCAGAAAAACATGCCAATCCAAAACCACAGGAGCTCCATATACACTGCCATCGCAACCGCCACTGAAAATGAACCGAAATGAACAATCCATAACTCATGCAAAGGCCTTCAAAACATAGAAAATCCATCCCATGAGCTGGAAAAACCACCAAAATCAAAGAAGAGGGAGGAGGGCATATAGGAAAGAATCCATGGCCTCCATAGACAAGTTCCAAAAGGACTCTCAAACCCTAAGCAGAGCCAACTACTCAATAGGTGTCTAATATGGAAAGAAGTAAATTGTTGTCTAACCGACATCTTTCTTGACTTTATGACTATCTTTATTTGGAGGCGAGGAATTGTAAAATGTTTTTAACTATGTGTGTCACATGATTCTTTCAATGAATATTCACCCACCACAACATTGGAGGCAAGCAAAAAGGTATAGACACATGTTATTTGTTAATTTATGGAAAACAACCCGCTCAGATTGCATATACATGATACTCCAAATTCTCTTGTCATGAGATTAGCATGATTTCTTAAGTGTTTAAGAAGCATTCCAAGCATGCAATAGACATTTAGTCACAACCACTACTTGGTGTCGACATGTGATACTTATAGACCACATATAGAAAAATATTTAAATATTTTGCAAACATTGCCATCATAAAAGCACATATAAATGCCTCCACATGTGAAAATATCTTTAAGTGTCTGCTGTTAAAATAGGAATTGTTTGTAACTATCATCATGCAAAACCTACATTCCCATAAAATCTTCTAAGTTACGTTCTTTTAATAGCCCTTTTATTAAGGCTATTGTTTTGTGTGTTATGTTTTATGCTTACAACTCTTGTTATTTTGTTTACTTTCCCAGTCATGAGGCGCCTTCGAATAAAACATATGCAAAGGTGGATGTTGCCTCAAATTGTCGCTAATTAAAGGGAACTAGCATAGACTTAGGTACTAAATCATGTGTTTCATGGTTGTAAACATTTATATGATGTAGTTATATATTGGTGGAATGGAATAGATATCAACTACTCATTGTCCTTGATTAAAGGGCACTAGCATAGACTTGGGAAGTAGCAAAAGCTTATTGATTGTAGGTCATATTATACACTAGATTAAAGCACAATAGAAGATAGCAAATCGGTTATATCTTCAAAAAGGCTAGATATAGATCATTTTGTAGTACAATATCTAAGGAATGGGCATGATTTTCAAGAGAATGATATAAGGTGAGACCAAATCTAGGTGCTAACTCAGATTTATCTTTCAGCAATTCAAGTCACTGTCATGCATGAAGATTAGAATCATGTCGATATCCAAATAGGAACTGCATACCAAAATCGTGTTAAGGAATGCACATGAATTCATTTCAAAACATAGGCTTCTCTACTCAATCTGATTGATATCTCTAAAGTATCTGCTTGTCTACACTCTTCGTTGAGGATGCAGTGTGGGAGAGATTGTCCATAGAAATGATTTGTTCACCAAAATTCTACGGAAAAAATACCATGATGATGGAAAAACTACCTGATTCTCCTAAACTGACACCCTACTAAGTTTTGAAACCCAATTAACCTTTGAAACCCAATTATGTCAATATATAGGGAAAAACATCGGTCCCATTATCCCACGATGCCAACATTTATGGAAGAATTTCTATAAAAATTTCTCCAAAAGGAAAATCCATGGGCTATTGACACTGGTATTTATATTTACAATGGAATGTATTTATATTTAGAAGCAAAACATTGGACAAAATTTCTATTTTTAACTTTCACTGCCGGAAATGGAGGGTGAATGAAGAATTTTACAGGAATTTCTCTAGGCGAAGTCTATTTTTTATCGACTCTTCTTGTGAAAATTAAAAGGCTATTTTCATATTAATATTATTTTTTAAATAAATAGTGTAAGCTATTTTCATATTAATATTATTTTTTAAATAAATAGTGTACAAATATTTTTAAATTTACAAAAAAAAATTCCATATAAAAATTCTCCCATCAAATTTTCCAAACCTCTTAATTTCGCCCATGGGCTAAGATCCGTCCCTAAAATTATCCACTAGAGCATGAAGTTGAGGAATTTCTTGAATTCTTGTCACCGGACTCGTTATGAATTGAAGAGAGCAATGGACAAGTCTCATAAGAACATCATTACATGAAGGAGAAATACTTGCAAATAATTATCAAAGCGCAAGAGAGAAAGAGAGATCATTACTGCATTGAGTCTTGGATTCAAGCAATAATCAATGGGGTACATTTTTAAAACCAAGGTATTAATTGAATCAAAATTATACTACACAAAAGGATGTAATGGTATTACTCCTACACTTGAGAAGAAAGGTAATATTTTCCAAGTAGGGTAGGATAGGTAGATGTTTTTTGTAAATAAAAAAGAGAAGAAAGAATAAAAAATTCCTATAATGGTGAATACATCTCTAATGTTCCTAGGACAATAATTTGCTTAAAAGCATAATTTTGAGGAGGGAAAAGGTCTATGGAAATAAAATATCCCTCATGATGAAAATTAACAATCATGCCATGAGGCATAACATTGGTGAAAACCAAGAGTGGTTCCCTTGCTCTGATAAAAAATGAAAAGGATAAAAATAATTAAATATATTTGTAAAGGATATTCTTCAAACTTTATACCATATGTCATTCATGAAAATGATTAAAGTTCATCCATCATCAAATAACATGCATTCAAAATATGTCAAGTGATTCATATTAGATTTTTATCAATTTAAACAGTATTATCTTAGGATCTTATATGAGAGAATAACATGCACATCAATCAATCATAAGAGACAATAGACACAAATATTTTCCTCGCTCTTCTTTCCTCTAGTTGTTTAGGTGTAAATATCTGAGGTTGGTTAGAAGGAAAAACATTCTCTCTGTATGTGTTGGAAGTGGTATTTCTAGTAGTCATCATCATATTTCAACCTTTCTTGACATCATGAAATCCTTTTCTAGGGATGATGGTTCAAAGAGATGTAACTCATATTGAATGTTATCCTTCGAGGTTCCAATAAAGAGCTCTAACAAATTATCTTCTTAAATATTATTCACTCTAAGAATTAGCTACTAAAATTGCTTGATGTGCCCTGTCACTAGACCTTTTTTCTTGAGATTTACCAACTGTCTAGAGAAGGTGTTTCTATTTATATCCCCATAATGTGCAATCAATTATTCTATGAATATAGACAAAGAGACAATAGAGTCATTTTTACGGTAACAAATCCATTGGTACCATACAAATTGATCAGGTTCTAAATATAAGGATGCAATAGTTACGTTTTGAAAAGTGGGAACTTGATGTAGATCAAAGAATTGCTCCATTTGAAAAATCCATGTGATTGGATCCTTGCAATCAAATTTTCTCATGTCAATCTTGGGGATAAAGTAGTTCCTTGGATTTGAATTGAAAATATGATGTTGTAGTGAATCATCAACTTTTGAGTACTCCAACTTCTCCAATTGTTTTTCAATTTTCTCCAGACGTGACTAGAATAAGTCTTATTTTTCCTCCCGTTGTTGGAAGCAACAAATCCCATTTCAATTGCTAAAATGGGAGCCCATTTATTCACTAAGGTAATCTCTAAGGTTATTATTTTTCTTATGGGGTCTTATTCATGCTTATTGTAAGCACTATGTTTTCATTTTCTATAAATTTTCATCAAAACCTTGTTTTTTTGTTTTGTGGATTGTGGAAAAAACATTTTCTTTTGATAATTTTTATTTTCGCAACCCATATTCCGCAATCTACAAAGAGGATCGTGGAAATCCTTTTTTTGGAGGTTTTTAAAAACAACTCCCATAATCTACAACCCACAAATGTAGATTACGGATATTGAAATTTCTTTTATTTTGTTGCTTTTACCTTTTTGCAACCTGCGACCCGCAATATGCAGATTGAGGATGTCGAAACAAATTTAGCGAATAAAATATTAATTTTTGGTTCCGCAACCTGCAATGTGGATTGCAAAAATAAAAAACTCAATAAATAATACAATTGCAAAATTGCATACCCGCAATTCCGCAAGCCGCAATGCGGATTATGGATTGTGGAAATAAAGAATTCCATTTTTTGTCTAAAATATCACCCCGAATTTCTACAACCTGCAATGTGGATTTCCAATTGTGGGAATCAAAATTCAAGAAATTAGTTAATATTCATCTTCGCATTTTTGTTTCCTAATTTAATCTCGACCATTTTTTTTTAAATCTACGGCGTAGAACTCTTTCGCCGTTGGACTTAGCTAATTTAAATCATTCGAATTTCATGATTTATTCACCATTTCAACCTGTGATTTTTACCTGCATTAAAATTTACTATGATTTTCTCACTAAGCCCACAAACCCTCTTATTTCCAAGCTATCCACGGGTAAGTTTCTCAAATTTCTCAGTCCTCGGCTGTTAAATTATGTTATTTTTATCTTGGGTAAATTTTAATTATGGTCACTAAATTTGTATCATAATTTACCTCCTAAACTGCAAACATGTTAAGAACCATAAGGTATAAGACCGTTTTGAATGAGAAAAAGAGTAAGGACCCTAATACTGGTATTTTCTCTAACACCAGCAGACATGTGTCGAAAACCTACTACCTGGACTGATCCCACATCTATGCTATCTTCTACGATGATGATTTTTCTACCCTTTCTCATGACCAGACATATTTCACTAATATTAGTAAGTACCCACTTCATTTTATCACGTCCAGACCTCCATTCATGCTATACATAGACCCGGTCAAGTGGGAACTTGACCACGCAAAACCTAAAGAACGATATTTTGAGGATCATGCGAAGACCCAACTAGATTATTTCCACCATGAATTATTTGCAAGAGCATATGCCCTTTACCCAACACAACAATTGTTGAATGCTTAATTCCTTGAAGCTTCCATGACTCAATAAAATTTTGAAGATATGATAAAATCATGGATGGAAAACCCTATAGAGTTGATCCCTAAGGATGGTAAATCCTATCCCATCTTTTGCTTTAGGGATCCATTATCTTTAATTCTGGCAATGCTCTACATGATGTATGGGTTACCCAATTGTAGTGTGTTTAAAGAAGACTTGGCACCCATTTTCCATCATCTCCTAACTACAAGTGAATCCTTCAATTGGGCACAAAATCTCTCAGCTGTTTTGAAGGAAGTTATTGAGAAGTATTATAAGAACTCGGAGTCCATGGATCCTTCTTTTTACCTATCAGGTTATGTAATGGACATTTTTGTGTGACATTCGTTCCCGGCCATGGGATGGAATTGGATGAGGAATTCACCATCAGTCCACATATACCACTAAACCCTATGGGAGGACAACTTTGTTCCCCGTATCTATGACATATGTGACCACTTCATCGGGTCAATATATCAGAAAATATTCAAAGGGGATGCCCCTACTTTCTCTGACAGGTAAAATGCATTGATCTCCACCATGGGATATTGGTATGTGGGAGACTATTTATCCTACATCATAATTCCAGGCAGCAACATTGTTCATTTGCTGCCCAGGACACTTCCAGACAGGATGGTGCTATAGGAGATATCTTTTCATACTTTGATTGATGGGCTTTTCTCAAATCTTATAACAACTAAGAGGAAGTGTTGGCCCAAGTTTCCACTCAATTTGGGATTCTTGACTCTGTATAACTCCACACATCCTACCATTTTGGGCAAGGAAATTACTACAATGAAATTAAGGGAGGCACCTAAAAGGATGCATGATCCTAAATCATTCTTGGCCAACCACTTTGTATAGGATCACATGAATACCACTTATGTCCATCAAGAAAGCCATGATGACTCAATTTATAGAGGTGTTAATTTTTTTTCAGAGGTGGTGAGAAGAATACCTACACCATAGGATAAAAGCTTCATCTTTTAGTATCAAAAGGAGCTTAAGACAATAGTGTTACACTACATTAAGCTCCAATTGACAATGGAAGAAAATGCCCAAAAAAATAGCATAAAAAGAAGAAAATGATTCATTAGCTAGCTCTTCTTCAACTCCTGTTGATCACTCTAAGGATAACAGGAAGTTTGTTCTGGAGTATCCTACTAAATTCCAACCTTCTTCTACTCTCCAGATCCTGCAAAGGTTAGTGGAGATAAAGGAAATCTTAAAAAGGATGATCTTAGAAGTGGATGCACAAGAAGCTCTTTATGTGCCACAACCAAAGAGACAGAAGGTTGAAGAAGCAATTCCATAGGTAAAAGTACATGTACCAGTCCCAGAACCTCCAGCACGGGTATTCCAAAGAGTAGAATAGCGAGTTATACAAGTTGACCCAATTCAACAATTAGATCCACCACCTCTTGTGAACATTTATGTGCATGATATTGAAAGTGACCTTGATGAGGAGATATCTCCCTCCACCTATGTATGTCCTGTCACTATTTCTACCAACTTCCCACCTACTGTCTCAATGACTCAGTCAACTAGTAATCCTTTTGAAACTGTAATTCCTCAACGTACCTTTTCAGATATTAACCTCTCTTACATTCTTTCTACCATTAATGGAACACCTTAAACATCTATACATATGCCTATTGTTACCCATTTTTCCACTTTACCTAGTTTTCAACACATTTGAGTTTCCTGCCATTTCCACATCTTCACAAAATTATTAATTAGTCTCACAACCTGATAGTTCTTCCATCCCTGCCACTTCTTCCCAACCTATCACACATGTTCCTACTTCCATATTTTAACCCCTTGCCTCTATTACTTCCACACCTTCCACTACCATCCCCTCTATCAATATGCAAATCCCTACCCCTGAAACTCCCTAGCCTACCCCTATAGTTACAATCGTCGAGGGAACCATCTCAACAGAAGAGTAGGTGGCTAAATTTGGTGAGGATGCAGTTGCCTTGCTAGGAGGATTCTTTTGGAGCAGGAAGGAAATAGATATGGTTTAGAAGGGATCCAAAAGATATAGGGAAGGGGCCTTCAAGTAAGGTTTGGTTCCCAATTAGATTATCTAGAAAAGAACCTATAATGATGTCAAACAGGAAGCTCTAGAAACTACAGATGCCATGGGGACCTTTTCAGGAGAGAATTATGATTTAGTTTCCTTTTATCATATAGATGTTGAGGAAAAAGAGAAGGAACTGTAGAATTCCAAATAGGACCAAGCACAATCCACTGCACACCGTCAACATGCAATGCAAAACTTGAAGTATGAATATGAAGAGAAGCTGAGGAAACTCCAAGACCAAAATGATCATCTCAATCAACAGTTTAAAGAATCAAAGGTGTTAAATGATGAGAATGTTGAGAAGATAACCATCCTTGAAGAGTAGCTTAAAGACTTCCAATTTGTATCTATCTCCTATGCATTCTTTAAATCTAGAGAGGAAGAATTTAAACAGTAGGATTCCAGGATTCATGATGATCCGTATCAATGAATGGTCATCCCTTTTGAAGGACTCAATGAAATGCAAGAAACACACAATTCATTTGAGCGCCACTTTGACCTCCTCCATGATCACAACTGAAGGATAAATGAAGCAACAATAGATTTTGATACTCTAGTGGACTGAAAAAAGTATATCAAAGATAGAATTGATGATTTACAAGTCCTAGGTAAGGGAAAAATGAAAAGAATCCAAGTTTCAATTGAAACATGGGAAAACATTTGTGACTTGGTAGAGTTCATCAATCAGATATGGACAAGTGGCCTGCAAAAAGAGATGGCTTTCTTCAAAAACTTTTCTAGGTTTTCTGGACCTTCCACTACTAGATCCAATTGATGAATCTATGCCTCCTAAGCTTAATCTCGAACAAATCGAGAGTGACTTTAAAAACTATAAGGAGCAGATACAAGAAACCATTCATCTTCATCTAGTCGAAATCAAGGAATGGATCGAATCACCACTTACATCATATATGAGAATTGACCTTTTCCTCTGAGAATGGGGAAATTTTAAGAAACGAGAAATAAAAGCCTTGATATGCAAAGAAGAACAACATTTGGAACATTCCCAATATCACGGCATACAAGATTTTTCGAATGTATTTGACAAGTGGCAGTATGCCCTTGGAAAAACTTGAAATTGTTATTGTTATAGCTGATTTTACCACACTTGGTAGATCACATATTTATGGCCTTCTATGTCTCTCTGTAGACTCCTTGGACCCCCTTTTCTCATATTATATTTTGATGTCCCAATAAATTTCCGAAAATAAACATGTTTATGTGTATACATGACTTTTAAATCTATACTCGCGTGTATACGCAGATTTTGAGCCAAAACCCACGTACATTAGGAAATGTGCATAAAGCCAAAAAAAATTGTAGTTTTCCTCATAGAGTCCTGAATCACTTGAATCTTGGCCTTCCATATGCCTTGTGAATGCTTGGACTCGACCTTCCATTGCCTATTTGGAGTGCTATATATTGAGCCCCTTGGATACATTGAAGGAAGAAAAATTAGAGAGCAAGGAAACTATAGTTCATTGTTGCCTCACTTGTTTATGCTTGAGTCTACATCCATTTGTCCCTTTGGAGAACAAAGTGCTCCTCTTCCCAAGATTCCCTTTTCTTTGTAATCTTGCCATTGTGAGATGGAGTATTGAAGTGGTGGAGGCCCAGGTGGAGGACTCGGTTTCTCGAGTTCGAATAAGTGCCAACAGAGGTTGTCACTATTGTATCTATGTTTTATTAATAGAAATATCCATTTCTTGTCCAATACATGTGAATAAATATGAATATTGTATCCATGGATGTATTTTTTGCTTATGCATGAGTTTTATATATGCTAGAATAGGCCTAAAACCTTGATATATAACATGCTTGTCTTATTTACTGTTGGTGAGAGTGAATTGTGAATGTAAGCATGTTGGAAAATCTCAACGGGGATCTACATCAACCGTCCGAAATAAGGTACAATTCATATCCCTTAGTGTTAGATGCCTTTATTTCTCTTGCATATTGGAAAGGATTGATTTCTCATGTCATTTATTCTGTTGTGGTACACCCCAAGCCATAGGAAGTTTCTTTTCGTAACAATTATCTTGTAACCCCATATTTTGGGAATATTTTCTTTCTCTATAAAACACTGTAATGATTATTTAAATGGAATAGTGTCTCCCAATATGGTGGATCAAGGGAGTAATTCCACAGAACAATAGGAGAAGAAACCACCAAGGAAATACCAGGGGTGCGATGTAATTTTGCAAGATTGTAATTTGTTACAGTTTTAATAAAAGTTACATTGTTTCTTTTGTCATGTTTCTAGTTATTCATTAAGTTTGTTTCATGGATTCTGGTCATTCTTCTATCTTCGTAACAAAATAATCATATGTTTCCTATTTATTGAACATGCTAACTTTTGTATTGATGTTTCATTACAATATTAATGTGTTGATTATGCATTGAATAAATTTCTTTATTTAATTCATATTCCATTAATTGCAACTATTGAGGAGTCACTTATGCATGTACTGTTTTTTTAATTGGTATTATTCTTATCGAATGGTTATACATATTACTTTGGATAAAGCAGTACAATTTTCTTGTTTCAATTTCATTCAAGATTGGAAAAAGGGAACAAGCCTGATTTATATTTATATATGTTGGGTTATTATTTGTTTTTCATAAATCATACATCATCATTGTTCTACATAAAATCATTCACAGTCACTCTCTCAATTTCCTTAGACAGTTTAGTCTCTAGTTACTTCAAAGCTTTCCCAAATATTCCCTAGAGGAAGAATAGATTTATTCGGATCTAAAAAACATTGTTCCATTGGAGGTCTTGTATCCATAGAAGTTAGTCATCTCAAACAAATAGGGGATAGAATCATCTATGGGTGGGATCGATTTGAAGCCTTTCTAGTTGGACTGTCTCCTCCTGTTGATTACCTTATATTTTATCCAACAACCTATAAACCAAGGCCATCAAAAAATTGCATTACAAGGAGGGACATAGTTAAACATTTCAAGACAAAACACAAGTAAACCTCCTCCTCCTAGATCACCAATTATCACTAGAATCCAAATTCAAGCTTCTACGTCTACAACACAAAATGTATAAATTCAAACAACATTCCTTGTCACCCCTGTCCTAGAAGAAGTTAATAGAAGACTAAAATTCCTCTGTGTATCACCAACAATGGGAACCCTCACCCTCGAATAGTTGAGAAAAATTACTCACAATATAAATTCTAGGGTGGAGAAGAGTACTGAAATAGTTAGAAGCCTCAGAGATGCTTTTCCCTTAACTCATTCAACTAATAACTCACCTATTAAAACAAGCACTCAAAACACTACTGAACGGGGAGAAATTCATGAGATTCAAATAGATCAATTGTTTGAACAGACAAAATAGCCTCAAGTAGATATACATCCCAACATCCAGTCTAGTGGACCACCACCTACACCACCTGCTTCGTCTTCATCACCATCTGATGACTCCTCATATAGAAAAACATGTTCAAGTTCTTATTCATCCGAAGAAGCACCAATGGCTGACCAAAAAAATAGGCCCTAGCTAGATCAAGATGTGGTATTTGTCCCTGGGAAACAACATAAATTACTTAAGAATCCTGAAACATGGGCCACAAAGTTCAATCCAGATGAAAGATCCACTGTTTAATATAATATTAAAACCTTTATGCAATCCATTCGATTAAGAAATGTAGTACGTGAGGATGTACTATGCATATTATTTCCCTATTCTTTTGAAGGACAAGCTTCCACTTGGTACTTTTCTTGGGAGTCTAGGTCTATCAACTCTTGGGATGAGTTTGAGAAATTGTTTCTTCGAAAGTTTGGGGATGCCAACACCTCTGAAGATCTTGCCATGGATCTATCCTCTTTGAGGATAAAGGGCAAATAAAGAGTAAAGGATTTTAACTAGATTTTTCCTATTTGAAAAATAGGATTCCTACCAATTTTCTTCCCATGAAAGAATTATTGGTTGTTTACTATATCAAGGTTCTGCCTACTCCCATCGTGATGTGGGTTAAAAGGGCTCATAAAAATGCTTTGCAAGAATCTTTTTCAGAAGCTATCTTAGTGGAAAAATACATGTTTTGCTTAAAGGACAACCTGGACATTCAAGCAGACTATCCTTCTACATCTAGGAGGAAAGAAAACTTTCCCAAACCAAGGACCCTCATGATATCGACAACATGAAGAATTTATTACAAAATATTTCCAATGAAATGGTAGATCTCAAGAGAACTAATACTGAAAATCAGGTAAATAATAGATGTTTGGCAAGGCCACCTTTCAGGAGACCCTACCAACCTCCTCAAAATAAACCTACTCTGAACTCTGAAGAAATATTGACCTCTGATGAGATTTACTCCATTTTTAAGGCCCCAACTTTTGTACCCCATACTTCCCATGATGAAAGTAGAGACAGTTCTCAAGGGGATACAAATTCTATAACTCCCGATGAAGAACAAGATCAACACATAAATGTTATTAACTATTTTTCATAACTCCCAATGGAAGAAGAAGAAGATGAATCTGAATCCATATTCGATCTACAACACAATTATAACACCAGGAGTAAAGGCCAACCGTCACAAGAAATTCCACCATCAACATCCACTCCTAATGCAGGTAAAGAAGCAACTCTAAAAGAAAAGTTAATTCCTGAAATAGAATACAAATTAATTGATGTCTAAAAAAGGATAAAGCTCATATTTCTTTGTCTGAACTTTTGAAAATACCTTCTATGAGGGAAAATTTTCCTAAAAGTATGATTTTGAATAAATCAAGAGAAGTTCAAAACAATACTTTAGAAACTTGTGGAAAACCTAGAAATCAAAAATTCTAGTATGAAAAGGGTCCTACATTTCTTACTTACTTTTTAAATTTTCAATAGGAACATCCATAATTGTATGATTTATCCAGGGGCATCATCCAATGTCATGCCAATATCCATCTATAGTAAATTGAATGCAACATGGGAACCCTTTCCCACCCACATAGTCCAATTGAATAGATCCGGAGTTAAGGTGGTAGGTGAACTAAGGAAATCCCTCTTGACATTATCTGTAGATCCTAGGATTCATCAAAGAATAGACATTGTTGTTGTTTATATCCTTGAAACATATGGTATGTGGTTGAGCAGGGACTAGTCAGAAAAATTGAAGGGATACTTTACCACTGACTGGTTGAATTTGTGGCTGCCTTACAATGGGAGACCAAATCTGATCAAATTGTAAGGGAACATTTTATGAAGCAAACTGTCACAGATCTCAATGATCCCAACGAACTTGTTGTCTTCTTTACCTCTTCCATATAATATTACACCTTTGACTCTTTCTTTGGAATTGTTCCTGTTGATTCCTCCCCTGTTGAAGATGTTGATAATTTTTTCTGAGATCAATAATTGCAAAGTTGTCCCATTTACTGGTGATATTTTCCATAATGTATATAATGTAAATACAAATTTTAGGTTAGATTTGTCTTCTTGGACTTGTTTTTTGGATGGATCTAAATCCAACGATGGCACTGGTGTGGGTTATGTACTAATAGATCCAAAAGGGACCAAAATGATGATTTCCTTCCAACTTGAGTTTGAATGCACAAATAATATTGTTGAATATGATGCTATTGTACAGGGACTCGAGAAAGAGATATATTTGGGTTCTCAAGTGATAGAATGTTATGGTGACTCTAAGATCATCGTCAAGAAGGTAAGGAACAAGATCCATTGCTTATCACCTAATTTTCTTAATTATTATAAATTGGTTAGGGACATGACTAATTCCTTTAAATATTTCAATATCAAATATGTCCCTATATCACAAAACTTTGATGCAAATATGTTAGCCAATACAGTATCCAGGATCATTCCCCTAGAGGGTTTGTCCTCCGACACATTTTCCATTGATCTTATGTACATACCCTCTATTCCTGATAACGTGACAAGTTGGAAAGTTTTTATGATGACCTACATATTTTAGACTTTTAAACAACCCAGGATACCTTTAGGGACGGAGCCATAGATGAGGCTGAACATGACAAGTATTTATCCGTCCATAGTTTCCCTTCCAACCTTATCCCTAATTCAGTCATAAATATAGAGAAGTACTATGACTTGCAGGATAGATTCAGAGGTAACGCTAACTGCAGGACACACATTTCTTCCCTCAACTTTAAAACTGTCAACCTTGGAATTTAGAATAACCCTCAACTTTAAAACTGTCAACCTTGGAATTGAGAATAACCCTCAACTTATCAACATAGGGGTTACTTGTTCCCCAGAGGAAGAAAGGGATTTAGTTAAACTTTGTAAAGAATTCAAAGATGTGTTTTCACGGACATATGATGATTTTTTAAACCTTTGACATATCCATCATGCATCACAACATCCCTTTGAATCCTGACATAAAACCTTATCAAGAGAATTTGAGAAAGATGCACCCTAGTATTGAACCATCTATCAAAAAAGAACTTGAGAAACTGTTGAAGGCTAGGATTATTGTCGCAGTAAGAAATACATAGTGGATATCCAACTTAGTCCCTGTCCCCGGGAAGAATGGGGAAATAAGACTGTGATGGGACTTCCAAAATTTAAATAGATCATTCGAAAAAGACAATTACTTTGTTGCTTCAATGGAACATATATTGCAAATGGTTTTAGGTGTGTAAATGGTTTCTGTGCTGGATGGTTTCTCCAGTTATAACTAGGTATTGGTCACATCCTCCAATCAACTTAAGAATTCTTTGAGAACACCTTTTGGCACATTTTCCTACAGAAGAATCCCCTTTGGATTGATCAACACTGGTGCAACACTCCAAAGAGATATGGATATAGCCTTTAGAGGTTTGATGCAAAATTATGTTGTTACTTTTTTCGATGATATAAATATTTATTCAAAGAAGAAACGTGATCATATCTTTGCACCGAGACATATTTTTGAAAGATGTATAAAGTATGGGATTTCTCTAAATCTGAAGAAGTCAATTTTTGCAGTTACAGAAGTTAAGCTTTTGGGTTTATTGTTTCCAAGGATGGAATGATAATTGACCCCAAAAGGATAGATTCCATTGCAAAAATTGGACTCTTGAGTTTGAAGAAGGCCTAATATTTTCTTGTAAAGATAAATTTTGTTAGAAGATTTGTACCATTTTTTTCCCAGATTGTTAGGCCACTGCAGGATCTAATTAAGAAATATGTTTTATTTAAATGGGGTGACGTTGAAAATGATGTTTTATCAATATTAGGAAATATATTATGGATTCTCCTACATTAATGTCCCCTGATTTTAACAAAGATTTCATTTTGTACACATTTTCCACTGATTTTTCTTGTGTTGTTGTTTTGACTCAGAAACAAGCAGAGGACATAGATATCCCCATTTCGTTCATGAGATACACTTTCAAAAGGGATGAATTAAACTATACACAGATGGACAAGCAATCCTATGTTGTTTATAAATTTGTCAAACATTTTAGGCCTTATTTATTGAAATCTAAAAAGAAGGTGATCGTCCCCTAAGCAGCTATAAGAAATGTTTTGATTTAGAAAGAGTTAGGAGAGAAGTGATCCCATTGGATGACTGTGCCTTAGGAATATGATTTGGAGATCAAGCCTGCAAATATTGTCAAAGGGAAAGGCTTGTTCTTGCTAGAATCCCAATCAAACGAACCATAGCACGAACAATAGTTGATTCAAGAAGAAGATATGTCTATAGACATAGTTAATGTCATTTCTGCTCCATCTTCTAAATGGTATGATGATATCAGGTTTTATCTTAATCATGGTTATGCTCCTATGACCTTAGATTTTAATAAGCATAGTAATTTGAAGTTAAAAGCATCACCTTACCAATTCATTGATAACGTACTTTTTCGAAGGAATTATGATGGTGTTTTCCTCAAGTGTTTAGAAAAATCAGAAGCTAACAATCTTATGTTTGAAATGCATGTGGGTCCTACAGGAGGAAATTTTTCAAGAGAAACAACTAAATATAAGTTCTTGAGATTTGTTTACTACTGGCCTACATTTTTTAAAGATGCACATACCTTCATTCGAAAGTGTGAATCCTTCTAGAGATGTGATGGTAAGGTAAAGAAACCATCCTTCCCGCTATATCATGTTACTATTTAGTTTCCATTTCAGCAATGGGGACTGGATTTTGTTGGTCCTATTACTCCTACCTCTACTTTGTAGCATAAGTATATCTTAACTACAATAGATTACTTTACTAGGTGGGTAGAAGCAATTCCCCTCAGAGTTTCTAATACAAACTCAATTGTATCTTTTTTAGAGAGTAATATTGTCACCGTGTTTGCAGTCCTTGAGTCTCTGGTGTTTGATAATGCATATTATTTCAATTCCATTGATCTTACTCAATATTCCCTTGACAAAGGGATCAAAGTGAAGTATTCTGAAAACTGTTTTCCCCGAGGGAATGGATTAGCATAATCTTCCAATAAAAATTTGATAAATATATTAAAGAAAACTATGGCTACACACCATAAGGACTGGCATACCAAACTCTTTAATTCCCTATGGGCAGATCATATCACCCCTAGAGTTTCCATTGGGAACTCTCCTTACTTCCTTATTTATGGAAAGTAATATGTCCTACTCTTAAACCTCCTTCGGCCAGCATTAAATATATCTCAATCATTTTCATAGGATGATGGATCCTCTCCTATTCATAATCAAATTGACACATTACTTAAATTAAAAGAGGAGAGAGAGAAATCTAGAAACAAATTGTATCATCATCAAGAATTGGTTAAGAGGTTGTTTGATGAGAAGTCTTCAAACGAACGATAATTTTAGGTTGGGAATCTGGTACTGAAATAGGATGAACCCTATAAAGACAAGAATGACTATACTAAGATTCAATGTTTGTGGTTAGGGCCATTCACTATTACAGAAAAGCTTGGCCTTGGTACTATATGGTTACAGACACTGGAAGGTTTCCCTTAGACCTATCCAGTGAACATACAACTCCTCAAAAAATACTTTGTTTAAGTTAAGTGTTTGCTTATCTGTACATAGGTGTGTTTCGTTTGATTGGAATTTTCTAGTTTATTTGATTTTTTATTGCATTTTTATTCTTCTTTTCTTTTTTCATAAAGCATGGTATTGACACAGCAAGTGGTTACAGTTGGTGATTGGATCATCTTCAAGATTTATAACTAAGAAATTTCAAGTTGGATATGTCAGAAAACCATTACTCGATTTATTTCCAAATAGTGCTTTCATAGGAATACAATCAAAGATCTATGCAAACTCTTTAAAATTGAGTCTTTCCTTCTTGGAATCAATATCCTTATTAACTCTCATAATGATGATTGAGCCTTTAGGAGTAGTTTTCTAATCATGTTAGATTCCTCATTGGTGATTGACAATAAATCTTTACAACATCCTTAACCTTTGTTCTTTTCTGATCTCACCTTGATCACCTTGAAACTGAATAAAACCACCAAAATAATTGTAAATTGCAAGATAGGGGGTCTTATTACAAGCTAGCCTATCATATTCATAGAGATGTTCAGTGAATGAAATTACCAGTAGATGGTTACCAATCCAGGGTAATGACTTGCAATTTGCATTGTAAATAATCCATTTTTGTTTTGCTTTAACTGCAACTTGTTGTATTCAAGGACAAGGGGTCTTATCACAAGCCAGCCAGACCATGGGTGTTTACCAAGCCATGATGTTTGCTTTTAGTGTAAAATCTAAAATACAAGGAGTCTCCTGATTGAGCTAGCTTGTTCAATTTCCAAGTAGGGCTTGTGTATGGCATTGCACCTTACCATGGCAGTGGTCTTGTTTCAACTAAGTTGTGATTTCTTTAAAAAAAGAGGGGGGAACAAAAAAAGAAGATGAGGAGAAGATATATATTTATGTGTATAATAAATCTGTGTATATGCTGATGAATAAAATCACTAATAAATGATCTGCATTCAAGTGGTTACTAGTTTGATGGTCGTGAAATAGATCAAGGGTTTTCCTAGAGGTTTATCATAAAATGCCCTCCTTTGCTAACATTTTTCTTACAGGGATACCTTATTACTTCTGAACCTCTTTCGTCTGTTGAGTATCATTATCAGTGATTTTTGGCTGGGAAGATGACAATTATATAAAATTACTTCTGCTAGATCTGGTTGTACTCTTATGAACCTATTGTTGATTATAAACTTAAATATATTTCTAAATGACATATCTTGTTTGAATTTTTTAATATTATTTTTACAGAGATAACTGCTTCTCCCAATGAGTCTCCATTTGTTGCTGGTAGCAACAGATCCCATTTCAGTTGCTAAAATGGGAGCCCATTTATTCACTAAGGTAATCTCTAAGGTTGTGATTTTGCTTATGGGGTATTAATCATGTTTATTGTAAGTACTATGCTTTTCTTCAATAAATTTGCATCAAAACCTTGTTTTTTGGGTTTTGTGGATTGTGGAAACAACCTTTTTCTTTTTATAATTTTGCTTTTCTGCAATCCGCAAAGCGGATAGCAGAAATCCTTTTTTGGAGGTTTTTGAAAATTATATTCCTGCAATCCGCAACCTGCAAATGTGGATTGCATACATTGAAATTTCTTTTATTTATTTTTTTTACCTTTCTGCAACCCACAACCTGCAAATGCATATTACGAATGTTAGAAAAAAATTTGCAAATAAAATCTTAATTTTTGGTTCCGCATTTCTGCAACCTGCAATGTGGATTGTGAAAATCGAAAACTAAATAAACAATACAATTGAAAAATTGCATACTTGCAATTTTGTAACCTGCAATGCATATTGCGGATTGCGGAAATAAAGAATTCCAGTTTTGGTCGAAAATATCACCCCGCGTTTCAGCAACCCGCATTGTGCATTGCGGATTGTGGGAATCAAAATTGAAGAAATTGGTGAAAGTTCATCCCAACATTTTTGTTTCCCGCTTTAATCTCGACCATTGATTTTTTTTTAAAATATACGGTGTAGAACTATTTCGTTGTTAGACTTAGATAATTTAAATCATTCAGATTTCACAATTTATTCACCATTTCAACCTGTGATTTTTACCTACGTTAATATTTTACTTTTATTTTCTCACCGAGCTCATGAATCCTCTTGTTTCCAAGCTATCCATGGGTAATTTTCTCAAATTTATCAGTTCTCAGCAGTTAAAGTCTGTTATTTTTATCCTGGGTAAATTTTAATTATGGTCGCTCAATTTGTATAAGAATTTACCTCCCAAACTATAAATATGTCAAGAACCACAAGTTTGAAGACCACTATGAACAAGCAGAAGAGTAAGGATCCTAATGCTGGTATTTTCCATGACACCAATGGACAGGTGTCGAAAACCTACTACCTGGACTGGTCCCAAATTTATGTTATCTTCAACAATGATGATTTTTATACCCTTTCTCATGAACTGGATTTCACTAATATCAGTAAGTGACAACTTCATTTTATCGTGGCCAGACCTCCATTGATTTTATACACGAACCTGGTCAAGTGGGCACTTGAACACGCAAACCCCAAACAATGGTATTTTGACGATCATGCACAGACCCAACTAGCTTATTTCCACCATGAATTCTTTGCAATAGCATACACCCTTAACCCACCACAACAGTTGTTGAATGATCAATTCCTTGAATCTTCCATGACCCAATACAATTTTGAAGAGATGATAAAATTATGGATGGAAAACCCTACAAATTCATCATTAAGGTGGATAAATCCTATCCCATATTTTGGTTTAGGGAGTCATTCTCTTTATTGATGACAATGCTCTGCAGGTTGTATGGGTTACCCAATTGTACCGTCTTTAAAGAAGAATGGGAACCCATTTCCCATCATGTCCTAACTACAGGTGACTCTTTCAAATGGGAACAAATTCTCTCAGTTATTTTGAAGGAAGCTATTGAGAAGTATCAGAAGAACTCGATGTCCAGGAAGCCTTGTTTTTACCTGTCAGGTTATGTTATGGACATATTCTATGCAACATCTCCATTCTCGACCATGGGATGGAATTGGACAAGGCATTCACCACCGGTCCACATATACTACTCATCCCTATGGCAGGACAACTTTGTTCCCCATATCTATGACATCTGTGGCCACTTCATCGGGTCAATATATCATAAAATATTCAAAGGGGATGCCCCTAATTTCTCTGATGGGGAAAAGGAATTGATATCCACAATGGGAGATAGGTATGTGGGAGAATGATGCAGGAGCATTAGCTCTCAATTCCAACCAATAAATTTTTGTTCATACCCTGAGGTCTTGACATCTTCCCAAGGAGGGGTCTATTTTAAAACCATTGTAAACTTTCATGTAAAGTATTTTATTTCCTAGCAAGTCTAGATAGGATAGGACATCTAATATGATAGGTGTCAGTACTAGATGAGTCATGTTGTAGGGGTATAGTGGCATGACAACAATGTGATGAGTTGGTCATATGATGAGGAATATTTTTGGTTGTCTAATGAGTCATATTTTGTTAGCAAGTGATAAGCATGATGGCAGATCATGACTCCCTGCGTGGAGATCAAGCCACAAGTGATAGGGATGTTTCTCATCATGCGTAGTAGTGGTTCTTTTTGGATACAGGACCACTCAAAGTAGGATTTAACATTTTAGGTTAAATAGGCAGAGTAGAGAAGTAGATGGGGCTCTACTCTTCAACATTTATAATTTTGAGTTGTGAAGAAGAGGACAGAATTGTGTCTGGTTCCTACATGTAAATATTTTGAAGAATCAAAAAAAAGAGAGATCCAAGCTGTGTGCACTTTCCTTTATTTATTAATAGAAGCCTTAACCATGTGTTTGTAGGGTTGTTAGCCTTTATGCATGTGATGTGTTGAACTGTGTATTTTTGCAAAGCCGACTTCAGTGTTTTCCTGAACATTTATGTATTTCAGTGAAGTGTTGATGTCACTCATCAATTTATTTCTTGAATAGTTGAAGTAGAGTGTGAATGCATGCATAATAGTGATAATCTAAAGAATCAGGATGATTGCAGGATGGATTTATCAATTTCATGATCAATCGACGCAACCCGCATATTTCTGCCATTAACGAGTTTTGCAGAGAATGAATGGTGGAGATTGAGTCCGTAGATAAAGATCTGACAATCCAAAAGAATCATGCAATGGAAGTTGTGAGGAAGTTAAAAGATCCGCATCAAGAAGAAGATCGACGGTCGGAGTAAAGGTCGCAAAGATATGATGGCTAGGAAAATTGCAAGGGAAGAATTTTGGGGAGGAACTTTTAGGGGAGAAACTTTGAGAGGTTGGAATCCCACATGTCGCATCCTACAACCCAATTTTAGGAAGGCTGTTTCGAAATGAAAGTTTTGTGGGAGAAAATTTGGGAAGTTGGCATCCTGCATCTCGCATCTCGTAACCCGATTTTAGGAAGGCATTTTTGGAATGACGCTTCCGAAGGAAAAATTACGGGGAGGCAGTTTTAGAGCAGAATTTGGTCATTCAACTAAGTTAGGAAGTCCTACTAGGTGTAGGAGCCACTAGATCTTGGAAGTGCTGGTTGGGTTGGCTGAGGTCTATCCCCCCCTGCACCAATTTTGGTATCAGAGTGAGAAAATATTTCCTGTGTTAGAAAGTAGAGAAACTTCTAGGTATGACTAGGTAGAAGTTGTTGAGAAGATCCACAGTTGTGATGGTCGGTATAATTTCTGAGAAAGTTGAGACAGAAGGAAGATCTCAAGAAATTTGATAGTGTCGTGATAAAAGAAGTTAATTCTGAATATTTTGAAGGCGTAGTGCAAGAAGATGGATACACGTGTAGATAGAGTAAGAGGTCATGATAGAATTAGATCATAGGTGAACATAGAAGTTATGAAGGTAATGAGGAGAAGCACAGTGATGCATGAAGGAAGAGGGTAAGTTTACTCTGACAAAAAAAGAAAGAACACGGGGTACAAGACAGTATTCTGTGAAAATAGAAGACATCCGAGAAGTCTGTAAGAGAACTTGCCAATGGAAGAGTTTTGCATGCCAATGAAGAAGAGGCTTAGATCCTGAACAGTAGGATATAGGCATAGATATATACTTTGGGAGGAGTGTATGCATGCAAAGGAATAGCAGCAAGAGTGAAGCATCTCAATAAAGAAGATCATAGTCATTGAGGGCGGTCATGAAAGAAACTAGTGAAGGTTTCTAAGAGAAAATGGAAGTGTGGCAAGAACATAGTATTTCAAGTGAAGATTTAAGTACAAGAGGATAGTTATGTTCTCATGCAGATGAGCTGTGAGAGAAATCCTAGAAGAATCATAGAGATTTTTTAGAAGGGTTCTATAAAGAGGACCAATAATTCCCAAAAGACCAAGCATAGAGGAGGTTTGGTGAGGTGAGGTGTAGCAGGGAGAAATGTTATTGTAGAGGCTAGTGCAACTCATAGAGAGTGAAATTAACTCAAGAAAATGACTATTGAGAGTCATAACAGAATTTCAGAAGGAAGCCATAAGATGAAGGAAGAAGATGCAAAGGAAAATGGCATATGGAGGAATTTGATTGATGAAGAGTATGAGAGAGAGAAGGATGAGATAGAAGTCCATATAAAAGTAATGATGGAGTTGTTACAGAAGGAGGAAGAAGACCAGAGATGTGGTTTTCTTGTGAAAATAAAGATGAATTGGCATAAGCTACAGAGGAGAAGAGAGCAACTGATTAATGCTCAATATGAAGAAGAGATACTCAAGGAAAGAGAGTGTCTAAGAGAAGTCTTAAAGACTAAGGCCAAGGGGTCTCAATGTTTTGAATATGATATGTTGTTTGTGTTTGTAGGTACAAATACCGAGGAAAGACAATTTTCTAATCTTTTCATAAAGGATGAAGGAAGTGGATAGAATCTGAGTTCTGTTTTGGAAGAAGATGAGACAGCTCAGTCTCATGCAAATAGACTTATACAGATAGAAGAAGATGATGCTTTTCAACATACTGTGAAATATGAAAGGAAGGAAAACTTGGCACATGATGATGACCAAGAATTGAAAGAGGAAAAAGATGATGTCAAGCATTCATATGTTATGCTTGAAGATTTTAAGAAGAAGGGTATTGAGGATTTGCTGAGTCCTATAGCAGACTTGGGACAACATGAATATTTGGTGATTGAGTCATCAAATAAGACCATTGGGTCTTGTGAGTTTAATGCTGACAATTTGAATGTGTTTGTAGGTTGTGCAGAAGGAAATCAATTTCTTGTAGTTGTCTTGATTGAAGAAGAAAAGTGTATTCCAGGAAAAGACAAAGATAAATTGTTATAGCAGAAGGAAATTGTAAATTCCTTGTCAAGTGATGAAAGTAACACCAATGAAGATGAAGCAGTTATGCTTTTGATGATGAAACCTGATACTAAAGAAGATAAAGAGAAGTTGGCTTGTTTGCATGGCCAAGAGAATATGGTTGGATAGACATCTATAACTGTCACAGTGATGAAGGATCAGAATTTTATTCTGATAGAAGATGAAGAAGCAGTGTCACAAAGAGATTGGGCTTGTGATAGAGCATGAGATAGAACTGAAGATGAAAGTGAGACAACTATGTCTCACACTAAAGAGAGATCAATCCTCAAACTGAAGAAAACTGAAGGTTTCTAGGAAAGGCATAAAGATGAGGAAGAATTCAAGCATGAAGATGTTGTGCTTGAAGAAGATGTCAAGAAGATGTTATTGCTAGAGAACTTGTTAGAGAAATCTAAGTCAAATTGTGAATGGAAACCTCAAGTAAATAAGCTATGTTCTAACAATTTTAATGAAGAGATGAAGTGCCTTGAGGAGTACATAGGTAAAGATGAATGTGTGGAAGATCTAGTTAGTCTAGATGGCCAGCTGGAAGTGTTGTCAATCAATGAAAAAGGAGAAGATGAGTTATTGCAGCAGAAAGAGTCTACAGATTCCTTAATTAATGAAGACAAGAATTTTATTGGGGAAGAGACGGTCATGTCTTATGGGAGAGAATTTGTTCCTGCAGTAGACAAAGAAGATTTGGTTTACTTAGAGAGCCAAAGTAAGGGTAATAGACAGATCTTTGGGACTGTCACAGAAGTGAGAAATCAGAATTCTATTATGACAGAAGTGAATGAGATAGTGTCACAAAGAATTTTATTCAGTAACAAGGAAGAAGAATATCATAAGGATGAAGATGAGGCTACTGTGTCTCAGGGGGAAGAAGAAGCAGTATTAGGACTGAGGAAGACTAAATTAACTAATGGAAATGGTCAAAGAGTTGAAGGGAAATTACTAAAGATTGTCAAGACAGAGCGAGAGGAGAGTTTTGTTGACATGGAAATGCAGCATACTGAAGAAGTTCTTGAAGGGAATCAAGCAGATAATAAATGTTTGAAGTACTGGCTGGAAGTATTGGAACAAGAGGAAGAGAGTTATGCTAAATTCAATGATCAGCATACTGATGATGTGTTTGTGATGAGTCAAGAGGAAGATGGATGTCTGAAGAGTTTACTAAAAAAAATTATAGTCAATGAGATGGAAATGTCTCAAGTTTTGACTGAGACAAAAGCAAATATTAGTTCGCTAAAGTATGTTATGTTAACTAATATGCAAAGTAGTGTGAGGGACTATGTTGTTCCAATCAGAAAATTGAGATACAAATTACATTTGAAAGTAAATTTGCAGACAAGGAGCATGAGAGGGATATTGAAGAGGGAAATGCTTATAAAAGCATAAAAGAAGTAAGGGTGGACACAATATCAAGAGCAGTATTTTAAGCAATTCTGAAAGTAAATACAGGAGTTGGGTTAAGAAGAGTTGAAGAAAATCTTCAGCAATTTCGAGCTGAATGGGAAAAGTATAGCCAAGTGTAGTGGCATAGTGAAAAGAACAAGAGTTGTTTGTAGCACCAGACTAAGTTGAAATGTGCCATAGATGAACTATGGGAGTTAAAGAAAATACCTAAGAAGAGTTACAACAGAATGAAGAAATTAGTCCACTGTGGAATTATTTGGAAAGTGAAGAATGATGAAGGCAAAGATAGTGGAGTACTACAACATAAGGTTTGGAAGCCTGGAAGGCTACAACTGAGGAAAAATGAAGATAACAAAGATTATGGACAGCAGCAGGCTAAAGTTTGGGATCCAAGAGAACAAAAGCTGAAGACATACGACTAGGAGGTCATGATTTCTTTCTACTTTGGGAGTCTGATGCAGGAGCATTAGCTCTCAAGGCCAACCACTAAATTTATGGTCAGACCCTAAGGTCTTGAAATCTGCCCATGGAGGGGTCCATTGTAAAACCATTGTAAACTTTCATGTAAAGTATTTTATTTCCTAACAAGTCTAGATAGGATAGCAGATAATGTGATGAGTTGTTCACATGCCGAGGAATCTTTTTGGATGTCTAATGAGTCATAGTTTGTTAGTAAGCGATAGGAATGATGGAAGATCATGAATCCTTGCATGGAGATCAAGCCACAAGCGATTTCTATACTGAAATATCATCACCTTCATGTTATGATATAGGTATCCCCTTGTCTACTCCAATACCTCAAAGTTTTCCCTAGAGAAATGAAGGAATAAATTAACCCCTGGCAATTTTCCCTCTTTTGAGTTGGTAATGCTCTTTCCCCATTGACAACAATCATTACCCAAGAAGTAAATAGTCAACACTGCTCCTGATACATGAGAAAAGAGAGGTGCCATTGCTCTTTCCCTTACTACAAGAAGCGGTTCACCCTTAGCACCACCTGTTTCCTTCATTGGAGGAGTGGTGCTCAAGTTTTCAAGGAAAAATAGGAGGCTTCAAGAGGATTCTCGAAGTTGACCTCCTTGGAGCCTCATCCCTATGGTTTAGGACTAGCTGGAGCTCGATATCCTCCCTTTTCGGATATAATCTCCGCCTCACCCATGATATCCTCAACCATACCTATCCTCCCATGCCTTTAAATACTGGCTCACCCCCCATGTGAAAAAGGAGGAAGAATTGTGTTTCATACCCAAACTCTGTCAAAATCATTCTTGAGTCTTTGGAGGCAAGGCAAAGTTAGAGGCAAGGAGACATTGGAAGGAACGATCAACATCAATGCATAAAGGCTGTAGTCTATGCAATCATTTATTAATAGAGAATGTATTTTATTTCCCATATTTACTGTTTCATATGTATGTATTTCTTGATTCCTTTGTCACAAGCATTGATCTAAGTGATTATATTGTATGCTATCATGTTTCTATTGTTTTTTTCCATCTTTTACAAGTTCTTCTGCGGGGATAGCGAGGACAACCTTTGAGAGAAGTATTATGGAATTACATTCATGTTATTAACCAGATCTAGGGGAAGTTTAACATTTGGTGTTTGTGTTTTGTTCTAGACCTGAACCATTCATATCTAGGGAACCAACTCTTGTCCGCGGGAGGTGTGTATTTTCGGCTAACAAAATTGGCGACTCCACTGGGGACTACTTCGAATTCTGGATCATTGGTAAGGTCTCCACATGCCGAGGAATCTTTTTGGATGTCTAATGAGTCATAGTTTGTTAGTAAGCGATAGGAATGATGGAAGATCGTGACTCCTTGCATGGAGATCAAGCCACAAGCAATTGCTATACTGAAATATCATCACCTTCATGTTATGAGATAGGTATCCCCTTGTCTACTCCAATACCTCAAAGTTTTCCCTAGAGAAATGAAGGAATAAATTAACCCCTGGCAATTTTCCCTCTTTTGAGTTGGTAATGCTCTTTCCCCATTGACAACAATCATTACCCAAGAAGTAAATAGTCAACACTGCTCCTGATACATGAGAAAAGAGAGGTGTCATTGCTCTTTCCCTTACTACAAGAAGCAGTTCACCCTTAGCACCACCTGTTTCCTTCATTGGAGGAGTGGTGCTCAAGTTTTCAAGGAAAAATAGGAGGCTTCAAGAGGATTCTCGAAGTTGACCTCCTTGGAGCCTCATCCCTATGGTTTAGGACTAGCTGGAGCTCGAGATCCTCCCTTTTCGGATATAATCTCCGCCTCACCCATGATATCCTCAACCATACCTATCCTCCCATGCCTTTAAATACTGGCTCACCCCCCATGGGAAAAAGGAGGAAGAATTGTGTTTCATACCCAAACTCTGTCAAAATCATTCTTGAGTCTTTGGAGGCAAGGCAAAGTTAGAGGCAAGGAGACATTGAAAGGAACTATCAACATCAATGCATAAAGGCTGTAGTCTATGCAATCATTTATTAATAGAGAATGTATTTTATTTCCCATATTTACTGTTTCATATGTATGTATTTCTTGATTCCTTTGTCACAAGCATTGATCTAAGTGATTATATTGTATGCTATCATGTTTCTCTTGTTTTTTTCCATCTTTTACAAGTTCTTCTGCGGGGATAGCGAGGACAACCTTTGAGAGAAGTATTATGGAATTAAATTCATGTGATTAACCAGATCTAGGGGAAGTTTAACATTTGGTGTTTGTGTTTTGTTCTAGACCTGAACCATTCATATCTAGGGAACCAACTCTTGTCCGCAGGAGGTGTGTATTTTTGGCTAACAAAATTGGTGACTCCACTGGGGACTACTTCGAATTCTGGATCATTGGTAAGTTGAAACCTCCACCTTCATTTTCAATTTTTAGATCTACTTTTCGATTCATAGACCTATAGATGTGCTTTGATTTTGATTGTTTTGCCTCTATCAACCATTTTATCTTCACATTTTTGGTTCACTGGGTTTTCTGGTGATTTTTTGGGTTCATTTTTAAGTCTATAACTTCTTTTTCTATTTCTTTTTTATTTTTCAAATCACCATCTCGGGCACCACTCTTGCGTTGTGTTATAAGTGCGGTTCTGGAGCTATCACTACTCTTCTTCTATGTTAAAGAAGCAATGGTAGATCCCTTTTTCTATGTCAACGAAGCGGTGTTGGATCTGGTAACGCCCTGGTGCGAATCTGCTGTAAGCGGTGCCACCACTCTATTCCTGTGTGTAAGAGGCGGTGCTAACGCTAGTAACACCATGTTCAACACCTATAGAAGTGGTGCCAGGTATTATTCTTAGCCCTGTTTGGTGTTTGATTCTTAAATGCTTCTTTTGGTATATGAGATGCATGCTTTAGATTGTTACAGTTGTGTTTTGAACTCTGCAATTCATTTTTGATGTTGGTCTTTTAAATATTCATAGTTGGCTTTGAATAGAACTTGGTTTTATTAGATCTCTGATTTCTGTCTTCTTTGATAGAACCAGAAAATATTCATTTCAGTTTTTCTTCATTTGTTATACATGATTTTTGTATGTTTTTTCCTTTTTTCATAAATTTGTGGAAACGTGCATATGAAATTTATTGTATAATTTTGTGATTAGTTCATTCTCACTTTAGTTGAAAAATATGAACACACTTGTATAAAGTTGTAACAAGATTTTCTTATTTTTCATTAGAGATCTCACTTCTTTTTCAGTTCAAAAGAGATAATTTTGTTTGTTTCAGTTAGGAAAGGACCATATAAGCAAGTGTCTTTTATTTTTTTGGATTTATTCTATGTTTCAAATGAATTGGACCTCTCTCTCCCGTCCTTAAGTGCTAGCGTAGGTTTAAAATTTTTAGCAATTTGTGTGATAGGTTAGTGACGTGTTCGGGTGTCGTAAAATGTAGGAGCTATCATTAATTTGTCTGCACTACAACCTAGGAATCATGCGGTTATTCCACATACCATCAATATATCAAATGTTCTTTCATGTACCTTTGAGGTATATTGAAAGGTACTTCATGTACTCGATTGTATATAGGAAGGCCCCTTGTGAATGGTTGTGCATTAGACAACACTACTACTGATTTGAGCTCCCACGTACCTTGCGTATATTGGGAGACACTTTTAGGAATCCTGAGACCATCCGAGTTAACCCTTTGGCCGTCTTGGAATCACACTAGTTATGATGGTTTGATAATCCTATGAGGTTCCACACCTTTAATCCACTCCTCTCACATATTTTTCTTGCTTATTTAGCTTGAGTAGCGCTTGTTGTCTGTATAGTTAGGATTTTTTATAAGAGAGAGATAGTTTTTTTACATAGTTACGGCTTCGCCTTCCAGGACTACCAACTAAGAGAATCCTTTACCAAGCATGTCTTTTGTGTTCCCTCCATATGGGGATGTTGGTACTCCTCTCATGGCTATATTGAGCCTTCCTAGATTGACTATTGGATTACCTGTTTGGTTATTTTCTAGTCCAGTTATCCCATGTACACCATTTGCTTCTGATCCTAATCCTTCATCACAAGAGCATCAACCTCATGTTAATCCCTCTCCTTCTTCACCAGATATGTCTTCTCCTGTTTCTTCCTCTTCACTTGTTGAAAGTTGTAGTACTATTAATCAGGTGGATAAGAAGAAGAAGAAAAAGGAAGATTAAGAAGAGAAAAAACATACAAAAAACCAAGTGTCAACCAATCACTCCTCCCATTGCGAAGAGTGTTGATCTGCACACCCCAAGATCACGTAAGCCCAAATTCCCTTGTAGGATTTGCAAGGGTGATAACCTTCTGAAATATTGTCATGGTTTGGTCCTAGTTTTATAAGAGTGGTCTAAGGTTTCCTAATAAGATATGTCATCAGCCTCTAGTCATCATGTTGATGATCCCCTCTCAATCAGTGACTTTGTGGTTAAGAGTCGGAAGGGTAAAGTTAGAAATCCTTGCTTGCTTTGTAAGGACATGCACTTTAATTACCTTTTTCCTCACATGGATGAAGCTTCTAAGTTGTTGGAAGATATTACTGTTTCTCATCAACGGCTTCCAACAGCTTATCGTAAGTTGTCACTTGACATACCATTGGTTGATAAATTGGTTGATCCAGTTCTAACCTCGGTTGATCCCACTCTTCCTTTTAAGAGTGAAGTTGAAGTGGTCAATTCGGTTTCATATGTAGTTGATCCCACTCTTCCTTTGAAGGGTGAAGTTAAAGTGATTGATTCGGTTTCATCCGAGGTCGATCCCACTCTTCCTTATAAGAGTGAATTCCAAGTGGTTAATCCAGATTCATTCGTGATTGATCCCATTATTCCTTTAAAGAGTGAAGTTAAAGTGGTAAATTCGATGTCATCTCTACCCTATCCCACTCTTTCATCAGAGAGTGTTAAGAGTGAAGTAGTCACTTTGACCAAATCTTCGTCTTGTTCTTCTCTTACAGTAGCGAATGAAATTAAACATGTTGAAGCTTTCATGCTTCATTCTGATTTTTCTCGACAAGAGGAAATTTTGTCTATTTCGACAGAACCCTCTCCAAGTAGTGAGGTTATTTATTTTGACTGGAGTAACCTAACAGAGTCTTGTCTTCATTTGAGTGTTCCTTTCTGGATAGTTGTGAATGTTACTACTAGGCAGATACTTCGCACTATTGTTGACGAAGGGCATTATGTTACTCTTCTATCCTCAATTGAAGGGCATTTTGTTTCAATCTTGCATAAAAATGAAACCATGTTTCAAGCATAGTTATTTTCTATTTCAAGATTGTGTAAAAATGAAACAGGTCATTTTAAGCATACTTTATTTTATTTTTGAGCTCGTTAAACCATGAAATGCCCCTTTGAGCATAGTTCTTATTCTGTGTCAAGCTCATTAAAAAATGAATCAAATACCCTGAGCATTCTTTCAACTGATCTTTGATCTCATTAAAAACAGTAAGATGGTGTTGAGGTTACTTTTTCATTTTTCGTGCTTTGGTTAAAACATGAAAACTGGTTTGAGCTTAGTTTATTACTTTTTTGTGCTCTGGATTCAAACATGAAAAAGTTTAATAGAGTCTTCTTTAAGCTCTTTTTGGAATCTTAAAATGTGAAAATATTGTCGAGTGAGCTTGTCTTCTTCATGCTCGTAAAAGTACTTGAAGAGTCGTCTTCCTAGTGATAGTTTACCCCTTTTTCGGACTAGGGGGAACTACTTACAAAAAAGATACACTCCAACCAATCATGACTGGAAGAGTTCTTTAAGCTATTATTTTATACTTTTTTGGGCCTTAGGGACTAAATCATATGAAAAAGGACCCTAATTTGGAGTTTTCTTTAGTTTGTTCAGACTCTCTAAACATGAACTACACTAAGTTTTCTTTCATTAGACTTGTTAAATTAAACATTGAAAGACCCTTTTAGGGAATGAACCCCTCCTTTCTCAGGTTCATAAAACATATGAGTTTGGACTTGTCCAAAGGATGAGCTAAAACAAGTGTTTGCTACCCTCTTTGAACTCATAAAAATTAAAAGAGGAACTCATCAATCATGATGGGGAAATTAAGGGAAAGGGAAAACATTTTGCAAAAATGGTAGTTGTTAGTCACCTTTGAACATGGCACGTGTCTGCATTTCATTCAGTTAGTTGGGTATTCATCTTGTTTTTGAGTCAATCCACTTTCATGAGTCATGCCACTCCTTTGAGTCTCTCAAATATTGCATTGTTCATTGTCGCATTGTGTTCCACCTCGTAGAGTCAATGCTGCCAAGTCTTCATCCGTTCCGCCTTTATGTTCAAAAGGGAAATTGTCTTGAGAGTCTACACCTGCAGTTAAAAAAAATTTTTTGAGTCCATCCTATGGTTACATCATACTCAAAATTCTAGAACTGTGTTCCGAGTTTCATGCCGTCGATGTGGGATTCATCATGGCCCTCCTTCGATGAGACTATTCCTGTCGACATCAGCTCATCATCCAGGAATTAGTCTTAGAAACAAGTTTAGTACCTTGAGATCTGTATGCATTAATAATAGATTCTCTCATTTTCGACATAAGTTCACATCATTGAACTTTGATCGAAATATTCGACTGAGTGTTCGACATTATTCACACTCACAATATTGTACTAGGGTACCTTGGGAATCATTGACATTAATGGTGATCTCCCTCGCACTTGTTAACGGTTCACATCATTGATCGATAATCAAGTGGCTTCTACCATGTTCAAATTTAGATAATTGTAATCACATGGTTAGAATCATACTTTGTGGAAGACGAGACGAAGACCCTGGGTATTTGTTAAAAGCATTGATATCTTTCTCCCCATATTACAATGGAGTATATTGTATGGAGTCCTATAATGGATCCACATTTGTATGTCCGTGGTTGTGCT
This sequence comes from Pseudotsuga menziesii, assembly GCA_001517045.1. Taxonomy (NCBI): domain Eukaryota; kingdom Viridiplantae; phylum Streptophyta; class Pinopsida; order Pinales; family Pinaceae; genus Pseudotsuga; species Pseudotsuga menziesii. Next base: position 29,831 of record LPNX010318361.1, on the reverse strand, counting down.
CAAATTTGCGTCTGTATGACATAGATCTACATTGTATGTCTGGTAGCTATGTCCAAATTTGAGTCTTCTTCACATGGATCTACATTGTATTTTAGTAGCCATGACTTTTTTTTGTATCTCACATGGATCTCTGTTGTATTGGTCGGTAGCCATGTTGTGAGTCATTTGGGACATGTATCAAAATGTGCTGCAGAAAGTTGGTGATGTTTTAGAAGTTCCGACTTTCAGACCTTTTCCTCGACAGTATACGTTGTTCTTTCAAAGTATGTTGCCTATCGTTTCCCTCTAGCCATTATACTTTGGGGGGAATCTCTGTCATATAGAAATCTCATCACCCTCATGTTATCATATAGCTATTTCCTTGTTTTATCCAATCCCTCAAAGTTTTCCCTAGATAAATGAAGGAATAAATTAACCCCTTGCAATTTTCCCTCTTTTGAGCTGGTAACACTCTTTCCCCATTGACAAAAAGAATTACCCAAGAAGCAAAGAGCCAGCACCACTCTTGATACATGAGAAAAGAGAGGTGCCACTGCTCTTTCCCTTACAAGAAGCAGTTCCCCCTTAGCACCGCTTGTTTTCTTCATTGGAGGAGCAGTGCTCGAGTTTTCAAGGAAAAAAAGGAAGCTTCCAGAGGATTCTTGAAGCTGACATCCATGGAGCCTCATCCTTATGGTTTAGGAATAGCTAGAGCTCAAGATACTCCCTTTTAGGATCTAATCTCCACCTCACCCATGATATCCTCAACCATACCTATCCTCTCGTGCCTTTAAATACTGGCTCACCCCCCATGGACAAAAGGAGGAAGAATTGAGTTTCATACCCAAACTCTGTCAAAATCATTCTTAAGTCTTTGGAGGCAAGGAGAAGTTAGAGGCAAGAAGCCATTGGAAGGAACTCTCAACATCAAGGAATGGAGGTTATAGTATCTCCAATCATTTATTAATAAAAAAATGTCTTTTCTTTCCCATATTTACTATTTCATATGTATGTATGGCTTGATTCCTTGGTCACAAGCATAGATCTAGTTAATTATATTGTATGTTGTCATGTTTCTTTTATTTTTTTCCATATTTTATAGGTTCTTCTGTGGGGATAATGAGGACAACCTTTGAGATAAGTATTATGGCATTCCATTCATGTGATTAACCAAATCTAGGGGAAGTTTAACATTTGGTGTTTGTGTTTTGTTCTAGACCTAAACCATTCAGATCTAGGGAACCAGCCCTTGTCCATGGGAGGTGTGTATTTCCAGCTAACAACGATAGGGATGTTTCTTAGCATGCGCAGTAGCAGTTTGTTTTGGTTGTAGGACCACTAAGAGTAGGAGTTAACATTTTAGGTTAAATAGGCAGAGTAGAGAAGTAGAGGGGTTCTGCTCTTCAACATTTAGAATTCTGAGTTGCGGAGAAGAGGACATACTTGTGTCTGGTTCCTACTTGTAAATATTTTGAAGAATCAAAAGATGAAAGATCCAAGCTATGTGCACTTTCCTTTATTGCTTGATAGAAGGATTTACCATGTGTTTGTAGGGTTGTTATCCTTTATGCATGTGCTGTGTTAAACTGTCTATTTTTGCAGAGACGACGTCAAAATTTTCCTGAACATTTATGTATTTCAGTGAAGTGTTGATTTCACGCACCAATTTCTTGCTTGAATAGTTGAAGTAGAGTGTGAATTCATGCATAAGAGTGATAGGCTAAATAATCGAGACGATTGCAGGATGGATTGATCAATTTCATGATCGATTGGTACAACCCGCTGATTTTTTGCCATTAATGAGTTTTACAGAGAATGAAAGGTGGAGATTGAGTCCGTAGATAAAGATCTGATGATCCAGAAGAATCCCGCAATGGAATTTGCAAGGAATTCAATATATCTAAAGAGATATATGAGTTCCGCATCAAGAAGAATATCGACAGTCGGAGTGAAGGTCGCAAATATCTGATGGCTAGGAAAATTGCAGGGGAAGAATTTCAGGGAGGAAGTTTCGGGGGAGAAACTTTGGGAAGTTGGAATCCCACATCCGCAACTCGATTTTGGGAAGGCCATTTTGGAACGAAAGTTTTGGGGGAGAAACTTTGGGAAGTTGGCATCCTGCAACCCGATTTCAGGAAGGAAATTTTGGAATGATGCTTGCGGAGGCAAAATTGCGAGGAGGTAGTTTCAGGGAAGAATTTGGTCGTTCGGCTGAATTAGGAAGTCCTGCTAAGTGTAGGAGCCAATAGATCTTGGAAGTGTTGGGTGGGTTGGCTGAGTTCTATCCCCACGTGCACCAAAGAATATTTCTCCTACATCATAATTTTGGGCAGCAACATTGTTCATCTGCTTCCCAGGATATTTCTAGACAGGATAGTTCTACAGGAGATATCTTTCTAGACTATGATTGATGTGGTTTTCCCAAAGATTATAGTAGTTAAGAGGAAGTGTTGGCCCAATTTTCCACTCAATTTGGGATTCTTTACTCTATAGAACTCCACACATGCTTCCATTTTGGGCAAGGAAATTACTACAATGATCTTAGGGCAGGATCCTAAAAGGATGCATGATCCTAAATCATTCTTGGCCAACCACTTTGTACAGGAGAAAATGAAGACCACTTATGTCCATCATGAAAACCCTAATGACTCAATTTACAGAGGTGATAATGATTTTTCATAGGTGGTGAGAAGAATACCTACACCACAGGAGAAAATCTTCATCTTCCAATATTAAAAGGAGATTAAGACAATAGTGTTACACTACAGGAAACTCTAATTGATAGTGGAAGAAAATGCCAAAAGACAAACAACAGAAAAAGAAGCAAATGTGTCATTATCTATCTCTTCTTCCACTATTTTTTATCACTCTAAGGATAAGGGGAAGTCTATTATGGGGTATCCTAGTAAATCCCTACCTTCGTCTACTCTCCAAATCTTGTAAAGGTCAGTGGATATAAAGGAAATCTTAAAAAGGATGAGCTCATAAGTGGAGGCACAAGCAACTATTTATGTTCCATTGCTAAAGAGGCACAAGGTTGAAGAAGCAATTCCACAGCTACAAGTACAAGTACCAGTCCCAGAACCTCCACCACAGGTATTCCAAATGGAAGAACATCTATTTCTACAAGTTTATCCACCACCTCCTATTAACATTGATGTGCATGCTATTGAAAGTGACCTTGAGGAGGAGATATCTCCCTCCACCTATTAATGTCTTGTCACTATTCCTACCAACTTACCATCTACTGTATCAATGACTGAGTTAACTAGTAATCCTTTTGAAACTGTGATTCCTCAACATATCTTTTCGGAGATTAACCTCTCCCACATTATTTCTTTCATTAATGAAACACCTTCAAAATTTCTACATATGACTATTGTTACCCTTTTTCCACTTTAACTATTTTTTTAGCACCATTTGAGTTTCTTGCCACTTCCACATCTTCACAAACTTATTCATTAGTCTCACAACCTCATAGTTATTCCATCGCCACCACTTCTTCCCATACAATCACACATGTTCCTACTTACATATTTTCACCCCCTACCTCTATTACTTCCACACCTTCCACTACCATTCCCTCTATCAGTATGCAGATTCTTACCCCTAAAACTCCCCAGCTTGCCCCTATACAATCCCTGAGGGAACCATCTCAACAACAGAGGAGGTGGCGGAATTTGGTGAGTATGCAGTTGTCTCGTTCAGAGGATACTTTTAAAGAAGGAAGGAAAAGGTTGTGGTTAATAAGGGATCCAAAATATGCATGGAAGGGACCTTTAAGCAAGTTTCAGTGCCTAATCAGATTATCTGGAAAAGAACCTCTAATGATGTCAAACAAGAATCTCTAGAGATTTCAGCTACCAGGGGGTCCTTTACTGGAGCGAATTATGATTCAATGTCCTCGCTGAATAAATAAGTCGAGGAAATAGAGTAGGAACTGCAAAATTACAAATAGGACCAAGAACAGGCCAATGCACAGCATCAATGGGAAATGCAGAACTTGAAGGATGAATATGAAGAGATTATGAGGAAAATCCAAGACCAAAATGATCATCTCAAGAAACAGCTTGAAGAATAAAAATGGCTAAATGATGAGCACGCTCAGAAGATCCCCACCCTTGAAGAGAAGCTTAAAGACTTCCAATTTGTATATGTCACTTCTTCATTCTCCAAATTTACAGAGGAATAATTTAAACAGTTGGATTACACGATTCATGATTATATGTATCAATGAATGGTCAATATTTTTGAAGGACTCAATGAAATTCAAGAAACATACAATGCATTCAAGCACCACTCTGACCTCCTCCATGATCACAACCGAGGGATAAATTAAGCGACAAGATATTTTGATACTCTGGTGGACTGGAAAAAGTATATCAAAGATAGAACTGATGATTTACCACTCCTGGATAAGGGAAAACTGAAAAGGATCCAAGTTTCAATTAAAACATGAGAAAACATTTATGACTTGGTAGATTCCATTGTTAGAGATGGACAAGTAGCATGCAAAAAGAGATGGTTTTCTTCAGAAACCTTTCTAGGTTTTTTGGACCTGCCACTACTGGATCCAATTGATGAAGCTATGCCTCCTAAGCTTAAGCTCGAACATATCAAGAGTTACTTTGCAAAATCTAAGGAGCAGATACATGAAATAATTTAGCTTCATCTAGACAAAATCAAGGAATGGATTGAATCACCCCTTACATCACAAATGAGAATTGACCTTTTCCTCGAGAATGGGGAAAGGTTAAGAAAAAAGGAATTAGATCCTTTATATACAAAGTGGAACTACACTTAGAACATACCCAATATCATAACATACATGATTTGTTGGATGCATTTTCCAAGTGGTAGTCTTCTGTTGGAAAATCTTGAAAGTGTTATTTTGTAACCCCATATTTTGGGAAGAATTTCTTTCTCTGTAAAATATTGTAATATTTATTTAAAGGGAAGGGTGTCTCCCAAGAGGGGGGCTCACAGTTGTAATTCCATAGGAAAATAGGAGGAGGAACCACCAAGGACATACCAGGGATGCTATGAAATTTTGCAAGATTGTAACATTTTAAGTTTTAATAAAAGTTACATTGTTTCTTATGTCATGTTTCTCGTTATTCATTAAATTTATTTCATGGATTCTGGTCATTCTTCTATATCCCTAACAAACTGATCATATGTTTCTTATTTATTGAACATGCTAACTTCTGTATTGATTTTTCATTACAATGTTAATGTGTTGATTATGCATTGAATAATTGTCTTTATTTAATTCATATGCCATTAATTGGAACTATTGAGGAGTCACTTGTGCCTATACTTATTTTTGAATTGGTATTATTCTAATAGAACAATTGTACATATTACTTTGGATAAAGTAATACAATTTTCATTGTTTTAGTTTCATTCAAGATTGGAGAAAGGGAACAAGCCTGATTTATATTTATATATTTTGGGTTATTATTTCTTTTTCATAAAATACATAATAATTGTTCTACTTAAAATCATTCACAATCACTATTGCAGTTTCCTTAGACAGTTTAGTCTCCAGTTACTTCAAAAGTTTACCAGATATTCCCTAGAGGAAGAAAAGATTCATTCAGATCTGAAAAACCTTGTGCCAGTGGAGGCCTTGTATTCATAGGAGTTAGTAATCGCAAAACAACTCGAGGATAGAATCATCTTTGCATGGGATCGATTTGAAGCCTTTCTGGTTGGACTATCTCCTCCTGTTGATTTCCTTATATTTTATCTAGCAACCTACAAGCCCGGGCCATCAATGCCTCTTTATCCCCTTCTTGAGTATGTACATGAGAAATAAATCTATGTTTTATATCCTTCATCAATTCATTCAAGTCTTGAATATCTTCTTTTCTAACCATCTCTTTGAGATCCTATTTTCTAGCCATCCTTTTGTGATCCTCTTTACTAGCCATACATTTGATATCCTCCTTATTATCCATACCTTTTATATACTCTTTACTAGCCATATTATTTTCAATTCAACTAAGTCATCTATTTTCACATTTCCTTTAATCATATCTTCCAACTTGGACACTCTAAAAGATATGTCTTCCATTTCATTGTATGTCAGGGATGAATCCTCTGGGGGTTTGAGTGCAGTGTGATTATTTCCACTTCCTTTTGGTTGAATTTTTAACAATAAATATATATCACACCCTATTGTTTACCAAAAATATATCCTCCTACTCAAAGAAATTCAAATGCAAAATGACGTACAATTTTCATACCCTCATTAGAATATTGTTTTATGGCCGACTTATAACTGAGTTAATATTTGAATTTTGACTCCTCTTTGTTTGAAACTACTACCTATTCTACCCTGATGTTTCCTATTTCCAATTCTGCAGGTTTGACCTAATTTATATGTGCAAAAAAACGTTATTGCAAATCTACCAAAGCTTCTTATTTTTGGCATATCCAGAATATCAAACTTGTATGATATGTCGCATGTCCAATATTTCATTTCTATATCTTAAAATTCTACCACCTATACCCTGGACCATCTTCTTTCTGATTCAACTAGTCTCACTCAATTTGGGTCTTGAATGCCTCCGATATGACCTTTTTCTCTAGAACACTTGTTTCAAACCCTTATTGGAAGACCATTTTAAAGTCGAGTTGTAACTGAGATAAAATTTGAATTTTTACTTATATGGGTATGAAAATCCTTCCTGTGGTACCCTAATGTGTCCTATTTCCAATTCCTTAATTCTTACCTAATTTGGACGTTCCAAACAAAAGTTATTGCAAATATCCCAAAACTTATTATTTTTGTCCTATGCAAAAGAGAAAACTTACCCCGTATTCCACATGTACAGTATTTTGTTTCTAAAGATTAAAATTATATGATAGATACCTTGTTTTTTCTTCTTTCCTATGCAACTAATATCACTCAATTTAGATCTTGGGTGCCTCAGATAGGACCTTTCTCCCTAGAACACCTATTTTATACTAGGTTTTGGACTAGTCAAAACCTCTAGATTCCTCTGCAATTATCTCTGAAACTGTAATGGATCAGGATATAAGTTTAGTACTTTAGATATTTCGACCAGTTTTGGAAATTATTTTTTAACCTTGATCTCTGACTCCTCTTATAAAAAAATTGTAGAAAAATTTCCAAGATGACTCGTTTTGCAGAAACTAGTCCCGAGGAAAGAGCTTTCATACCAAATGTTATGTAAACAAGTCCTAGAAATAGCATAAAAAGAGCATAAATAGTCAATAAGAGAGTAATATATTCCTTAATAATGAATAATAGATATAAATAAAAATTCTCTTCAAGGGAGGAACATCCTTACACAATGTACTGTGTACCCTAGACGAGACACTATACAATGTTGGCTCAAATGAAAGTATAACTTTCCTATATATGGGAGACAAAGATGTACAATAAAAACTAATAGGCCTACTAATTTACAGAATCCTACATAAATAATATTTAATACACCACCATATAGGGGGTAAACTTCCACACTACAAGGGGGACTATGCCCAACATTTAGGGCTTAACAACCTAATCATCAATTGTGATTGTTTTTCCTTCTAATTCAATTTGGCAGGCTACAATAAATCTGTGAGAAGAGATATAAATTTCATCAAATAAATTTATCATAGTTTGAGGTGGGGCTAAGGTTGGTGTTCCTAATTTTTTCCAACATTTTAATGGTGTGATAGAAGTCGAGGCCCCTTCAACAATGACAGTTCAAAAAAAATTATTTCCATGACATGATACTTTGATTTGAAAATAAATTTTGGAAGGGACCCTCCATGATAAATCGTTTAAGTAAAATGAGATCAAATTAGTATTGGATGGATATACAACCCTGATTGTAGAAAATATTGACTTTTTTGTGCAAGACAACATTACAATAGCTATATATCTAACATGACACATGGTTCTTGATCTAAATATTTAACAACATTGTAGTTGTGAGTATCTCTCATGTTAGGATTATGTGTTTTTCTACATAGAACCCCTTTTGGAGGGAAATGTAGTAGACATGAAAATTTTAATGGGTAAAATGGATCCAAATGGATTGAAATTTTCCATAATCACTCCAAAAGGATTATAAGCTAAACTGGAGAAAAAATTGACAAGAATATTAATAAAGAGCACCAAATTTTGGGAGAGGAGTGCTAAAAATAAATTCCCCTCCCCAGTGGAGCCACCATTTCAATATGAAGAGAACCAATAGAAAATCTAGATATTTAGGCTAAGTTGTCCCAATGGGGTTGGTGAATTCCACACACACACACACACATGCTTGGGTGCTTGCGCGCACGATACTATTAATCGACAATTATCCGAATATCTAACTCTAATTTCCACAAGTATTTGAGCTAGGGTGAGAAAAGAGAAAAATACATGTTGTAGCATGTTGTTTGGAGAAGCCTTTGGTAGCATATATTTATTGTTGGTTTCTCTTCAAGCTATCCATGATACCTACAAAATACATCGAAAGCATATTCTTTATTCTACTCCCAAGAAATCTTATGAAAATCAAATCAAATTAGATCTAATATCCTACCAATCGATAAACACAAATAATTGTGGGACAGTTGAATGCTTCTACATTACTTCAAATAAATAATGGAAGATTACAACCTAATCAAAGAGGATCTCCCCTCCTCCTTTATCTAGGTTCTTGCCTCCACTTCCCAATCCTTTGATCACCAAAATATTGTTGAGGAAAGAGACTCTCATTATTCCTTCAGCATAACTTTGTTTATTCAATCATTCCTCCAAAAATAATTTTCCATGTATCTCCTAGATATATATTTGCTTTGGGTGTTTAGGAGAAAAAAATACAATGTGGGATAAAATTTCAATTCATTACTTTCATTCATTTCCTTCACACTTCATGATTCCATAGTTTTTAAGAAATTCATTATAATTTGACCATTTTCCACTTTAAATACATATTTCATGCAATTTTAACCACTTTAATGTAACGACCCTCCAAGGGGCCCAACGAATACAACTAAGGTCATTCATGTTTTTCAATAAACGAATAAAATCTAAGTAAATTTAAACATATATTGACAGTTATTTTAACTTGATCTTCTAATCTCCTATAAAACACTAATTTAAATTTCATCATTGCACATGCATAAAACCCATAAGATCTTCCTCGATGGTACAACTAATTTTAACATATCTAATTTTTAAAATAAAAACAATTTTAACAATAGGAGAATACCTATTGATATCTCTAGTTGTTTCCATTTGAGGATGAGGCCGAATGTTGTTTTGTCGTCGCTCCACTACACTAGTTGTTGCTAGATTCCCAATCATGCTAGATCCACTTGTTTCCTCCCTACCATACGTTGATAGGTACTCTCCTTCCCTCGAGACCCTCGAGCTTGATGGGGATGACAATTCCTTACTAGAAATGGGAGTACAAGGTAAATATACTGTTGGGAGTCTCCCAACCTCACTCACGTCATACCGAACCACACTTTTCAACAATCACCTCAGAGCCACCAAATTGGTTCAAGATTAAAATTATGGCAGGATCGAAGAAGAAGAAGATGAAGACCCCTAGTTCTTCCTTTTCTTTAGATTTTATTAAACTTTTCATTAATTCCCATGCACCACTTTCAATTAACTCTTCAATTTACTTTAATTAATTAATAAATTTTATTTACCCACCCACTTTTTAGTTATCTTTAGTTCTCTGATTCTTTTCTGATTAGTTAGGATTTCACTTTAGTTCAAGTTCCTTAATTTACTCTGTTAACTGATTTATTAATATATCTTTCCTTCATTTTATTTATCCTTATTTATTTATCATTTATTTATTTATTTATCATTTATCATTTATTTATTTATTTATTATTTACTTATAGTTTTTTATGATCAATTTATTATTTCGCTTAATTAAAATAGATGTTGATTACTGTCGCATTCTCATCACTACCCAAATTATCAAGTTGTTATTCTCCCATCATGTCCTTCCGATAGTTTCCACATGTGGAGAGTTGTTTATGATGACTAAGCCATTGTGACCTCAGTTTACCTACCCTAGGAAGATCCAGGTGGTTCGTAGGGAATAATTTTGAATCCCTATTGCACGCCCCCAGTACAATCTTTATGAGTGACTAAATCACATCCTACCCTCACGACACACATATATGATGAGCTAGATTTTTCCTCGCTCTATTCAAATTTCTTCACGTCATCCAATTTTCTATACTTACACACATAATATTTTCATCCCCATCACTTATTGTTGATCGATTGAAAATCACAATCTCATCATCTACACATAAAACATAATGTGCATAAAATATTATAAACAAGATTTCAAACATAATATAAATATCAAATCGACATCAACTGTCGAATGTTCTCGACTCATCAAGAGTCCATGCACATCATACATCATGTGCATCAAACATATCTTAATCAATAATATCATAAACAAGATTGATATCACCTTCCATAGTCATCGACTCAGCTAGAGTCTTTACATACTAATGTTTCCTTGCGGTTCATTTACATGCCTTTCCTATCACTCTCGATAGACCATCAGAGTATATGCTACATAACATTTGTCAAAATACTATACAACTTTAATCCTTCGTGATAAATTCACATGATTTTTCATTCACAATTAAAATCACAATATAACTGCATACATAATTGGGTAAATGTCGATATTATTTTCATAATCATTATTCACTCATCAATATGTGAGATAATACTTCTTAGCTCATATCTCATCAATAATTCATTTTCAGGCAATTCCAGGTCATCTAAAACCGGATTCCCTCAAAAATACATCCATATAAAGTTTTTAGATCTTAAATAAACAAAGATTCGGGTCATTCGACTTAGAATTCCCTCATCTAATAGTTATTCGTATCTCAAGATTCAAGGTAAAAATAGGGTGTTACATACACCCCAACTTCAGGAAAATTCATCCCGATTTTCTAGAATAACATATGGATACTATCTATGTATTTCTAATGCATCCTCCCTGGTCGCAGTATTGGGACTATCTATAATTGATATTTAGATTTTCATACAGGAATCATGCATGCTAGTTTTCACAAAGACACTAACCATTATACCTTAGTATCGAGTCAACATTTATATTTATACATAATGATTTTATTTAATTACTTTTCCTATCCATGTATGAAGCATTACATCAAAATTGTGGTATTTTTATTCTAAGTTCATATTAGGAAACTTCAATCATTGTAGTTTCCCCTATTAGGCTATGTCAATAACCACGTGCGCCTTTCTTCTAGGAAATTAGCACTTGGGTTATGAAATTTTGTTTTATTAGTGTTCCATCTTGGTATTCATGTTGTGTGATGATCCCAATAAATAGTGCATTATTTGGTCCTATTGGTCATACCTAAGTCTTGTTAGGGAGGAATAATGGTCTAAGTCTCATAAAACATTATAAACTTTATGATATTCTTCCTAAAATCGTATGCATGATTGTTAAATGAATATCTTCACATATAATTAATAATGTTTAATTAATTTTATTATTACAATTATTTATTTAAAGAGATAATGGGATAATATTTGTTAAATCATTATTCATGTGATGGATCTATAGGTATAGGTTATCTAAAAACTAAGCGAAATATATGAAGTCACAAAAATTAACTCAATCTCTCTCAATGAGTTCACTAGTCAAACTAGAGTTTGGTGGATAGATTTGAGGGACTATGTCCCCTCTTGATTCCTATGATATGCCAGAACATAACTAAGGACTTAATGATCATCTAATGTCAAAATTATGTATGTTGGGTTGAATTTATCAAGAAGGAATGAATCCCACAAAGTTAGCATGTTGATTTCTAGTTAACTAGGGGACAACTTCCACAAAATAAGGAGTTGATTGCATGGGATGGTTTCTAATTATTATCATGATCTACCAAAACATAAATAAGGAATCCAAATAATAAAAGTTTAAATTATGGAGGTCATGTTGAATTCCTAAGAGGGGGAATAAATCCCACAAAATTAGCATATTGATTTCTAGGGGACAACTTCCACAAATCAAGGAGTTGTTTGCATGGGAAATTTTAATTTATTCTTGTATAGTGCATTTGATAGAATTAGGTTTAATGTTATATTATTATTACTCTTTTTCATTATCCCTCCTCTCACTTTGTTCATCGAGGATAATTTGTAAGAGGAATATTTCTACCCTATTTTAAAGGCATACTTTTAACGAAAAATCTAATTTTGATTTATCTTTGAATTAGTAGGTTTAGCAAGGATTTGAGGATATCCCTTGGTTTGGGCCCACTAAAGGGAATGAATAAGGACCCTTTCATGCATTTCCCTTTATTCTTTCATTTCATTTCATGGTTTTTGAATTGATATTACAATAATCCTAGAAATAATGTGCGTTTTACATAGTGGTTCTATGCTTTCTATTGCTTGTGTAGTAATTTTGTAGTTTTATGTTGAAGATAGATTTGCTTATTTCTTATGAATATTTTTTCCATTTTTATGATTATCATAGTTATATTTGTGTTTCTCATTATATTTACTTTACATGCATGTATTTATTACCCATCTTAGTGATCACTCACCCTCTGCATATCAAGTGTTTGCATGGAATTTGGAGTAACTTGGTTTCTTACATCCTACATACTAATCTGCATTAATACATTTCTTCACCTCAAGCTATATAGTTGAGTGAAGGAGATAGACTAATATTTCCACTTTTGGAATCTTTTGGAATGATGAAGAGGAGAGAACTAAGATGGAATACTTAAAACTTGCATTTATTTCAGCTTTAGGATAGGAGTGCTTTCAGTTGATTACTTATAAACATTTTATTTCATGTAGGTTTACTTTATTTCCTTCCAGTTAAATTTATTTCCATATAATAGAACTTGTCTATATCTGCATATATAGTGCAAATAATTTCATAATTTTTCATGTTCCTGAGTTGACAATTAGAGTAAAGGATTTCAAAATGCAACATTCTTTTTGTATTCTTATAGTTCGTCACTTTCTAGCCCCATTGTCGAAGAGGTGCTAAAGTTATAAATCACTTTCAATTAGAATTTTTTTGCAACGCTTTGAAATTTCAAAAACAAGCTTGTATACATACATAGTATTTATATGTATCAAACCCCCATGATTGTGATGTAGGTTTAAGCAGGAACTCATGGCCAACAAGATGCTAAAGTAGTTTCTAAATAAAGGAGGACGAATCGCTACAAATATTTTATCAAATATATGTTTCAATCCAAGAGACACAAACATAGATACATATGCATTCCAAGAAGCCATAAAAGAAAGGATCCACATGCAAGTTCTATAAGAAGATGATAAAATTTATCCTTTGTCTTTATATTTCAATGAAGTTGAGCAATGAGCATAGAATCCATGAAGAAGAGGTTTTTCTCATCTATCCATCCTTGCAAGGGAGAGAGAGTGAAGATCCATGTTTTTCTCTCATACATCCTTGCATACATACAAATTAAATTGAGGATCTATGGATAAAAGTTGATCAGGAGTAGAAACTAGAGAGGGATAATTTTAAGAACCCCCCTCGATTTATATGTATACAAAATGGGCGAATCTCTCTGATATATAGGAAAATTTGAAGGCGGTTTTATCAATAATATAATATGTATATATGAAAAATTTGGTGAATCTTTAAATTTATTATATAATGCTGTAAAATCTTGGTGAATCTTTCGCTAAGTTATAAGATATTATAAAATCTTGGCGAATATTTAACTTCATTATAAAAAATTGTAAAAATTAGCGAATCTTTCAGTGATTTATAAAATATTGTAAAAATAGAGGAATAACAAAATTATTCAAATAACATCAATCACATCATCAACAACAAAACATGTAGACTCACGAGTCACAACTAGAAGGTGTCAGTGAAACACAATTGCACTGACTAGATTCAAGGAAAGTGGGGACTCCACTTGTTATCTCGTCCCTTAATGGTCCAACGGACATGTACGGACCTGAATATTGACAAACCGATGAATTGATAGAATCGAACATTATGCTTGATCTTGGCCTCCACTAGCCAATTGTGGTCATGTAGAGCTCATTTATTTTTTTGAATAACGATAAGTATTTACAAAGAAAATATACAATCAGCATAAAAGAATAAAAAAAGTGAAGACAATTAATTCATGCAACTAAAAGGTAATAAAAAAATATTTTCTCAAACCCTGAATCAATGGAAATCAACTAAAGCCAATCTTGATTCAAGCTAAAACAAAGGTTTAAATCAAGCATCAAATGAGAACTCGAAGAATTCAAGGGACTAACACAATATTTAACCAAAATACACACAAACTTCAAAAATCGACAAAATGCTTCAAACAAAAGAAATAAACAAACCATGAAAATTTGTCAAGTTGTTCCTGCTAAACAACAACATAATTTCATGTACTTGAATGAGCCTGTTCTTGCTTAGAGAAAGTGTTGTCAAATTAGATATTTATCCTTTAATGTTAATACACTATCTATGAGAAGAGATAGCTCCTAGGCCTAGCTTTCTCAAATTCCAACGTCATTTCATGTCACATACAAGAAAGAGACAATGTAAGAAATAAATATCAAACCATAAATCTTAAAATAAGTTGCATGAAGGTAATGTATCTCAAATCATCAATGTTACAACAAAAATGTACACTGTAGAATCTATTTTTACCTAAAACACAACCTCAAATTCACATACAGTGATCACCACTGACCAATAAGGGTACATGGAACACCTAGACAAAAATAAGATTCAAGAAGTTTAATAGTATTCAGCTTCATAACATGGTTCTCTTGCAAGTAAAATTTAGTCATTCAAGTTTTTCCTTGAGTAGTATTTAAGTAATACTCAAGCCTTCCATTGACCTTCTTCTGTTCAAATTTCAATTCGGATATTTTGTGTAGATACCATTATAAATGACTCTCCCCCCGAGGATCACCTCATCATATTTCTCATATAAATCCAAAGTCGAAAACAAAGACCTTAAATTCCATCTTCAGGTCGTCCAAAAGGATATCTTCACTACAATTAATGCATCAACTCTTCCATCTACTATTGTATTGTTATTCAATAAAATAAGACATGCCATCGTACTATGGTTTATTCACATTACCAAGTTTCAAATTGGTTTGAATTTAAAAGGTGCACCAAACAAAATCATTCAACTCTGTCTGCTTTTGAGAAGAACTAACAACTGCCCTTAATTATCGCACTGGTTATCCTCAGGAATGTTGTTTCACTGATCAACTTGGAAGTCTTCAAAGAGTCCTTCACTCTTCTACCAACAATCAAAATAGTTCCAAATCATGCTAGAAAACTTAGTGAATAAGTTCATAATGTTTGCTTAATTTTTTTTCAGTTTTGCTATCAATGGTTTAGCTCCCCCTGAATTAGGGCTTCCAAACATTCAATGAAGAAACATGAGATGGAATTTGCACACATAATTCTTCAATTCGTTGTCTTTGTTGGTTCATTATTCAATCATTATTATCCCCTTGAGGTTGTTGTTTCTCTTCATCTATCATTCTATCTTATTCTCCTTAGCTTGTCCTTATTCCTCTAAGTTGTGATTTCAGATCCAAAATGTCATTGAATTGTCAAAATATTTCTTCATACATCACCGGTATTTGCTTTTGTTTGTTGGAAAGATATACTTATATAACTATGGAATGTATTTAGTTCCTCTCTACAATTATAGCATTCATTCTCTTCGAAGGTTCCTTCCATTTGGCATGAATTGGTTGTTGATTGTTGGTTCTTGTCCTGCATCCTCCAGCCAAAACTGTTGTCAAGTTGGACGTGGTTTTTCCACCCTCAAGCAAGGGATGGTTGTTTTTATTTTTTTCACTCATTGTTGCTGAACCTTGAGGTGTTATAGAATATGGTGTTGGTGAGTTTTGAATAGTTCCATAATTTGGTGGGAATCCCATCACTCCACCTTGATATCCATTCCTCAACATGAAATCCTTGACAGAAGGACTTCCAACAAGACAACTCACAACAGGTCTCTTGGAAGAATAGTTATTTCATCTTTCTTTAGCATCTTCAACCTCCACATATGTTTAAATTCTCTTTCCATGCACATTTCTCTAAGAAATCCGCATTGCAAAACCCTAAGGAGAACTTCCATTCTTGTTGGGAGTGGTGATTTGGGCATACCTGCTATTATCTATTTGACCTTGTTTCTTTGTAGGAGATAACTTATCTCCCAAGTTACATAGGGGCACTTTGCTGCAATTTCCAATAGTGACATTGGAAGGTACCTTCTAAAATTTCTTGTTCTTTGCTATTTCACAAAGCTTCTTGAAATTATCAGGATAGCCTTTTCCTAGCTTCCTTTCATCCTTTGGAACTTGTTTAGAATTTGAACATCAGCAAAAACTGTGATTCTTCTCTAAAAGTGTTAAGCATGGAGATATGTTCTCCTTTCCATCAAATCTTCCAGAAGAATATCCATGGTGAGCTAGAACAAAACATAAAAAAAATGTTATCTTTAATGTTAAAAAATAACTATTTATCTATAGATTCAAAAATGTAACATTACGTGTAATGACTTCCCTTATTCATAAATATTACTAGGAAAGGGATAATTTTATGGAGAGGAAAGAATAACAAAGAATGAAAAAACTATTTATATATTTCAAAGAATGAAAAAACATCAATATTGAAAGCCAAAATGTTGCCAAAATGTTAAAATAAGGATATTGGAGCACAACCTCTTTCAACAAATCCATGCAAAGTAAATGCATGTAGAAACAAAATTCCTTGGATAAAAAATCCAATGGATCCATAATAGAAGACTTTGTATCTATAAAATAAGAAGAAAGTGGATTTTTAGAATCCATCCTAAAGGATCATGGGTCAATGTTTTTAGAGGAGTATCAATATTCGTATCCATAACCAATCAGGGATTAAAAAAATTGGCCAATATGTATCCATATCCAAATCCTAGTAACTAAGAAAAATTCATAGCCACAAGGTTCCGGTGTCTCCTCCCATTTCTCATGACCTAATAAGAACCAAAAACACACTTATAGCGGGTTGCGTCGAGAGGTGCTCTACAACCCATTATGGTGGAGATCTTGTAATGTTATGTAACGTAATTATTTTGTTACTAACAAAATAATAAAAAATAAAAATATTAATTATCCACCAAAATAAATTGTCGGCCACAAAAACAACCTAATATGGGGGATATGTTGTAATGTTCCTACCTAACAAAACAATAAAAATAAAAAATTTAATTATCCGCAAAAAAAAATGTGGGTAAAAAAAAAACACAATATGGGGGAGATGTTGGAATGTTCCTACCTAACAAAATAATTAAAAATAAAAAATTGAACTATCCACAAAAAAATGTTTCCTTGCACATGGTTTTAAAACCATGTGCGAGGCCACCTAAACAACCCATGCTTTTATTGTACATGGTTTAAAAGGTCCTTGCAAATGGTTTTAAAACCATGTGCAAGGAATCCTAAACAACCCATGGTTATATTGTACATGATTTAGGAGGGACTTGCAAATGGTTTTAAGACCATGTGCAAGGCCTCCTAAACAACCCATGGTTTTAGGAGGGCCTTGTACATGGTTTTAAAACCATGTATGGGGGAGATGTTGTAATGTTCATTCCTTAACAAAATTATAAATAATAATAAATATTATATGTCGGCCATATAATAAAAATATTATATGTCGACCTTAAATAAAAAGATGTGTCTTTTGTTTTGAATCAAATCAATGGCTATATATTCCTTGAGTGCAATAACTAAGAATAGGTTTGCACCCCGAGAGATTTGATCCCTCTCGACGCTTGATAGAGCCTAGTATTTGGATCTAGGATGGTATATATCCACTCTCTCAAAGCCAGAATATATGGGTATGCTTCTCAAGTTATACCTTGAAAAATATTATGATAAAATGAATTAGGGCTTCCTAAACAAATGATTTCTAACCCTAGGGTTTGATAAAAAATTCATTGAACATATCCAAGAATGCTATTCAATAGGCTCTTTTGTTGTCCTTAAAAAATAATGAACTCTATTCCTTTTTAAAATCATATGCGGCTAAGACAAGGTGTTCCCCAACTTCCCTTTCTCCTTTTCTCTCCATCATCCTTATATATTCCCTTGGAAAAATCATCTATCATGCCCAATAATAGAAAAATTTATACGGTTTAAAAATATAATCTAATCATAGTCCTATTTCCCATCTACAGTTTTCTAATGGAATCATATTTTCTAAGAGACCCATAGGGCAGACCATTTGGCATCAACATATATAAATGAACTAATTTTTTTATGAATGTACTAAGCCCGGGCCTGAAGAGATAACTCCTAAAAATGATGGGATTAAAAGAAGAGACTCTTCCTACTGCTATTTTTGGTTTTGTCCTAAAATATTGAAGAGACTTCAAAAGCTTGGAGAGGTGTTATTCATAAAATAAGGAAGAAATTGAATTTCTAGAAAAACAAATCACTCTCCCTAGTAGGTCAAATTCTCCTCATTCAATCTGACATCTCGACCATGCATGCTTATCAAAGTTGCATTGTTCTGGCACCAAAGAGAGGAACCAATGATATAGAAAACAACTCTCTTAAATTTCCTATGGTATGGGGTATCCTTGGAGAAAAAAGTATGGGGTATCCTTGGAGGAAAAAGGGCACCTTTTAAATTGGAGGTCAATATCTATACCCATGTAGTTTGGACGAGAAAGGATAAGAAAATTGGAGCAAATCAAGAGGATATTTTGTACAAAAGTGCATTGAAGTTTGAAGTTGCAGTGCTTGCAAGGATAATGACTTATGTTAAAAAAAACATTATCTCACTGTTTGCTAGAATTGAATTAAAAGGAAGGTATATTGGAGGTTATTAAGTGGAATGAAAAAATATATGGATCAAAACCTTAAAGAGTAAATCTAAGGAACAAAATACCAATATCATTAATAGGCTAATTCTTTTCCCTAAATGCTCAACCATATATCATTAGGAGCAACACATATTTAGTTGAGAATAATCTATTTTGGGATATAAACAATGGCAAGAAGATAAAATTACATGGGTTGCAAATAGGCAACTGACATCAATACAGGTTCTAGTCAGATTCAACTTAGAAATGAAGACATATGGTTGGATTCATGTAATGAATTACTAGAATTTGGTAGTCTATAGGTAACAAGCTATGGAAACCCTTGGTAAGAATGGTCTATTCAAATTCATGTTCAGTGCAAAATTTCACTCAAGGATAACCCCTTGTTTAGATTGATTAATACTAATGAAGATGAATACTTATAGTGTTGGAATCCAAAACCCCAAGGAGAATACACTATAAAACATAGGCTATAAGATATTTTTATAAATAAAGAAACAATTCCAAATGTATTAATGGACATTTGAGGATAACATGGGAAAAGGATATTAGAGACTATTGCTAGTTAAAGATTATTTTTTCCACACAAAGGAGAGGGGAGGCCCATGCATGGGTGAAATAATCATGCATGGATGCAACAAAGAACAATTTTGGAATCATTGAAGTGTAATATTGTAACGAGTAGGGATAATTGTTCATCAACCAAGTGTAGATCTTAATATTATCACAATTAAGCATAGTGTCTTCCCTACACTTGAAGATAACTTCAATTCTAAGAAATAAACTTGTTCCTGCTAAATTATTTTAGTCCTAAGTCAACAAATTGTGTATGGATTCATATTGAGGAATTTGAACCTTAAAATCTATAGTTTAATTATTATAACTTTATTCATGAATCGCGTCAAGTTCATGATTTCTCTTATAACAAGAGTTGATGTATTGGCTATATCCAATGATGAATTAAAATCCTTATAACATTATTTGATGAATTCATAACAATTCCCAATGCTTAGTAACACTTTAGATAAACATAAAATTATACGAAATAATGAATTTAAGCACTTTCAAGACAAGTTTCAAACACTCACTAATGATATAGGCTACACTCTATAATGAAACTAAAATATTTATTTTCTAACTCATAAATTTAGGAAATTTCAAATACTCACAAAATAACACATTATGTATAAACTACATTAAATAATAAAATTAAAATATCCATAAACTAATTCAATTCATGTCAATTTCACAAGGCTACACTACATAATGAAACTAAGATATTTATTTTCTAACTAATAAATTAAAACAATTTCAAATACTCACAAAATAACACATTATATATAGACTACACTAAATAATGAAATTAAAATATCTATAACTAACTCAAATTCATGTTAATTCACAAGACTACACTATATAACGAAACTAAAATATTTATTTGCTAACTCATAAATTCGTGTCAATTTCAAACACTCACAAAATGACACTTTATATATATATACTATATTAAATAATCAAATTAAAATATCCATAAACTAATTCAAAAATTCATATCAATTTCACAAAATGACACATTAATATATAAACTATATTAAAATAATTATATATTACTCATAATACTCATAATCCATGACAATTACAATTACTCATTATATACTAACTCATTGTATAACATAGTATCTCCACTCATAGCCCACGGTAAGTTTCAATGCTTACAAATTAACACATTCAAATATTAGTGAATTTATGAAATGGTTAAGTTAAACATCCACACCTCCTTATTATTGACATGCCAATACTCCATTAGATTTACACAAAAAGGAATGACATTTAAATAGTAATAAGTTTGGTTTTATCTGAAAGCCTAAGTGTGTATTTGTTCGTGGACAAAATTAATTAGAGTTAGTTGGGAAAAGCATAACAGAGCTTCCTATATCTACGATGTCAATTGGTATCCCTACATATTAGAGTTATTAAAAATATTGATACAATCACATTTAATGTAAAATAACGCAGGTCAGACCAGTCATGCATATGTGCGTTGAATATTTACGAGTATGTGTCCACGTTAGGTCGCATTCACAATTTCCTATCTCGAGGAATGAATTCAATCTTTCCACCGCTATAATTGAATCACTCAATGAAATAGTGGTGTGAGGTAAACCTGTTACCTCTCTACCTTTCGCGTTCAAGTGGATTTATGACTATATTTTTTTCCCAAAAGAAAATAACAGTTCTTTGATATTCATTAGAATCAAAGGTAACGAGATACACATCTATGATACTAAGTATCATATCTAGTCAATACCCACATACAGTGCTCATAACCCACAAACAAAGTACAATACTCACAAACAGAGCTCAGTTTCCTAAGCAACCAATCTCTCAGCCAAAGAAAAATACCACCCTCAATGCTCAACAACCTGAGCAACCAATACACAAGCTCCCTGCTAAAGTAAGCGCAGGGGCATTGTACAAACTGCTCCAAAAGAGAAAATAAAAATGCAATCATAGCGGCTAGGGTTGGAACCCCAGCCCACTGATACATGGAAAAAGACCCATTGAAAAAGGGAGCGACTAGGATTGAAACCCTAGTCGTGGAAGCAAAGGACATGCTCCCATAGTTTATGTACATTCCTACACTGCATCAGAAGACACCACACAGTCACTGCCTATGCCAAACCTCACCATAAAGCCCAACCGCCTATCGTTCACCATAGCCATGAGAGGGAGAGACAACACAAGATCGCTGCAGGCACCACCACACCTTTCAGGTGACAAACAATCTCCAGCCGGTGCATCTAGTCAAATCCACTCACAAACGACTCTAAAAAATGAAACACAATGGCAAAGTCGTTGAGCTGCATGAATTACACCCAGCCGCCGCTACCGTCAACGCCATAGCAATAAAAATGATAACTTAGCTATGCACCACTGCCTCCACCGTCATCGTTGAATATTCCTATGTAGCAGAAAAACATGCCAAGCCAAAACCAAAGGAGCTCCATATACACTGCCATCGCAGCTGCCATTGAAAATGAACCGAAAGGAATAGTCCATAACTCGTGCAAAGGCCTTCAAAACATAGAAAATCCATCCCATGAGCTGGAAAAACCACTAGAATCAAAGAAGAGGGAGGAGGGCAGCTAGGAAAGAATCCATGGCCTCCATAGACAAGTTCGAAAGGGCTCTCAAACCCTAAGCAGAGCCAACCACTCAATAGGTGTCTAATATGAAAAGAAGTAAATTGTTGTCTAACCGACATCTTTCTTGACATTATGACTATCTTTCTTTGGAGGCGAGGAATTGTAAAATGTTTTTAGATATGTGTGTCACATGATTCTTTCAATGAATATTCACCCACCACAACATTGGAGGAAAGCAAAAAGGTATAGACACATGTTATTTGTTAATTTATGGAAAACAACCCGCTCAGATTGCATACACACGATACTCCAATTCTCTTGTCATGAGATTAGCATGATTTCTTAAGTGTTTAAGAAGCATTCCAAGCATGCAATAGACATTTAGTCACAACCACTACTTGGTGTTGATATGTGATACTTATAGACCACATACAGAAAAATATTTAAATATTTTTCAAACATTTCCATCATAAAAAGCACATATAAATGCCTCCACATGTTAAAATATCTTCAAGTGTCTGCTGTTAAAATAGTAATTGTTTGTAACTATCATCATGCAAAACCTACACGGCCATAAAATCTTCTAAGTTACGTTCTTTTAATAGCCCTTTTATTAAGGCTATTGTTCTGTGTGTTATGTTTTATGCTTACAACTCTTGTTATTTTGTTTCCTTTCCCAGTGATGAAGCGCCTTCGAATAAAACATATGGAAAGGTGGATGTTGCCCCGAATTGTCGCTAATTAAAGGGAACTAGCATAGACTTAGGCAGTAAATCATGTGTTTCATGGTTGTAAACATTTATATGATGTAGTTCTATATTGGTGGAATGGAATAGATATCAACTGCTCGTTGTCCTTGATTAAAGGGCACTAGCATAGACTTGGGAAGTAGCAAAAGCTTATTGATTGTAGGTTAGATTATACACTAGATTAAAGCACAATAGGAGATAGAAAATCGGTTATATCTTCATAAAGGCTAGATATAGATCGTTTTGTAGTACAATATCTAAGGAATGGGAATGATTTTCAAGAGAATGATATAAGGTGAGACCAAATCTAGGTGCTAACTCAGATTTATCTTCCAGCAATTCGAGTCACTATCATGCATGAAGATTAGAATCATGTCAATATCCAAATAGGAACAACATACCAAAATCATGTTAAGGAATGCACATGAATTCATTTCAAAACATAGGCTTCTCTACTCAATCTGATTGATATCTCTAAAGTATATGCTTGTCTACACTCTTCGCTGAGGATGCAGTGTGGGAGAGATTGTCCATAGAAATGATTCGTTCGCAAAAATTCTACTAAAAAAAAACCATGATGATGGAAAAACTACCTGATTCTCCTAAATTGACACCCTATTAAGTTGTGAAACCCAATTATGTCAATATGTAGGGAAAAACATCGGTCCCATTATCCCCCAATGCCAACATTTATGGAAGAATTTCTATAAAAATTTCTCCAAAAGGAAAATCCATGGGCTATTGACACTGGTATTTATATTTACAATGGACTGTATTTATATTTACAAGCAAAACATTGGGCAAAATTTCTATTTTTAAATTTCACTGCAAATGGAGGGTGAATGAAGAATTTTACAAGAATTTCTCTAGGCGAAGCCTATTTTTTGTCGACTCTTCTTGTGAAAATTAAGAGGCTATTTTCATATTAATATTATTTTTTGAATAAATAATGTAGGTTGTTTTCATATTAATATTATTTTTTAAATAAATAGTGTACAAATATTTTTAAATTTACAAAAAAAAATTCCATATAAAAATTCTCCCATCAAATTTTCCAAACCTCTTTATTTCGCCCATGGGCTAAGATTAGTCGCTAAAATTATCCACTAGAGCATGAAGTTGAGGAATTTCTTGAATTCTTGTCACCGGACTCGTTATGCATTGAAGAGAGCGATGGACAAGTCTCATAAGTGTTATAGCTGATTTTACCACTCCAGATGAATTACACTTGTATGGCCTTCCACTGTCCCTCTGCGGACTCCTTAGATCCATTGGACCATTTTTTGTCCTTTGATGTTTCCTTGACCATCCCTAAAACATGTGAAAATTAATACATGCAACTTTTAAACCTATAATCGCGTATATACATGGGTTTTACCCCTAAAACCACGTACATCGGGATGTGTGCATAATCCAAATCCTTTTGGAGTTTTCCTTGACATGGATCCGACTCACTTGACTCCTGGCCTTCCCTATGCCTTGAGATCGCTCGGATTCGACCTTTCATTACCCCTTTGAAAAGCTATATAAGGAACTTGTTGCAGCTGCAACAATTTTCCCAAATTTCTAAAAAAAATTTGGACCCTCCTTTGCTTTGGATTAGTTCAGTCATTTTCTTGTTTTCATCCTTTTGGGTTCAACTTATGGATTTCGAAGTGCCTTCATGGAATTTGAGTGCTTTCACTTAGCTGGTTTCTCATCGTTTTCATGTTTTCATTTTGAATGGAGCTTCTACTTGTTTTTTGCATAACCCTTAAAGTGTTCATTGCAAAATA
The DNA here is from genome assembly GCA_001517045.1 of Pseudotsuga menziesii. NCBI lineage: Eukaryota > Viridiplantae > Streptophyta > Pinopsida > Pinales > Pinaceae > Pseudotsuga > Pseudotsuga menziesii. The sequence goes on along the minus strand of LPNX010318361.1, from coordinate 5,294 downwards.
TTCTTGGGTCGGGAGGTTTCTTCTTTGGCCGATCCGCCGTTGCGGGTCCTTTTCAACTCATCTTGATCTTTTCTGCCCCGCCGTTGTGGGTGGCTTCCGAAACTTCATTTTCGTTCTTTGCCCCGCCGTTGCGGGTGGCTTTCGAAACCTGACCTTTGTTTCTCGCCCCGCCGTTGCGGGTGGCTGCAGGAACCTGGTTGTTTGTCCACCCCGCCATTGCGGGCCTGCCTCCATTCTTGGTTTTCGTCTTGCCGTTGCGAGTGGTAGACTTTTGTATAACAGTTGCGGGCGCGTTCTTAATATCGCATCGGAGGGAGACAAACTCTACCCTTGCCGCCGTTGCGGTCCAATGAAAGATCTAGAGATGCGGTTTATGGCCGATTACGTTTGTCGGTGCCATGGAGAATGTTGGCTTCCCCGATGCACCCACCGTTGCGGGGGTCGCCAAACTCCTGGTCGCCCGACAAATGAATCCGTTGCCGCCCGACCCCATTTTAAAGCGTATGCCCTATGTTTGGTGATGCGGGTGGTGGAGTGAAGAGGGTGTCCCGCCGTTGCGGGCATAGATAGGTTGAGTCGCCCGCCGAGACTTTCCTATCCGGCCCGACTGATCTAACTCGTCGCACGTGCTAGTTTTTTTATATATACGGGGCGCGTGGTTGTTTTTTTTTGTATTGTTTTATCGCGTCCGAGCTGTCGCATTGTCGAGCTAGCGAGTTGTGTGGAGCTTCGTACCGATACCCGCGTCCAACTGTTGGTCAAGGACTCCATCGCTGTCACCTATTCATTCGTGCAATCCTGCCAGGTAGGAGCTTAAGCCCTTCTTTTCAAATTTTTGGCTGGGTTACTTAGGGTGAAAATAATGAAGAATTTACGGCCTGTTTTTTTCGTTGTTCGGAAACGGGGTTCTTCTTTACCCGCGGCTAGGGTTGGTAGTTCCGTTCTCCCCAGCAGTTGCGCCCGCGTTTTATCTTATT
>LPNX010318305.1:527405-554131 GCA_001517045.1 Pseudotsuga menziesii | reverse complement strand
GAGGAAAAATTGCGTGAGCTCAATGCTCAGATCGCCTTAATGCAATTCAAAGCTCCTTCACTAAGTCAATCTAGTGGCGTTCACATACAGGTTTTTAACGCTCCGGTCAAACTATAGTGTTTGGTGATATGTTATTTTGATATCCTGTCTGGTGTTTTGATGATCGATTTCAGGTATTTTATTATTTTGAATTTGTTTGTTAATGATTTTATTTGTTACCATTTTAATTATGTTTTAATTATATTTCTTGTGTGTTGTATCGCATGTAGAATTATGAATATCTCTTTCCCGGATTTTGAGGATTTCAGTTATATGGACGATTCCTTTATTTCTGGAGATAGATCGATTTTGAAGGAATCGTTTTACAGGTGCTGTTATCTCGTTTATGTTCTCGATCCCATGTGATGGATGGAATAGCTGTGCATTTGTTGAAAAAACGACATGTTCCACTTGTCGTTTTTCTCCATATGATATTAGTTAGGGATCGCAATCTGGATGATTAGCTCTTAGAAAGTTTATTTTGGGAAAATCAAAATGTATATTAAGGGCTGATAGTAAACATGATAAGGGGGTCGATACTCTGGGGAAGGGAGAACAAAACTGCTGGTTCGTTCTATCTGTGTTCCTAGGCAGTGAGCTGTCAGTAGCTACAGTGTTTTGAACTGGTGATGTTTACACATATTTACAGTTTTAAAACTTTATATATGGTTTATAATATCTTTCAGTTTTGCTATCCATTTTCCTACATTATGAATGTTTGTCCTAATTTCCTTGATGAATTGTGCAAGTATTATGTATAATGTATCAGTTGTTCCTGTTATTAATTGTGTTGGTATATCATGTTCTGTAAACAATAATGGATATTATTGTTACATAATGTGTAGTGGTTTCTGTATGGTTGTGTAATGTTTGAATGTCTTCAAATATCCCCAAAGATTTACATGCAGTAGCTTTATCGACATCAGTTGACTACAGGGTTAATTTAATCATTGCTCCTGATCAGGATAGGTATTAGATCAGAATTATATTTTATTTATTTTCTGATTTTTGTACTATCTGAAAAACCGTGTTAAGTCAAAAAAATTTCATTAATTACATTCAAATTATCTTTTGTGTAATTACTGTACATGTGTATATAATTATAACATGACTTTGTAGGATACGAACTTTGTCTAGGTTTACATTCTATTCATGTATTTAGGGTTAATTGTTTTGAGTGATTTTTACTTAACAGTTTCTGATTCTTGTAATATATAACTTGGATTAATCTTTGTAATTATAAGTATAGGATCGACACTAACTATCAGTAGCATTAATTGTAACCATTAGTTTTCTAGGATCCCAGGCCAACAGAGCCTTTAAACCTGTCAGGAGCGACTATTCCAAACAGCTTGGAGCCTGTTCTAAGGGTCCCGGACTGGGTCGTTTTCCCCCGTTGCGGGCTTAGTCAAATACGGCCGTCAACAGTACCCAATGAATGGAGCTGAGGTTGCTCAGATATTTCCAGAGAGGAATCATTCAGGTGGAATGCTATTCAGGAAATTCATTGGGGAAAAAGGGAAAAACAGTAAGGAAGTTGTTCTAAGAGGATTGCTGCAGTAACTTGGTTTATTATTACAGCTTGTTAGCTGGGAGAACTTACTGTTAAGTCAGGATTGATACTAAGTTGGAAGACTGGTATTTGACTATTGTTGCACCTAGTTCCAGCCAGGGAGACCAGAGCAAGCTCGGGGGTCCTGAGGAGTCGTTGTTTGAGCGCTCTCCAGGAGTTGGTAGGGAGGAACGGCCTCCCATTGCTGTTGTTGTCCCAGTTCTAGAACAGGTTCTACCATCTATTAAATATTTGTTTTAATATCTGTTTGTGATTGAATGGTAGATTTGTAGTTCATGGTATAAGAAATTAGATGGATTAGTAATGAAGTGTTCTCAGTTTATTCTGTAACAAAATCTTTTGATGAGAATTATAACCCCACCTATGTTTTTCCACATCTGGTGTGACCAGACCGTACTCCAGCATAGGGGTAAATTTATAAATAAAGTAGTATGATGAAAACACATAATAGTATGTGATGGAATTTTAGAGTAGTTTCTTCGTGTTGTTTTTCAGAAGAAATATCTTGGATTAAGGAGTAGTTTCATTCTGTACAGAAAACTGTCAAGTCCTTTAGAACAGAGAAGTAAATTGAATTTGCTCACTGCTAATAATATGTACCAATAGAGAAAACAGTTCTCAATATTTTAGTTACTATCAGTAACTTTAATTGTCTATTTTGAATATCAATGAAGAGTAGCTAGAACCTTTATTTATTCCTACAGGTACTTAGTATAGCAGAATTTACTTTGTAAAATTTATTATGCTATTCATTTATTCCTGTTCTACTTAGTTAAGTTTAAATAAAAACATATCACTGTAACCTATACTACCTAAGCTATTAACAGTATAGAACTTGGTTAGTACTTTTATTTTCTTATCTTTATAAACATTAAATTGTAATATAATACAGAAAGTATTTCTACAAAGAATTTAATACAATAAGTTTACGGACCTGATAGCAACAGGCTATTTTATTCTATGAGTATAAACAACCAGGAGCAAATTACCTTCTTCCTAATTACTTACCAAGGAAACTAAATTTAAATAATAATAAAAGTATTAGTACTCTAGTTAGGGTAAAAACATTACATTTATAATAGTATTTACTGTCTTATTATCTATTCTATGAAGATAGTATTATAAGGTCATTACAGTAATACCTTAATTTACTTTTATTATAATATAGATTCTATACTCTAGAATTACTGACAGTTACATACTGATTTTCTTTTACATACCCATTATTTCTATTTTGAAGGGTAACAGTTTTACATAACAATTCATCTTTAAAAATAGAGTAAGTCAAACATATAAATTTGTACAGAAAATAATAGCATTTAATTATATGAAAACTACAGATAAAGAAACCAAGTACATTATCACACATGATATAATCAACTGTGTGGAATGCTCGACTTATCGAGCTTAACAAGTAATGTAAACTTAACTAATAACCCTACAATTTATAGAAAAGCATTACAAATTTAATTAACAATGAACTTAATAGAAGAGATTGTATGTAAGTATTTTATTGTCAAATTAGGGTTTAACCCTATTTATTCAAAATATATAACTAAAGCAATAACTATGGAGCCAGGACAATATTTTACTCATGGCCGTATTACAAATCAACAGAGTAAGGCTGTCATAAGCCTGTTTCTTATTTATATAAACATAAGTTGCAAATTAAAGGTAAATACTGAAATTATTATCCTACTACAGAGCCTCAAATACTATACTTATAAAACAATTAAGTGTATAAACTTCAATGCGGTAATATAAACCAAGATTTTGAAAAGAAAACAGTAATAATATTTTATAACATGGACGTAGGGTGAAACCCTGTAAGTTCAAAATTTACAACAGAAAATAAGAAGTCGAAGGTCATAACCCTAATTCAAAGACAGGCTCACAGCCTAGGGTTTTACACAGTCAAGGAAGATAAAAGGTTGAATGACACTTCAAGCCCTCGACCTCTGCAAGTATTGGAGAGCATGGTACGTTGCCTTCTGTCTCTTCCACTTAATACATGGCACCGAAACAAAAGAGAACTAACATTTCCATCTCGGCCAAAGCCGGAGCACCCTCGCACAACGTAGGGGTTTCTTCCACTAACCCAAGGTAACAAACAATTAACAAGATGAACTGAACCGCAAGGGTTACAGGCCTCATTGCTCCAACCCTCAAAGGTTCCAAGGGAACGCCACAAAGAGAAAGAGCCATGGTGTAACCAGGCTTACCAGGAACTTGTGGCCGCTGCTTTTACTTGCTTCGGAAGCCGCACAGAAGGAAGGCCGAGACCTGTATTCATTAAAGAAACCACAATATTAAAGTATGTAAATGATATATTATTCGTATAATAAAAACAAAACAAAAAATAACAAACAGTAAAGTGGAAAGGAATTGCATTATTATTTTACCTGATATTTTTAAGGAGGCGTAACCGCCAGCAACAGCAAGAAGTCCGCCAACATGACGAGGTAACCCTACTATAGGCAGGGAGGAAGAGATTAACATCACAACAAACAACCCAATGCTATTCCGGAAGAACAAACCACGGCTTTCACTGAAGGAGGAATGGTATCCAGTTAAAGACTCGGGTAGGGTTAGTAGACTGAAAACCCTGGAGGGAGAACATCTAGTAGTTGGACAATGGCAACACATGGAACATCACTGCAAAAGTGTAACAAAACGAGCTGCATTAAGGTAACGAGATGTAAAATGCTATGGCAGTGGAGCGGCGCAGCTAGGGTGCATCAGCTCCATTGCAGAGCGGCAGGAGACCGAACTTTACAGGCAAAATAATGAGAATAGGGTTCGAAGGAAGGACCTTTTATTCATGCAAAATGCGGTCACCGTGATGCCACGACACCATGTAAATTTTCTCATGCAATGGGTGTTTTTCCCATAGTTTCGATGGGCAACCATGGGAAAACAAATTACAACAATCATATAACGAATCTCCAAGGTTCTTCGATGATCACCAAGCCCGAAGTCAACCTATTATTAACGCATCATAACAAAGGAATTGTTATATTATAACCATGCTATAAAACTTATGTTTAGAGTGGAGAAATGAACGTTCATGCAATTACATTATGGTATTCATATAACTCGACAAGCTTAAATCTATGATTGTTTTAGCAGGATTATAATCATAATTTTTCTTGTTAGGTAAGTAATAGTAACCATAGTTATCTATATTTGGAAAAGAGGCAAATTCCTCTATAAAACTAATAAGACCATAAAATAAGGACTAAGCTAAGTTTATAGAATGTGGTCTATCCTTAGGCCTCTTATTCCTACCTTATATCTTGTTTTTGTTTTATGCATTACAAAATATTAAGATCAATCCACTCTTGGCTTAACATAAAAGTATAATTGGAAAATTATAAAGGAGGTTTTAAAGAAGAACTATGTAAATGGTCCTATTGTCCATAATGAATGCAATGACTTAATTCTATTGGTTAAAATAATAACTTTTGGTGAAGATACAAAAAGGGAGTAGTGACTCTTATGAAGAGACAGTTATACTTAAGATAATAACCTTCACTTTAATTGAATGGTTGGCAAGGTAAGCCACAATCTTTCCCTTAGCAAAATGTCTAACCATATTAAGATAAACAGGCCATATAATGATTTAATTATGCATTTTTTTTACAAATGATTGCCCTTAAGGACATGTCCCATTTATAAACATAAAGAAGATAGGATAAAAGCTATTTTCAGTAATATATATATATATTACTAAAGATAAACTCCAGATATGATTGAAAACAGTTGTTGAGTAAATAAGAACTCTATGCATTGAATTTAGTAATTCTCTCATAAAAAGCAGCTGGAAATAAGTGGAAACTGTAATATATAAACTCTTTATCAGTTTACTTTCACTATGTAATTGTATTATTAAACAATTGAAACCATACTATAGAATTTTGTGATTTTGCTACTCTTACTCTGCAGGAAAACAATCAGTAAGACATTTGTATATGTCACGACTATGATAGCTATGGACTAACTCTGTAATCGTCAAGAATCATGGATTTACTTCTATTAGAAAGAAGGCCAGTTTTTAATTGTACCTCAACAAGTGTTGGAAACTGTTTAACTTTTATTTTTTCTGAGCTTTTCTTTTGCGACGAACTTGTTATACTTTAGAATTGCGACCAGCAGCACCAAAACCTCTTACCTGTAGTCTGTAAGAACATGAAACTTTCTGCATTAGCTCGAAAGCTAAGTAAGCCCAGTTTTGCATGACAGTCTCAACTTGTGGACGAAAAGAAAACAAAGTCAGTAAACTGAAAAGAAATGTTCTACTACTAAACATAACCAACAGATATTTTCAGATAAGGAATGTGGTAATTTATAATTAATTAAATGATTAGTTAACTGCATTTATGTTAATGATATGCAAATTTAAAAATTTTAAATTTTTCTGGAAAATTTGGGGTTTTGACATGTGGTATCATAGCATGGTTCAAATACTAGGCCTTGATGCGGCCCAACTAGTTTCCATAGAATAGTAAAATAATGTACTAACCTATATTCTGTTTTATGTAAAGAACATAAAATTTATTTTTCTGAATTTAACAGGCAGGTATGGAGAAACTGGGAGAATATGCGCAGGATGAGTCTCCAAACACAGAGACAAGGCAATTGCCCAGAGAACCTGTGTTAGAAGAGGTAACTGCTTACTCTTCAGAGCTGATGCAGACTATAAAGGATTTGAAGACTGAAATGGAATCAGTTAAGAAGGACAATGAAAGGATTTTGAAGACTCAGGAAGAGTTGAACCAAATTCTGATGGAAAAGTTCCAAACTGAAGGGAGGAACAAAAGATACGAATCTGAGGAAGCTAGCCATCAGAAAGGATCTAAAAAGATGAAGCTGGAATAAGTTGAAAGCAGTTCATCATCTGAAGGGTTCAGGGAACAACAAAGCTACCACACTACTAGTGACAGTAGTGAGGCTGAGTTGTATGTCAGAAAGAAGAAGTACAGACCATATGAAGAGATTTTCGGGGAGTTTAAAAAAATAAAGCCCCCAAATTTCAATGGAGAGACCGAAAAAGGGGAAGAAGCAGAGTCCTGGTTATCCAGGATGAGGAAGTATTTTCAGATATACAACTATTCAAATCAGCTGAAGGCAAGAATGGCAATCTATATTCTCTGTGGAAAAGCAGACATATGGTGGAAAGATCTGAAAAGAGTCAAGGGTATCAAGGAAAAAGAAGTTGATTGGAGTACCTTTAAAAGGTACTTCAAGAAGAAATTTCTGCGCAAACAATATTATGAAGAAAGAGCTAAAGAATTTTATGAATTGAAGTTAGGTTCCCTGACTATGAAGGATTTAAACAGTAAATTCTTAAGCTTGCTGAGGTATGTACCTTACTTAGTAGACGAGAAACCTAAAGTGCAGTGGTTTCTCAGTTGTCTACCATACCACATCAAGGACAGAATTGAGTATGATAACCTGAAGACTCTAGAAGAAGCCATGAGGAAGGCAAATTTTTGTTTTGAGTAGAACAAGAAGAAAGAAGGTATAGCCAACTGGAAGGATAAAATGAACAATAATCAGCCTGAGTTTAAAAAGAAAGAATTTGTACCTCAGAAGAATTTCAAGAATAATAAGAACAAAAATTATTCTAACAATAAAAATTTCCAAGGAAATAGAAATGGTGCGTCCAATAATTCGAATAACTTCAAGGGCAAGGAAGCTGCAAACAATCATGGGAATTTCACTAAGAGTTTTGAACGAAAGGAGCCTGTTAAGTGCTGGGAATGTAATGGCCCGCACTATGCCTCGGTCTGCCCAAACCGGAAAAAGGCAGTCAGCAATATTCACACTGTGCAGGAGGAAATGACTATTGGAGAACTTGCCAGGACTATGCCTAGAATAAATGCAGCATTGGAGAACTGCCAAGCTGACTATCAGACTTCCATGGTGGAAGTGGAAGGTATGGTTAACCAAACCCCTGTAACCATTTTAATTGATCTAGGAGCCAGTCTTAGTTATATTGCACCTCAGATAGTAGAAAAATGTAAATTGTCTGTTGATAAATTTGATAACTCCTGGTTAGTTCAATTAGCCACTGGGGCAAAAAGGAAAGTAACATGTTATGTAAAAGAATGTGCTTTACTCATGGATGATCTTAAAACTACAGTTAAGCTTAATGTTTTGCCACTTGGCTCGTATGATTTACTGATTGGTATGGATTGGTTAGAGCAGCATAAGGTAGTTTTAAACTGTTACGATAAAACCTTTACGTGTGTAAATAGTAATGAACAACCCGTAAAAGTTAAGGGCATTCCTAGGAAAACTGTAATCAGGCAGATTTCTGCTTTACAACTTAAAACAACAGTTAGAAAATGGTGTAAAGCTTATGATGTAACTATTACAGATGAGGCAAGTCTGAAAAAGATAAGTTAAAAATAGAAGATATTCCTGTTTTAAATGAATTTACTGATGTTTTTCCAGAGGAAATTCCAGCATTACCTCCCAGGAGGGAACTGGATTTCACTATTGAGCTGGTGCCAGGTGCGGTACCTAGCTCGAAAGCTCCGTATCGAATGAATATTTTAGAACTTAATGAGCTAAAATCACAGATAAAAGAGTTAATAGATAAGAAGTACATTCGACCTAGTGTGTCCCCTTGGGGAGCACCGGTCATCTTTGTTAAAAAGAAAGACGAAATTATGCGATTATGCATAGACTACCGTCAACTAAACAAGATGACTATTAAAAATAGATATCCATTGCCCCGCATAGATGATCTATTTGATCAGCTACGTGGAGCTACGGTGTTCTCAAAAATAGACCTGAGGTCAGGATATCATCAGGTAAGAATTAAAGACGAAGATATTTTCAAGATAGCTTTCAGAACAAGGTATGGACATTATGAATTTGTTGTAATGCCATTTGGGCTTACCAACGCCCCAGTTGTCTTTATGTGCTTAATGAATAATATAATGCATAAATATTTTGATAAATTTGTTGTCATGTTTATCGATGACATCTTAATTTACTCTAAAACTGAAGCAGAACATAAAGAACACCTAAGGATAGTTTTACAAGAGTTGCGAGAGCAACAGCTCTTCGCGAAGTTTAGCAAGTGTGATTTCTTTAAAGATGAAATCCAGTACTTAGGTCACGTAGTGACTAAAGAAGGGATTTCAGTCGATCCCGAAAAGATTCGGGCAATCGAAGATTGGCCAGTTCCAAAGGACGTAACAGATGTTAGGTCATTTATGGGAATTACCGATTATTACCGGAGATTTATTGAAGGTTTTTCAAAAATAGCTAATCCAATCACCTCTTTGCAAAAGAAAGGCAAGAAATTTGATTGGAACTTAAAATGTGAAGAAAGTTTTAAAAAATTAAAAACCTTATTAACAAGTGCGCCTATTCTAAGAATAGCAGATCTTAATAAGGATTTCGTGGTATGCACAGATGCCTGTAACGATGGTTTAGGTGGTGTGCTGACTCAAGACGGACATGTCATTGCCTATGAGTCCAGGAAGTTAAAGATCCACGAAAATAATTATGCAACTTATGACTTAGAACTTGCTGCTATTATACATGCCTTAAAAATGTGGCGACATCATTTAATAGGCAGAAAATTTATTCTAATGACTGATAATAAAGGACCAAAATACATTTTAGATCATCCCAACTTAAATGCAAGACAAGCAAGGTGGTTAGCCTTTTTGAGTGAATATGATTTTGAAATCCAACACATAAAAGGAAAAGAAAATAAGGTGGCTGATGCTTTAAGCAGAAATGCAAAGCTGAACTTTACAGCAGCAATCAACACTTATGCTTCTGATTTAAATGAACAGCTTACAGAAGGGGTAAAACAGGATGAAAATTATCAAAAATTTCAAGTTACAGCTAGAGAAGAACCTACAGAAAGCTTAATAAAAGGTTATAGTCTAAATAAAGATGGATTTTTATTGTTTAAGGACAAACTGTATGTGCCTAATGTGCCTAAGGTTAAGTTGTTGATTTTGGATGAAGTTCATAAAACACCTTACTCAGGACATCCAGGTTACCAAAAGACTGTAACCATGTTAAGAAAAGAATATTTCTGGCCTAATATGAAATATAAAGTAGTTAAATACATAGCTAGATGTTTGGATTGTCAACAAGTGAAAAATGAACACCAACATCCAGCTGGTTTACTGCAACCTTTGCCTATTCCTAGTTGGAAATGGGAGATAATCAGCTTAGATTTTATTACTGGACTGCCCAGAAATCAGAATCAGAATGACTCAATTATGGTGGTGGTTGACAAGTTAAGTAAAGCAGCACATTTCATTCCTGTCAAAACTACTTACAAGGCTGCCAATATAGCTGATATATTTTTAAAGTAGATTTTTAGGTTACATGGAGTACCGAAGGTTATCATTTCAGACAGGGATCCTAAATTCACAGGGAATTTTTGGAGGTCCTTGTTTAAGGGATTAAACACAACACTGAATTTCAGCACCTCTTTCCATCATCAGACAGATGGACAGACTGAAAGAATGAATCAGGTGCTGGAAGATATGTTAAGAATGTATGTTAAGGATCAACCAGGTAAGTGGGAAGACTACTTGCATCTAGCAAAGTTTGCATATAATAATAACTATCAGTCATCAGCTAAGTTTAGTCCATTTGAAATTTTGTATGGGCGTAAATGCAACACTCCTATCTCCTGAAATAATCCAGTAGATAGATTGGTGTTAGGACCTAAATTATTAAAAGAAATGGAAGAGATTGTGAAGCAAGTGCAGGAAAATTTGAAGGTGGCCCAGGATCGACAAAAGAGCCAAGCAGATTTAAAAATAACTCCCAAGGAGTTCCAGGTGGGTGAGCATGTATTTATAAAGGTAAGACCAAATAAAATCTCTCTAAGACTGGGGAGTTGTGCAAAGCTAGCACCACTCTACTGTGGTCCGTTTGAAATTTTATCTAGAATTGGTCAAGTTGCATATCAGTTAGAGTTACCACCTAATTTAAAGGTGCATAATGTTTTTCATATCTCTGTTTTGAAAAAGTATGTTCATGATGCTACTCATGTGGTGGATTGGAATGTTGTACAGGTGGAACCAGAAGGAGAAATTCTGATGGAACCGAATTGTATCCTCGGGAGGAGGGAAATTACTCTGCGGAACCGCACCATTGGACAAGTGAAGGTGCAATGGAAGCACCTTAGTCCTGAAGAGGATACCTGGGAACTGGAAAGTAAGATGCGGGAATCATATTACCCAAATCCATTCCAGGAGGTTGCAGAGGATGAAGAATAAGTAACATCGAGGACAATGTTACATTTTAAGGGGGTGTGTATGTCACATACCCCAATTTTGTAAAATAATGTAATTGTTTTAATTATATTTATTAAGACATTATGTTAAAGTTAATTCTAAATAGGAACTGATGACTAAGCAGAGTCAAAAGAAGTGGAATGTAATTCTGAATATTTTATTATTAATAAATAAAAAGTGGAGACAACAGCATTGGGAGAGCTGTTAATAAGAGGTTACTGGTCAAATTGGTGGATGGAACTAGATGGAGGGCAAAATACAAGTGGCATCATCCTCAAACACTTCCTAAGTTGCAGGTGGCAACTTCCCTATAATTGGGGTCATGATCCCCCAAGAAAGTGGGATCAGAGCAGGTGGCTCAATAAATGACAACTAACCCAAAAAGACCTAGGAAATCTTTTAAAAGTACCCAATGAATGGAGCTAAGGTTGCTCAGATATTTCCAAAGAGGAATCATTCAGGTGGAATGCTATTCAGGAAATTCAATGTGGAAAAAGGGAAAAACAGTAAGGAAGTTGTTCTGAGAGGATTGCTGCAGTAACTTGGTTTATTATTACACCTTGTTAGCTGGGAGAACTTATTGTTAAGTCAGGATTGATACTGAGTTGGAAGACTGGTATTTGACTATTGTTGCACCTAGTTCCAGCCAGGGAGACCAGAGCAAGCTCGGGGGTCCTGAGGAGTCGTTGTTTGAGCGCTCTCCAAGAGTTGGTAGGGAGGAACAGCCTCCCATTGTTGTTGTTGTCCCAGTTCCAGAACAGGTTCTACCATCTATTAAATCTTTGTTTTAATATATGTTTGTGATTGAATGGTAGATTTGTAGTTTATGGTATAAGAAATTAAATGGACTAGTAATGAAGTGTTCTCAGTTTATTCTGTAACAAAATCTTTTGATGAGAATTATAACCCCACCTATGTTTTTCCACATCTGGTGTGACCAGACCGTACTCCAGCAAAGGGGTAAATTTACAAATAAAGTAGTATGATGAAAACACATAATAGTATGTGATGGAATTTTAGAGTAGTTTCTTTGTGTTGTTTTTCAGAAGAAATATCTTGGATTAAGGAGTAGTTTCATTCTGTACAGAAAATTGTCAAGTCGTTTAGAACAGAGAAGTAAATTGAATTTGCTCACTGCTAATAATATGTACCAGTAGAGAAAACAGTTCTCAATATTTTAGTTACTATCAGTAACTTTAATTGTCTATTTTGAATATCAATGAAGAGTAGCTAGAACCTTTATTTATTCCTACAGGTACTTAGTATAGCAGAATTTACTTTGTAAAATTTATTATGCTATTCATTTATTCCTGTTCTACTTAGTTAAGTTTAAATATAAACATATCACTGTAACCTATACCACCTAAGCTATTAACAGTATAGAACTTGCTTAGTACTTTTATTTTCTTATCTTTATAAACATTAAATTGTAATATAATACAGAAAGTATTTCTACAAAGAATTTAATACAATAAGTTTAAGGACCTGATAGCAACAGGCTATTTTATTCTATGAGTATAAACAACCAGGAGCAAATTACCTTCTTCCTAATTACTTACCAAGGAAACTAAATTTAAATAATAATAAAAGTATTAGTACTCTAGTTAGGGTAAAAACATTACGTTTATAATAGTATTTACTATCTTATTATCTATTCTATGAAGATAGTATTATAAGGTAATTACAGTAATACCTTAATTTATTTTTATTATAATATAGATTCTATACTCTAGAATTACTGACAGTTACATACTGATTTTCTTTTACATACCCATTATTTCTATTTTGAAGGGTAACAGTTCTACATAACAATTCATCTTTAAATATAGAGTAAGTCAAACATATAAATTTGTACAGAAAATAATAGCATTTAATTATAAGAACACTACAGATAAAGAAACCAAGTACATTATCACACAGGATATAATCAACTGTGTGGAATGCTCGACTTATCGAGCTTAACAAGTAATGTAAACTTAACTAATAACCCTACAGTTTACAGAAAAGCATTACAAATTTAATTAACAATGAACTTAATAGAAGAGATTGTATGTAAGTATTTTATTGTCAAATTAGGGTTTAACCTTATTTATTCAAAATATATAACTAAACCAACAACTGTGGAGCCAAGACAATATTTTACTCACGGCCGTATTACAAATCAACAGAGTAAGGCTGTCATAAGCCTGTTTCTTATTTATATAAACATAAGTTTCAAATTAAAGGTAAATACTGAAATTATTATCCTACTACCGAGCCTCAAATACTATACTTATAAAACAATTAAGTGTATAAACTTCAATGTGGTAATATAAACCAAGATTTTGAAAAGAAAACAGTAATAATATTTTATAACATGGACGTAGGGTGAAACCCTGTAAGTTCAAAATTTACAACAAAAAATAAGAAGTCGAAGGTCATAACCCTAATTCAAAGACAGTCTCATAGCCTAGGGTTTTACACGGTCAAGGCAGATAAAAGGTTGAATGGCACTTCAAGCCCTCGACCTCTGCAAGTATTGGAGAGCATGGCACATTGCCTTCTGTCTCTTCCACTTAATGCATGGCACCCAAACAAAAGAGAACTAACATTTCCATCTCGGCCGAAGCCGGAGCACCCTCGCACAGCATAGGGGTTTCTTCCACTAACCCAAGGTAACAAACAGTTAACAAGACGGACCAAACCGCAAGGGTTACAGGCCTCATTGCGCCAACCCTCAAAGGTTCCAAGGGAAAGCCACAAAGAGAAAGAGCCATGGTGTAACCAGGCTTACCAGGAACTTGTGGTCGCTGCTTTTACTTGCTTTGGAAGCCACGCAGAAGGAAGGCCGAGACCTGTATTCATTAAAGAAACCACAATATAAAGTATGTAAATGAGATATTATTCGTATAACAAAAAAAAATAATAACAAACAGTAAAGTGGAAAGGAATTGCAGTATTCTTTTACCTGATATTTTTATGGAGGCTCGACTGCCAGCAACAACAAGACGTCCACCAACACGACGAGGTAACCCTATTGCAGGCAGGGAGGAATAGATTAACATCACAACAAACAACCCAACGCTATTCCGGAATAACAAACCACGGCTTTCACTGAAGGAGGAATGGTATCCAGTTAAAGACTCGGGTAGGGTTAATAGACTGAAAACGCTGGAGGGAGAACAGCTAGCAGTTGGACAATGGAAACACATGGAACATCACTGCAAAAGTGTAACAAAATGAGCTGCAGGAAGGTAACGAGATGTAAAATGCTATGGCAGTGGAGCAACGCAGCTAGGGTGCATCAGCTCCATTGCAGAGCGGCAGGAGGCCGAACTTTACGGGTAGAATAATGAGAATAGGGTTCGAAGGAAGGACCTTTTATTCATGCAAAACGTGGTCACCGTGATGCCATGACACCATGTAAATTTTCTCATGCAATCTGTGTTTTTCCCATAGTTTCGATGGGCAACCACGGGAAAACAAATTACAACAATCATATACTGAATCTCCAAGGTTCTTCGATGATCACCAAGCCTGAAGTCAACCTATTATTAACGCATCATAACAAAGGAATCGTTATATTATAACCATGCTATAAAACTTATGTTTAGAGTGGAGAAATGAACGTTCATTCAATTACATTATGGTATTCATATAACTCGACAAGCTTAAATCTATGATTGTTTTAGCAGGATTATAATCATAATTTTTCTTGTTAGGTAAGTAATAGTAACCATAGTTATCTATGTTTAGAAAAGAGGAAAATTCCTCTATAAAACTAATAAGACCATAAAATAAGGACTAAGCTAAGTTTATAGAATGTGGTCTATCCTTAGGCCTCTTATTCCTACCTTATATCTTGTTTTTGTTTTATGCATTACAAAATATTAAGATCAATCCACTCTTGGCTTAACATAAAAGTATAATTGGAAAATTATAAAGGAGGTTTTAAAGAAGAACTATGTAAATGGTCCTATTGTCCATAATGAATGCAATGACTTAATTCTATTGGTTAAAATAATAACTTTTGGTGAAGATACAAAAAGGGAG
This sequence comes from Pseudotsuga menziesii, assembly GCA_001517045.1. Taxonomy (NCBI): domain Eukaryota; kingdom Viridiplantae; phylum Streptophyta; class Pinopsida; order Pinales; family Pinaceae; genus Pseudotsuga; species Pseudotsuga menziesii. The sequence continues at coordinate 539,200 of LPNX010318305.1, read as the reverse complement.
TAGTGACTCTTATGAAGAGACAGTTATACTTAAGATAATAACCTTCACTTTAATTGAATGATTGGCAAGGTAAGCCACAATATTTCCCTTAGCAGAATGTCTAACCATATTAAGATAAACAGGCCATATAATGATTTAATTATGCATTTTTTTTACAAATGATTGCCCTTAAGGACATGTCCCATTTATAAACATAAAGAAGATAGGATAAAAGCTATTTTCAGTAATATATATATATTACTAAAGATAAACTCCAAATATGATTGAAAACAGTTGTTGAGTAAATAAGAACTCTATGCACTGACTTTAGTAATTTTCTCATAAAAAGCAGCTGGAAATAAGTGGAAACTGTAATATATAAACTCTTTATCAGTTTACTTTCACTATGTAAACGTATTATTAAACAATTGAAACCATACTATAGAATTTTGTGATTTTGCTACTCTTACTCTGCAGGAAAACAATCAGTAAGACATTTTTATATGTCATGACTATGATAGCTATGGACTAACTCTGTAATCCTCAAGAATCATGGATTTACTTCTATTAGAAAGAAGGCCAGTTTTTAATTGTACCTCAACAAGTTTTGGAAACTGTTTAACTTTTATTTTTTCTGAGCTTTTCTTTTGCGACGAACTTGTTATACTTTAGAATTACGACCAGCAGCACCAAAACCTCTTACCTGTAGTCTGTAAGAACAGGAAACTTTCTGCATTAGATCGAAATCTAAGTAAGCCCAGTTTTGCATGACAGTCTCACCTTGTGGACGAAAAGAAAACAAAGTCAGTAAACTGAAAAGAACTGTTCTATTGCTAAACATAACCAACAGATATTTTCAGATAAGGAATGTGGTAATTTATAACTAATTAAATGATTAGTTAATTTCATTTATGTTAATGATATGCAAATTTAAAAATTTTAAATTTTTCTTGAAAATTTGGGGTTTTGACAAATTATCCCTCACTTTCTTTGAGATTTTTGTGAGGCTTTTGAGGAGGAAGAAAGGTAAGTTGAGTAAGGTGTCGCTGGTAATGTGAAGAAGAAATCACGTCTGATATAAATATACAAAATAATATCTACTTTCTTCTATAAAAACGCGTTGGATCCAATATAAAAGTTTCTTCCATTCTTATTTCAGGGAAAACCTAGGTAAGCCCTTTTGCTAGTCAGACTTTTGGAAATATGGTGTTCAAGATTGATTACAACTAGAAATTGAGAGGTTTTGTTGCTTAAACCAATGTTTCCACACAATAGGTAGCCTACCTATTGCAGCAATCATTGCTTTTGTAACTAGAAAATTTAGGTCACCAGTTTTAGCGATTTGACCATCAAATCCCACTGTGAAGGATTTGGTTACAACATCGTGATGTCCTGGCATATTTGGAAAAACTCCAAGCATTGTGCTACTCTGAAATTATCTCCAAATTCAGGATACTCCTCTATTACCTCTCCTCCAAGCGATTCATCCTACACCATCTAGGATTTCAAGATGACATGACTACAAAGTGTAGTTATCACAGTAATTGTTGAAGCACTCACTTTCTCTCTGAAAGCATACGGTATTGTGAAAGGATATCCAATCCCATGAAGTTTAGGATAGATAATCAATAGGATCCAAATCGTCTTCCAAAACACCATTATGACCAAAAATGCATCGACACAGTTAGAATGCTTAGTCATACCTGTGGATTTGACTCAGATAATCTAGAGCAATTTCTTAGCAACATGGATCACTAAGTCTCATAATTAGTATACACCTGACGTTTAATTATGTTTAAAAGATGAAATGTTAGACATCAATAAGTTTGCAACAAAACTGGTGTTATTGCAGGCTTGACAATTTTGTAGTGGTAGACTCTAAAGTTCCTCCAGTTTCGCTACATAATTAATTTCGTATCATTCTACGTCCCCAAACAACAAGTTCTACTACAAAATTAGTGTTCTCCATTTGGCAAGCTTGTTGCTGAATTGGCCATGATCCTGCAAAATAACTTTAGACTACACAAAAACATAAGGTTTTTAAAACTCCAAATCTTCATAACTGCAACCTAGTGAAGCAGAAAACTTTGAAAACACAAGTAAATGTTACAAACATCAATAAATCTAGCAAGTATTTTGGACTAAGAAGGTAAATAATTAATGTCTAAAAAATAGGTTGCTAAATAGATTTCAATGTTTGGAGAGAAATATTTAGCTTGTAGACTTTAGTTCTAGCACATACCATATTACATGGTCCGTTATCTAAAAGGGATTAGGGAACAATGATAAGGGTTAACATTTGTACAATCCAAAAATATCATTACCTAAAAAATAAAACCTATTTATATTTTTTCAAATGTAACATCAATGTTGTAATTTAAATGCGATTTTGAGACAAATGGATATAATTAATACAATGAATGAAATGACATTACTTAATAAAACTGTATTTATTTTTTCAAATGTAATGTTAGGGCTGTAATTTAAATGTGATTTTCGATAAATTACTATAATTAATACAATGAATGAAATAACATTAAATAGTAAATATGTATTTATTTTTCTAGCGATTAGTCTGAATTTCAAATGTGCTTTCGGCGAGTAGTAAGATAGTTACAAATGTAATGTTTTTTTACACATGTGAAATATAGTTTGTACTAAACTTGTTTTTGTTATATAGATTTTTTTCATGTTCCCACCTATGATTTTGTTGGCTTTTTTTGCATCGAAGGAGTTTTTGGGTGTGTTTCTCAAGGCAGCTCAAAAACTGTAGAACATATTTTATTTTATTTTGGATAATTTGAATAATGGCGTTCAAATTGTTGAAATTTAACATGTGTATGATAATTTAAAATTTGCAGACTATAAGAAAGATAATGTTAGATATTTTAATAACAGTAGAACATATGTAACAGTAAAACAAACATCCATATAATTAATAGATATATATATATATATATTAAAAAAATACATAAAGATCTACATTTTTTAAAAACTAAGTATATACAATCTACATCAATCATTGTATCATTCAATTGAAATTTGACAATGACGAATCAATAATAAAATTATCAATGAATCATGAACTTTGAACCATAAAGTGCCTATTTGATCTTTCTGATTAAACCACAAAATCAAAATGTATTACATATATATCGAGAGAATGCCACCGACAAATACAAAATAGAATAGATACTACTTAGTACTAAGTCTCATATCGATAGCACTACTAGATACAAAATGAAAATACTAAATAGCCATGGGGAAGAATATCATAGCCCATGAATGGTACTAGCCACTGTCAATCGTCCTCCTGCTCCTCCATGTCAAAATTAGCATTATTGTCATAGCTCTTTCCTCTATCATCCTCCTCCCTTTTTGACAGGACACATGTCTAGAAATCAGGACATGTTCTTGGCATGTGTCTAACACATGTTGGAAAGTGTCCAAATTTCGTGACATGAAAATTTTGGTGTCAAACACGTATTAGGGCAAGTGTAGTGTCCAACACCACATGGGCCCTATTTGGAAGTGTCATGTTACTTAGCAAAGAATCAAAAGCATTTATTACCAAATACTTTCAAGGGATGATAAAAACTAAAAGAACATCGTTCACTATCCAACAAGAGGAATCATTTTCAAATAACTATTAGAATAGGGCTTCAAATTTAACAATATTCTAAGCCCATGTATTAGAATAGGGCTTTAAATTTATATTTGGTGACATTATTGTAAGCCTAGGACAAAATAACTAAAGGATAAGATCTATGTAAAACTTACAAGAAAAAATATTACAAAAATAACTAAAAGATAAGATCTATGTAAAACTTACAAGAAAAAATATTACAATCATAATAGCAACATGTATCTTTCTAAATAGAAGTCAAACAATCTCATCTATCCTACCCATAACAAAAAAAGGTTCAATTTTCTTTTCTTAATAAAACCCAAGCAAAGAGGTATCTTGTTTTAATAACATAAAGTCAGATCACACGCAGAGCATATATATTAAAGAGCAGAAAATAGCAGAACATAGATATTAAAGAGAAGAAAATAGCAGATCACAAAGTATGCGTTCATTGAATTTTAAAAATAAAACTGCAGTAAGTTTGAAGGATGCTGAGATCTACCAAATTTATAGTGCCGCACGACACGATAAAACATAAATTTGTCAACAGTACCAAAAAAAACATAAAGCTAAACATAAAGTTACCACCAAGATTTCTCTAATGGTCCAGCAAAACCTCGAATATAAACAAGCCTAATCACCATCACAATGCATTACCCCAAGAAGAACATAGAAGTGTAGCCATGTGATATTGTATGTTTCAACATTTACATTCTGTTCAATAAGATTGTATGTATCAACGTTTAAAGTCTGATATACAAGTCCTTGCAACTGATCCCAAATATCCATATTTTCAAATTTCATAGATCTTAAATTGCCATCCAATCGCCAAATCATTATCTGGGCCTGTAGAATTGAAGCCACTCTGAACTGCAGACTGAAACTTGAAATTGAAGAGAAACAAGGGAAGAAGCCTAAGAAATTGAAATTGAAAGGCTGCAAACCCAACACAAACAACACTGCTCCAACAAAGATTTAGAGAGCTAACTAATCCATAAGCAGTCCAGAAAATACCATGCATTGGTCTTTCTGATTTCAGGCAAACATTAGCTTTGTCCAATGTAACTCCCTTTTCATTTAAGATACCAGCAATAATTACCGAAACCCCAATTTCAAATGTTAGACAACTCTTCATCTCTCACCAATGCAATTGGCAGCTCTGAGTTACAATTCCACTTCAACAACTCAATTTTGGCTCCTATTAGTCCATATATATCAAATAAACCTCCGTCCAGACAGAGCCCCCTAAAATGGATATTCACACGAGACTTTGCTAGAATTATTGTCCAAGTCATATCAGACTGTACAAATTAGGAAGAGAATCTGAAAAATTCAGATAGAAAAATAATTTTATCTAAGAAAATCAAAAGTTTGAATGCTAGTAGGTCCATGCAGTCAAAGAAGAAAGTGTATGGATTCAACATATGAAATCACAACATGTTTCCACTCATATACGTTACGTTAGTAATCTATTGGGGAGATTACAAATGCAAACTTCTGTGTTTTCCCTAACTCTTAACTTATGCCTTAGAGATTACACCCAGAAAATGCTAGACTGCATAAAATTGTTTATAAATGGGAATCAAATTCAAGCATCTCTAGCAACTTCTTTTTTATCATCCTCATAGAAACCTACAAGAATATGATAGATATAGCAAATCCCTTATTAATATTTGAAACACGATATATCCATGTTGGTTGAGGTAAGTAACAATGGGCTAAGTGAATTGTGATATTATCCCCATAACATCAACCCCCATCTGTAGGTTTATCTTCATCTTTGTAATCCACAAGCCAAGGTAACACCATATTTTACTTTGCAATTACGCCACATTAACCTTCGTGAGCCATATTCCACATGTAACTTAATCTCTATTCAAGAGGAAAATCCCATGAATAAAGCCATGATTAAAAATAAATCTCCTTGGACATATAAAAATGAGCAATAGTTATCTTCTCTATTGCCATTAGTGTAGACGATACCTCTAAATTTCCATCTTTATCCACGAGTCATTAATCCGCTCCTGAACTTTGAGAAAAAAACATGTTGCAAGTAGTAAAAAATTAAATGCACATCTAGAGTAATGTCACTTGAGAGTCAAGACATAGTTTGCAAAATTCATAATGATCATCCTTCTAATTTATAGTACCTTTTGACAGTGAGGAATTGAATTTTCTAATTTTACTATCAACAAGTTTATTACAAGAATGTAATAAGACTTTATATTAATTTTTTATCAATACTTACAATGTTTTCCCATTCATTTTATACATTTGCTTTTCCATATATGCCTCTCACAGGATGGTGTGCCCTCACAAGAGATCCATTAATTAGTGGACGTTTTTATCTCTGTCAAGGGAGGATGGATAGTCACACTCTCTTATAAAGAGCGTATGAAAGATCCCACATCTTGATAGGTGGTTTTCAATGATCGACACTTGGTTAAAGGAAGCTCATTCACACTTCCATTTGTATAACACTTAAGTTTTGTCTTTCGAATGTACATGTATGAACTCAGAGTAGCATTGGTAAGCTTCATCTTCAACAAGTATGTACTCATAGAATCAATGGTAAGCCTCATCCTCAACCCTTTTTCATGTGCCAATTTTTTACCTAGAAGAATAATTTTTTCTAAGAAAATCAAGATATTGAATTCTAGTGGGTCCATGCAGTCAAAGAAGAAAGGGTATGGATTCAACCGATGTAATCACAACATGTTTCCATGCATATACTTTAGCAATATTTTGGGGAGATTACAAATGCAAAATTATGTATTTTCCCTTCCTCAACTTATGCCTTCGAGATTACACAAGGAAAATGCTAGACTAGCATAAAATTGTTGATAAATGCGAAAATCAAATTCAAGCATCTCTAGCAGCTTCTTTTTTGCCTCATCCTCATAGAAACCTACAAGAAGATGATAGAAAATAGTAATCCCTTATTAGTATATGAAACAAGATATATCCATCCTACAGTTATTCAAAAACAAGTACTCAAAGAACTTGAATGCTTATCAAGATCTCCAGACAATGCTTTGAGTTTTCCCTTAAAGTGCATACCTTGGCAACTTCACTTAAAGACACTAATGTCTGACTTGCTTTGCCTTGGAACTCCACTTCCATACAAATGGAATCAAAGTGTTTATATAAATGACCTGTTTCCTGCTTCATTCTACATGCACCGGGGTCTTATCTCTTCCAAAATGAGAGCCTCATTTTGTAGCATGTATGTGCCTTGATAAATACATGTCTCATCCTATTAAAAAAATATTTAAGACAACATTCTACTTCCTACTTGTTCATAGTTGGGTGGTATGCAAAGAGAATTACATGGTTTTAAGGTCCTTAGTCTGAGTCATTCCTTTAAGGTTGTTTTTTCTTTACACTCTTCAATTGAATTTTGCAGTTCTACATTGCAGCAGACACAACTATAAAGCTAAAAGTGACCATAAGTTTAAAATTTTGTTCAAGGATTGTACTAATAGACAACGGGATTGAGAAGCTACTAGTATTCACCAAAAACTCATCCAAAATAGTTGGAAATCATCCACAAAGCATAGTTAATAGGTAGATAAGATGATATAGATAATTCTATTAATGTCCAATGAATGATGACAAAAGTGGGTAAATGGGACTAAAATATTATAATAAGTGTAATACATAGTGGGAGTGCACAAGCAACACATATAGCTACACTAACAACAACATGAAAAGATATATGATATAAGAAAAAAGGTACAAAAAAATAACAGGCTGGTTCAAAGAAAGAAAGATGGAGAGACATAAAATGAGTGCATGAGCAAAAGACTTGTCAAGAACATGTCAAATGATGCTGGAACTAGAAAGGCAAGACTAAAGAGATAAGAGACAAGTTATCTACTCATTTGTGTCCTCAATCACCATGGAGGGGCGAATGAACTGTAGAGATGATTCAATAGGATGTACTCTAATGAACATAAACGGTGTACACTTTGCAAAGAGCAGGTCACTATACTTAATCGGTGATATCCTACAGAACTATACATCAGGGTTTAAGAAGTTCCCAAAAAAGGAACAAAAATTGAAAGTGCGTAAATTTTTCCACACTTGGAAGAAGTTCTATAAAGTCGCCAATATATAAATATGAATAAAAAAACAAAGAAATTTTTTATTGTGACAACTTCTCCAAATGGCTATAGTTGATCGTTTGCTCATTTAGAAAACTACTAAAATTACTATTTTATCATCTCAAAATTTTATTTTATCATGTTCACCAATACAATCCACTGTTATTTTACCGAAAAAGCCTATGTTTCTCTTTTTATGAACTTGATATGCCATCCAAACACAATTCACATATTTTTATTGTTAACTATTTTATTATTAGATTTTCCAAGGCTCTCCTTGCAAGAGGATTCAAGTTTATGTCTACAATAAGTTGTTTGAACAACACGAAGTGCACAGGGAATATTATCATTGTATTAGTATTGCATTAAGTGTGTCCATAATATTGCGTAGAATGCATTTAATATTCCAACGCTCATCTTTAACAATAGGAAAATGCTTAGAGCATGTGAACCTTTTCACTTCCCTCTTATGCACTTTGAGAACTGAGTGAAAATTCTGACATTGCAGGCATTTAAACAACTTTACACAGTAAATACAAACACTCTATAAATTGCCCTCAATATAGGAGTAAATGCAAACACATAATGTTTATCGATATAGCATTCGTACTTCCTTATTCGTTGAGTTTTTATCATGCAGCCTTTTTCCAGCTTACCGGTGATGAGCCAAAACCCACACATTAAGGATAAGCAAGCCTCCTCAAGAAGACCACCGCACCCATACGTAAAAGAGTTTGACTTTGTACTATTGAAGTCGTTGAAATGAACCATTTGAAAGACATACAATTTGTTGATTTCATGTTACATTTATGATATTTAGAAAGATTCAAGTGCATTTCTTACCATGTATTTTAAGCCCAATACTTTAAAGGGATGATAAAAAGGAACATTGTTCACTATACAAAAAAAGGGGGATCATTTTCAAATAACTATTGGAATAAGGCTTAGATTTATATTTTATGACAGTATTTTAAGCCATGTATTGGAATAGGGCTTTAAATTGATTTTTTGTTTCATTATTATAATCCATGGACAAAATAACTACAGGATAAGATCTATGTAAAGCTACAGATTTGAGCATTGACAAAGTCATGAGCAATATAAAAGACATTAGAAGTTGCTAAACATTGACAAGGTCATAACCAATATAAAATACACCTTACAACTTACAGGAAAAAATATTATAATCACAACAACAACATGTATATTTCTAAATAGACATCAAACAATCTCATCTATCCTACCCATAACAAAAACAAGCTTTCAATTTTCTTTTCTTAGTAAAATTCAAGCAAAGAAGTAACACATGATAATTTATAATGGCAAGGCTAACTCACTTGAGAAATGGTGTTGTCGCAAAGAAACCTTCTACCGAGCCTTTATTCAGTGGTTAGAGAACCAAATCTAGATGAACTAACCATCAATAGTGTCAAATTAGGATAAAACCTTATGGAAGGAAAAAGAGCAACCATTGAAATAATCCATGGTAGACTTCTCTGTAAGACCATCAAACTTAAAGATAGTTGTTTCACCCTTATATAGTTGTGGGATTAGAATAATAATTAAATTTTAGAAGTAGAGGGGGTGTGACATTGAATATCAAATGGGCCTTAACCAGTTAACACATATTTGTCAAACTCCTTGTCCCATTATTTATTATCTTGCCAGTCTGTGCAAGATAAGCTCCATGGATATAAGGAAAACAGCCCAGATTATCAGCTAAGGTCCCTACATAATATTAATTGTAGTCAGAAATTGATAACTCAAAATAGCTAGGTTGTTGGCTCAGAAGCAACCATCCTAGAGTGTGTTATATCGAGTTTTAGTAGCATATAGTTAGATCACAGGCAAAGCATAGATATTACAGAGCAGAAAATAACAGATAACAAAGTATGAGTTCAATGAATTTTAAAAATAAAATTGCAGCAAGGTTCAATGACGCTGAGATGTAGCAAATTGATATTGCGGCGATACAGGATAAAACCTAATTATCATTAATGGTAAGTTGTTAGCAGTACCAAAAAATATTAAGCCTATACAGGTAAGAAAATGTGAAGCAAAGCTCCATACTCAAGTGTGTGAGCAGCCATACCACTAAAATTGCTGCTGGTTTTTGAAAACTTATCATTATCTATATCTTCCTTTGCTTGACACTCCATTTGCAGTTTGGTTTCAAGAAGTAATCATTCTTTTACAACCAAATAACATGCTAAATAATTTCTATCTTCTTGACCCTTTCTTCATACTCCAATATGAGTGTATTTGCACATCTGATAGCTGCAAGTTTACCCTGGAATTTTGTTGATCCCCTATGTCATATAAAATCCAATCCTTAAAACCTCCACCAATTCTAGAGCAGTTACAAAAAAGATTTATGGCACTTCAAACATCCTTTTAGTACTCTAACTCATTATTTTCATCCTCCGTTAGCTTTCCTAGAGCTTGGAAATCTTCTAAAGTTCATGAACTAAACTTTTAACCTCATCAATTGGTAGCCATTCCAGCCATTGTTCACACTTCGTTTCATGAACTAAACTTTTAACCTCATCAATTGGTAGCCATTCCAGCCATTGTTCACACTTCGTTTCATAAACCACCTGAACAAAATTCCCACAGAGCATTTTTTTTCAAAGACCATGTGCTGCAATATGCCACAGCAGTGTCCACAAAAATTTCTTCACTGAAGAAATGATCACACCATGCCTCTAAAATAAGACCTCTTTCGACCGTCTTTGAAAATTTTAAGGCCGAGGGAAAAATGTTTTGGATTACTCTTCATGAGCTGCAATCACTCCTTAAAATAAGAATCTCCGATATTTTTCAGGGAACTCTCCTACCTGTGTAGTGCGCAATCTACAGAATAACACTTAAGAGGAGACGTGTTCAAGTTCCTGCAGAAAAGGAAGGAACTCTTTGGATCAAACTAGGTGTTCGAGGAAACAATCTCAACAAGATGCAAATTATAAAGGACCCACTTCTAAACCAGGTACTACAAATAATCCAACCATTTATTTTCACCTGGAATCTGCCATCTTCAACAAGTCCAAATATCAAGACCTTCAACTCTCCATAATCATAAACAGGAACAACGCACATCCAAGGGCAACGTGACAAAACACCCTTCAAATTTAACCACTTTTCATTATACATCTCTGCAGGTGCTATATATATTCAGTCTCTTGATCTGCATGAAACAATAACACCATTCCCCATTGTGAAAGCTGCACTTTTTTTCATAAGATTTACAGCAATGGCTACCACCAAGATTTCTCTAATGGTCCAGCAAAACCCTGAATATAAACAAGCCTGATCACCATCCCAATGCATTACCCCAAGAAGAACATAGGAGTGTAGCCATGTGATATTGTATGTTTCAACGTTTACAGTCTATTTAATAAGATTGTATGTATCAATGTTTACAGTCTGATATACAAGGCCTTGCAACTGATCCCAAATATCCATATTTTCAAATTTCACAGTTCTTAAATTGCCATCCAATCGCCAAATCATTATCTGGGCCTGTAGAATTGAAGCCACTCTGAACTGCAGACTGAAACTTGAAATTTAAGAGAAACGAGGGAAGAAGCCTAAGAAATTGAAATGGAAAGGCTGCAAACCCATCACAAACAGCATTGCTCCAGCAAAGATTTAGAGAGCTAACTAATCCATAAGCAGTCCAGAAAATACCATGCATTGGTCTTTCCGAGTTTAGGCAAACATTAACTTGTTTTTCCCCCAAAGTAACTCCATTTTCGTTTCAGATACTAGTGATAATTACGGAAACCCCATTTTCGGATGCAACTGGCAGCTCTGAGTTACAGTTCCACTTCAACAACTCAATTTTGGCTCCTATTGGTCCATATATATCAAATAAACCTCCATCCAGACAGATCCCCTAAAGGGATATTCACACGAGACTCTGCCAGAGTTATTGTCCAAGTCATATCGGACTGTACAAATTTGGAAGAGAATCTGAAAAATTAACAAATTTAAAGTAAATCAAGGAGATGCATTGAAAAAAGCAGGAATAGAAAGAAATCAAAAAACAAAAAAGCATAGCCAAAAAGCATGGGAGCGTTTTT
>LPNX010318305.1:467006-526889 GCA_001517045.1 Pseudotsuga menziesii | reverse complement strand
GGGGGGAGGGAGAGTGGGAGACAAGGAGGGAGGGTTTAGGGAGAATATGCCTAAATGTATAGTCCAAAAACTTTCACATTAGCATTGAGAATTTCTATATGTTAATTGGAATTTTTTGAACTCGACAATTGATCCATTGTTACTAGTGATTTTAATGTTTCAAAGGTGCAAAGACAAAAATGGGATAATGACATCAATGTTTTAAAATAAATGGTCATTTATATTTCTTTTATAGCACATTGTTAAAAATGGAACGATGTGAAAATATAGCTCGATGTTCTCATTGGGCCCATTTTAAACTTTCAATAAGTGAATATGAAAAGGACTTGATGGAAACTTTGAGCCATTTCCAAACTAGTGAATGATTTTTGGGGATGGGTCGATAAGAAGATCGTGCATGATTTGATAATTGAGGTAATTTAAATGTGTGTATAATTTTTGGGATGGGACCAATCAATGGATTGGGCCATCAAAATATTGGGGAAATTTTGAATATGTGTGAAATTTGATCGAGACATGTCTTAGGATTGGGATGTATTTCAACTTGGGGATCAATCCTATTGTGGATTAGGCCAATTTCTTAATAGGTGTAATTTATCCGACTGCCTCATTTGACCATAGAGACGGCGAGACACTCAAATTCCATATCTAAATTTAACATCCATGTCCAATTTCATTTTTATTCAATTACATTTAATTTAACATCGGAAATAAATAATTATGGTTTACCAAAATTAATAGACAACGCAAGATTACTTATAAACACACATGAACACAACATGAACACACAACACAGCATGAACACACATGTCATTCTAAGCAAATTTCATACATATCAACATTTATAAACAATAATTTAAATAAAATGGAAACACAGAATTAAACCACCGCATTCATACTCAAATAGACACTTATATTTTAAGCAAATATTCTCTAATTGGTTGCATATGAAGGATATTCCTTCCATCCATAGGCTTTGTCAATCCAAAACTTACTTTGACAAGCCACCCCTAAGTTGGGGCTATCATTTCACAAGGGAAAATATCTCACTCAATCCCCATTTTCCCAAATGAATTCTCATGCAACCCACTGGTGCCTAAAACCCTTCCACAGTTGTACCAATCCTCAATTCTCCTTCCCCATCAACCTACACAACGTTAGGAACAAGTTCCCTTCTCTGAGTTAACAATCCCTTGGGCATCCTCCAGTTTGCTTCTAGCGATCTAGCATAGGTTGGACATGAATTGTTTTAATTTTTAACTCTAGGGCATGAGCTGCAGGCCAAGTTACTCTCTCACCAATTTACTTGGGTTGACGGCATGAAAAAATAATGTATCTCCATGGAATCTTCATTCTCTGAGACAATATCTAGCTATGGCTTCCAAAGGTGGTGGCTAAATAGTCAAATTCGAAATGGTGGAAAAGTGACGAACAACAAAATTTCCCTCTATCTTGAAAACTCACTTTTATAGGCATAAATCAACTTTCCATGTGGCCACTGCACATGGAACCAATTTTCCCACCTTAATCCCTTTCTTAAGTAAATGAAATAAGGCTTAATCAAAGTATGGCTCTTAATCATAGCTTAATAACTTGGTTTAATTTGCTAAGGCTTAGGGATATAAACTAAGGAACACTCCCACTTTCCCACTTGTGGACTCATATCCCCCAATCTCTTCTTTGTCCTTCTTCCCATACATCCATTTAGTTATTTTTATATTAATATTAAAAAATATACATCTTAGCATAGTTTTGGTCATTTCGACCATTTGTTTCCAATTTTTATCGTTTTGCATCAATATTTATAATTTTACAATGTGGGGTTAAACTAGGGTATTACACTTCCCTTACCCTTAATTTATGTGCGTTCCTCAATGCATCATCGACACTATGTACATTTCCAAAAATTTGGTAAAAACTTCAATATAGTTGCAGTTATGCCCACATCATTACATCCTCGAGCTCCCACGTTGATTCTTCAGGACTGTAATGGGTCCATTGGACCTTTACCTGTCCGATGGTCTTATTCCTCAACAAATTAACTTTTCCATCGAGGATACAAAGTGGTTGTATCAAAATATCTTCTTCTTGTTCCACCAGAAGCAAATTTCAATCAATTATGTGGCTAAGATCAGACACATATTTCTTTAATAAATACACATGAAATACATTATTCACATAAAAACAAGAAGACAATGCTAATGCATAAGCTACAGGTTCTATCCTATCCAAATTTTCAAATGGCCCATAAAATTGGGTTGCAAGCTTTGGAAAAATTCCTAATTTCAGAGAACTCTTCTTTGGTCTGACTTTAAAATACACATGATCCCCTACTTTAAATTATTTTACCGCTCTTTCCTTATCTGCATAACTCTTCTGTCTGTCCTGTGCCACTTTCAAATTCTACTTGATTTTTACCATCTTCTCTTCCATTTCTCTGGGTAATTACTAACCAATTATTACTGTTTCATCTAGATTGTCCCAACTAATTAGAGTGTCGCACTTTCTTCCATACAAGACTTCAAATGGACTCATCTTCAAAGAGGCATGCTATCCATTATTGTAAGAAAATTCTACCAAATACAAGTAATATTCCCATTTTAATGGTTGATCCATCGCATACATTCTTAACATGTCCAAAATAACTTGATTGAATCTTGTATTCTACTCATCTATTTGTGGATGATATGTTCTGCTTAAATTCATATTTGTTCTAAATCCTATGAATAATCCCTTCCAAAAGTTTGAAGTACAATTTAGATCTCTGTCTAAAACTATTTCCTTTGGTATCCCACGTAACATGGCAATCTCTTTCATATAAATTTATGTTATATTAGTTGCCTTATGAGTTGACTTGACGGGTATAAAGTGAGTTGATTTGGTTAATTTATACACCACCACCATGTTGGAATCATGTTTCTTTCTTTTCTTGGTCAATTTAGTGATGAAGTCAATTATCACCACATCCCATTTCCATTCAGGTATAGGCAATGATTGAAGCAATCCTACTAGATGTTTATGCTCAACCTTTACTTTTTGACATTCAGTGCACCTTTCTATATAATCAACAATATATTTCTTCAAAGTATCACTATCAACATACAACCAATGATCAACCATGTCTCACTACTAAAATAGGAAACAAAGTAAAATCAAAGTCTATATGTACCACTCCATATTTCGCTTGGGTCATATGCATGCATCCGATCTAAACAATCTGAAGGGCACTGAAACATTGATGTTGTTGTGCATCATGGGAAATATCATAAAATATGCTTTGGGTCATTACAATGGCTAATTCAGTCACTGAATCTAGGGTCATGAGGCTCATTCATGGCATAGATCCAATCAAGCTACATGCTCTAGATCTACTGGATGAGAGTGATCATCAATTGGAAGCTCATTGTAACACCCCGGTTTTGACCCCGTTTGCATTAAATATACATGATACATATATTGTAAATAATCATGGTGCGGAGCTAAAGGCAAAGGCCCCACCATCAATTTGGTTATGTTCTGTTTCGGATAGAAATTTGGAATTGATGGTACATGCAGCATACATATTAAGTTGTGGCATCATGTAACTATACATCTTTAATTAAATAACCCCAAACAGCTATGTTCATTGCAACCAAATTGAGAAGGGGCATGATTCCTAAGGATAAGGAGGGGGAATGTTGAGCCTTGAGCCATGGGGGGAAAATCCATGTCTCGCCACTCTTTTTCCCACCTTCCTTTGTCTCATCCAACCACCACCTTATTTATTCTGTTGTTAGTTGGGGAAACTATTGGCTGGCAAGAAAACCACTACTACGCCCACGCCTGCACTCTCTCCATGACGTGCCTTGTGGGTTGCAGATGGTCTGTCCACTATGGGGATCGTGAGTCTGTTCATTTTCCCTCACGCTGAGCGAAGTTAAAAGGGGGCCACAATTCATTGATTGGGGTTGGTTCATTCGTTCTTCTTTGCATCACGGATTGCTGGCTTGCATGTTGGTTCTTCCTTCTCTCACAAATTTGTTAGTCTGCGGTGTTGTTCATCCTCATGTTCACGCAGAGAGTCTGTGTCTTTTCCACCATTGTCAGATTGTGTAATGTTCTGTTTTTCCATCGTTGAATCGTGGCTGTGATTTTCATCTACAGTTCTGTGGGTTGTGTCGTTTTCCCTCACGTTTAGATTGGGAGCCTATTCCTTTCCCATTTCGGTCAGTGTAAGTTCTCCAGCGATTGCATTTGGGATTGTGTACTGTGGGTTCATGGATGTTCGTGGGCTATTATTTGCCACAATTGCTGGACTGTGTTTTTCCCGTGTGATGTTGTAGGTTGTTGTGGAATCGTTTTGGCCATGATAGGGCCAAGAACTATTCAGGGAGTTGTTTTCCCTTGTTAAAGTTTGAATAGTTGTTTTGCTGCATGCACGCAGTGGATTTATCCTCGGACTGCATTGGAGTGGTGAATGAGGTCCTGAAGTGCTTGATAAACCTGCTGGTTTGGGAACCACACAAATAGAGCTAGTAGGCTTGCTTTCTTCTCCACAACCCTTGAATAGCACTGGAAGGGAGATCAGGGTCTGAGGGACTACGTTGTAGATAAAGGATTGATTTCCTTGTGTTGGGTGTGTGTGGGTGTCCTAGAAGCCAGGTTGGTTCTGATGTAGGTGTCCTTAGCTCTTCAATGAGCTCACCAGCTTAGCATTTAGCCTTTCCCAGCTCCTGGATGGCCTGATAAACCCAACTTTGTTGGCTTGGCTGATCTGTTGTTTGCTTGATAAACCCAACTATGTTGGCTTGGTTGAACTGTGTACCCTTGTGGTGTTATGATCCTTGGCTATGTGTAAGCCTGTGAGTTCTTTATTCCTTGGGGAATCATGCCCAGCTCGGGGGTGGCAGCGTTGCCAAGAGATTAAGGAACACGCGGGCCTATGGTTGGGTGGAACATTGCAGCGACGTAGCTGGTTGCGAGACAAGTCCTTATTAAGATAAGTATTCTTGCCTGACTTGTGTCTACAATCATATTTACCATTGATGAATGATAATGTACATAATGAATGCTGAATTGTATATGAATGCATGTTGTTTTGCTTCCGCTATGTATATGAATGATTAGTGCATCGTAGTATGTTTTATGTTTTAAGTAATCTTGTTACAGCATTATATGTATGTATGTTCATGTTCATGGGGCTAGATGCCCAGATGATTGATGTATGGTAGCGTCCTCTTCGCTGGTTGGAGGGTCGGGGACGTTACAGTGTGGTATCAGAGCTCTGGTTACAGCATGGGCCTGAATGGGCCATGAAGATGCAGTGACAGAGCGTATTTTGCAGCATTTGGGCCTCAGAGGGCCATGAGAAACAGTCAACAGAGGCAGGTTGCCTACTGCCCAAAAGAAACCAGGATAAATGGGTGATGACAAGAAAATTCCCAAAAAATTTCTAAGTGCCAGAATTGTCGGCTCATCAGAAACCTTAGTGCGAAGTTCTTCCGATGTAGCGGAAAATATAGTCTAAAGGTCACCCGATGTACGACAATCAAAAGAAGATTGTGGAAGGAATTGCGTTCGTCGCTCGTCGGCCCATCGGAGAACTTAGTACGAAGTTCCTCCGACACGGCAGAAGTGTTAGTTGAAGCCCACCCGACGACGGAAGGTTTTGCGAAATTTTGCTTAAGTGTTAAAATCATCGGCACATCAGAGGACTCAGTGAGAAGTTCTTCTGGTGCAGCGAAAGAATTAGTCTGACGACCACTTGACAGAGGACAGCTGACAGAAAAGTTTCACAATTTCTCTAAGGTTCGTCGGTCGTCAGCGGAAGAATAGGAGATGGTTGAGCCGATGAAGCAGCGGAAGAGAAGAGTCTGACTAAAGAAAAAATTTCTGGAAATTTGTCTAAGTCATAAAATCGTCGGCGATCGGCGATGATTAGTTGATCGCATCGCCGATGCTGCAGAGGATAGTTGCTCCAATGGTCGATACAATGAAATACAAGGCAAGAAGAAAATTCAAAAATTTTCTCTAAGGCACGAGATCATCGTCCATTGGGAGATGTTAGTGGATCAGATCACCGATCAAAAAAGGTTCAATGAAGGTGAACCGCAGTTGTGGCTACCTAGTCAATTATCCATCTGATGCCGCAATGAACAACTACTCCGACCACCGACGAGTGCCCCATAGAGACCATAATGACTCTGTTGCCCACTGTTGCGGCCACATAAAGAACTAATCACCCGACATGAAGTGAATTTGAGCGCCGATGCCGCTAGAGACTAGTCGCTCCGACCGATGACAAAGTCATGAGCTGGGGAAGACATAGAAAGATCATGGGCCGACATTGTGGAAGTCGAAAGGACTAACCTTCCGATGCATAGGGCACCCGGCCGCCGACGCAACGGTTAGTCTATGTCATCGTCGATGAAGTTCAGAGCGATAGATGATTATGGACCCGATATGGCGGACGAAATTAGACCAACGGATCACCAATAAAACTCGGAATAGTAGACCACTGCAAGCTTGATACAGCAGAGAGAATTAGATGTTCTGGCCGCCGAAACGCTGAAAGGTTAGTAAGGAGAAGACCCAATGAGCAGTCGTTGACACCGCTGATGCAGATCGGAAGTTTAGTCGATTTTCCCGCAGAAACGCAAAGAGTTAGCAGGGAAGAGACCAAATTAGAGGAAAATTTTGAAGATTTGGTTTGAGTGAAAAGTCATCGAAAAATTATTAAGGATCAGGTCGTTGATCTGAAGGAATTAAAGGATTGTAAATTCGTCATTGTGGTAGTCCAAAGCACTATCCACCCGATGGATAGTAGGTTTGATACCCAATAGATGTCCGCGAAGACCGCAGTGAGATCACTTTCCATCGTTGTGACTGCCCAAGGGACTGCACACCCAATGAATAACGCGTCCGACCGTCGATATCGCGGAAAACCGTAGTTGATGAAACTGCCAATGGATATACCTTGGCATCGTTGTTACAGTTCGGAGGATTAGATCACTACGGGCCGACACGCCGGAAAGAAATAAGCAAACAGACTGCCAATGAGCTAGATGTCTTGACCACCGAACTATCGAAAAGATAGTTGAGCGGAGGTTCGATTGGGCCAAAGGAGATTTGGGTTCTCAAGAGAAATTCTCAGCGATTTTTCAAGCAGTTTTCAACTATATTTCAGTAGGCTTTTAGCAGATTATCAGTGGTCACAGGGCTGAAAAGGGAGAGAGGAAATTTTGTGTTTTAAGCAACAAAAAAAATTGTTGTTTTATGAATTTCCAAAAGAGGAAGGTAAGTGGTTTTGAATTATATTAATGGTATGTATCTAACAGTTTGCTACGAACACATTTGCATAATCGTAGACACCTCCAAGAGCAGTACTCCAAAAAGAATAGTGTGGTAAAGCAAGAGGTAATTCATTCATGAGAACCCATGATGGATATGATGCTCGGGATTCTTACGAGCGTGCAGGAGATGCCATGGGAGAAAATGTCCATAATGGAAATGATGACATAGAGTCTAATGGAAGGAGATTCTAGGAGACACCGTCTGAGGTTGCAGCCACCATGAGAAACTTGATTAAAGCCTAGGAAGAGCAGCATCAGTTAAATGCTGCCATGTTGCAGAGTTTGACAGACTTGCAAAGAAAGATAGATTCTGGACGAGGTACATCAAGACCGAAAGGCAGTAAGAGTAGCACTAGGAGGAGGAGAAGGATTTCAAGTGGATCATCTGACTCTGAAGAATCCAGTGGAGATACAAGTTCATCTTCTTGTAAAAGGAAAAGAAGAAGACACCATAGGGATTGCTCTCGGGATGAATTTAAGAAAGCTAAGCCTCCTACATTTGATGGTGAGATAAAGACTGGACAAGAGGCTAAAGCTTGGCTCCTTGGGATAAAGAAATACGTTCAAGTGCAGGATTATTTAGGAAACATGAAGGCAAGAGTTTCCATATTCAACATGAATGGAAGAGCATCCATTTGGTGGGAACACTTCAAGCAAGTAAAGAAGATCAGTGAAAGGAGACTAAAGTGGAAACAGTTCAAGAAGTATTTCAGGCAGAAATACCTCTCTGACAGGTATTATGATGACAAGGTTAAAGAGTTCCATGAGCTGAGATTGGGACAACAGACCATGGATGAATATGCAAATAAATTCTTGTAATTGTTGAGGTATGTCCTGTACATCAGAGATGAAAAAGTGAAGATCCAGCAGTTTCTGAGTGGGTTGCCTCAGTCTTACAAAGATAGAATTGAGTTTTATGAACCTACGACTCTTAAAGAAGCAATAAGGAAGGCTAAGTATTGCTATGAACAAAGCAAAGGTAAACTTGATTACCATAAGGCATGGAAGGACAAGAAGAACAAGAAATTTGACCAAAGAAGGAAAGGTTTCAAACCTTCTAGATTTAGGAATCAGCAGAAGCAGCCATCCCAAGCTGAGAGTAATCGAGTTGGAGTGACAGGTGGAAAGCCTAAAGAGCCACCACAGAATAAAGGTCCACTCAAATGTTGGAAATCTGAAGGACCCCACTTACGCAGATATTGTTCACTCAAGAATGGAAGTGCAAGGCCAGCTTATAACATTCAGGAAGTAGAAACAGTGGGTTGGGTAGCAAGAGTAGTCCCTAGAATTTATGCAGCACTGGAGGACCGCCAGGCAGATCACCAGTCAACTATGGTTGAAGTTGCAGGTAAGATTGTTGAACAATCTATTTCTATTTTGATTGACCCTGGTTCTACTCACGGTTACATTATTCCTAGAGTAGTGGAGATTTGTGCTTTTAAGAAGGTAAAGCATAGAAAATCTTGGTTAGTTCAGCTAGCCACTGGAACTAAGAGAAAGGTTAGTGAAGTAGTGGAGAAATGTCCATTGATTATGAATGGATTGATCACTTGTGTAGATCTAAATGTTCTACCGCTTGGCTCCTATGATGTTCTCATTGGAATGGATTGGTTAGAAACTCACAGAGTAAAGCTTGATTGTTATAACAAGACTTTTGAATGCATGGATGAAGAAAGAAACCCAGTAGTTGTGAAGGGTATTCCAAAGGTAATTTCAGTAAGACAGGTTTCAGCAATGCAGTTGAAGAAGTTCTGTAGGAAAGGTTGCCAGTTGTATGCAGCTCATATTCTGGAACAAATAGGAGATGAAACTCCTAGGTTGGAGGATTATCAGGTGTTACAGGAATTCAAGGACAGTGTTTCTTGATGATATTCCAGGGCTTCCTCCAAAGAGGGACATTGATTTCACCATTGAACTTGTGCCAAGAGCGGTACCAGTGTCCAAGACACCCTACAAGATGAGTACACCGGAGATGCTAGAGTTGAAGATGCAACTGCAAGAGTTGTTGGAAAAGAAGTATGTCCGACCGAGTGTGTCTCCTTGGGGAGCATCAGTTCTGTTTGTAAAGAAGAAAGATGGTACACTTAGGTTATGTATTGATTATAGACAATTGAACAAAGTTACCATGAAGAATAAATATCCTTTGCCTAGGATTGATGACCTCTTTGATCAAATGAGAGGAGAAAATTTATTTTCCAAGATTGACTTGAGATCTGGTTACCATTAGGTGAGAATCAAGGATGAAGACATTCATAAGATAGCCTTCAGGACAAGGTATGGACATTATGAGTTTGTAGTGGTACCATTTGGTCTCACAAATGCACCAGCTACATTTATGTGCCTTATGAACAGTGTCTTCAGTAGGTATTTGGACAAGTTTGTTCTTGTTTTCCTTGATGACATTCTTGTTTATTCTAAGAATGAGGAAGAACATGAAGAGCATTTGAGATTGGCATTGCAATTGCTCAAGGAGCATCAATTGTATGCAAAGCTGAGCAAGTGTGACTTCTATAGGGACAGAATTCAGTATTTGGGTCACATTATCTCAGAAGAGGGTATATCTGTGGACCCTGAAAATATTGAAGCCATTATGAATTGGCCTACTCCAAGAAATGTGACAGATGTAAGATCTTTTATGGGACTTGCAGGATACTACAGGAGATTCATTGAAGGATTTTCCAAAGTTGCACATGCCATCACTTCTTTGCAAAAGAAGGGGATAAAGTTCGAATGGACTTCGAAGTGTGAAGAAAGCTTCCAGCGGTTGAAGAATATTCTCACCAGTGCACCAGTATTGAAGGTTGCAGATCCAAAGAAAGATTTTGTGGTGTGTACCGATGCATGCTGACAAGGGCTTGGAGGAGTCCTTATGCAGGACAACCACATGATATGTTATGAGTCAAGGAAGCTGAAAGAACATGAGAGGAACTATGCCACTCATGATCTAGAGCTTGCAGCCATAGTGCATGCTCTCAAGATGTGGAGACATTACTTGATGGGTAGAATATTTGAGCTCAGGACAGACCATTGTGGTATGAAGTATTTGTTTGATCAGCCTACTCTGAATGCTAGGCAAGCGAGATGGGTGGAATTTTTATGCGAGTTTGATTTTGAAATCAAGCACGTAAAAGGAAAGGAGAATAAGGTAGCTGATGCACTCAGCGGGAAGGTACATGAAATGCATGTGGCATCTCTTAGTATTTTCCAATCAGATTTGAGGCAGCAGATTGTTAATCATGTTGCCAAGGATGAATTGTATGAGCAGGTAAAAGACAAATTGCAACAGCAAGGTCTTGAGAAGAGGTATGAGGGATATAAATTGGAAGAAGATGAACTTCTTATTTATAAAGGCAGAATTTATATTCCATATTTAGCAGATTTGAGGAGAGTTGTTATGGATGAAATCCATCAAACTCCATATTCTGGTCACCCAAGGTATCAAAAGACAATTGCTACAGCTAGAAAATAGTACTTTTGGCCAGGAATGAAAAAGGACATGGCTAAATACATTTCAAGGTGCATGAAATGTCAACAGGTAAAGGTTGAGCATCAACATCCAGTAGGCTTGTTGCGGCGTTTTCTAGTTCTGGAATGGAAATGGGAAGTTATTTCCATGGATTTTATTACGGGATTGTCGATGACTTGGACACAACATGATTCCATCATGGTTGTGGTAGACAAGTTGACAAAAGTAGCACAGTTTATACCAGTAAAGTCTACGCACAAGACTGATGACATTGCAAAGATATTCATGAAGGATATTTTCAAATTGCATGGATTGTCGAAGGCAATAGTCCCTGACAGAGATCTCAATTTCACTTCCAATTTTTGGAAGGGATTGTTTGTGGACTTGGGTACAAAGATAAACTTCAGCACTGCATACCATCCTCAAACAGATGGGCAAACAGAGAGAGTTAATCAGGTGCTTGAAGATATGCTTCGCATGTACATGATGGACAAACCAACAGAGTGGGAAGATTACTTACACTTGGTAGAGTTTGCTTATAACAATGGACTGTAGGCATCCTTGGGGATGATTCTGTATGAAGCTTTATATGGAAGAAGGTGCAGGACACTAGTGACTTGGGATAACCCAGTGAACAAGGTTGTGCTTAGACCAGAATTGCTCAAGGAAATGGAGTAAGAGGTTGTAAAGATTAGACAAAATCTGAAAGTAGCACATGACATGTAGAAAAGCTATGCAGATAAGCATAGGATGAACAGAGAGTTCAGTGTTGGGGATTATGTTTACCTCAGAGTGAAAGCAAGGAAGAGTTCCCTGAAACTTAGAAGTTGTGCCAAGATGTCACCTAGATATTGTGGGCCATTTGAATTGCTTGAAAGAATAGGGCATGTTGCATATAGACTTGCATTTCCTGCTAGTACTAGAGCTCATAATGTTTTTCATGTTTCTTTGCTTAAGAAATATGTACATGATCCTAACCATGTGATAAATTGGGATGTGATCCAAGTGGAACTCGAGGGAGAGTTCCAAATCGAGCCAATGTGCATCCTCGACAGGAAGGTCACAATGCTCCAAAACCGAGCCATAGGGAAGGTAAAGGTGTAATGGGAGCACTACAGACCTGAAGAGGCTACACGGGAGCTGGAGGATGCCATGCGATTGGCACATCTATTTTTGTTCAATTTTGTGGAACACTGAGGCAGTACCAGTGTAGCATTTTGTTCAAATTTTGTAAAGCACTGAGGACAGTGCTATTGAAGGGGGAGGGGAATGTAACACCCTGGTTTTGAACCCGTTTGCATTAAATATAGATGATACATATATTGTAAATAATCATGGTGAGGAGCTAAAGGCAAAGGCCCCACCATCGATTTGGTTATGTTATGTTTCGGATAGAAATTGTCACCGATGGTAAATCGGGACATGCGACATACATATTAAGTTGTGGCATAATGTAACTATACATCTTTAATTAAATAACCCCAACCAGCTATGTTCACCGCAACCAAATTGAGAAGGGGCATGATTCCTAAGGATAAGGAGGGGGAATGCTGAACCTTGAGCCATGGGGGGAAAATCCATGTGCCACCACTCTTTTGCTCACCTTCCTTTGTCTCATATAACCACCACCTTAGTTATTATGTTGTTAGTTGGGGCAGCTATTGGCTGGCAGAAAAACCACTACTACGCCCACGCATGCACTCTCTCCATGATGTGCCTTTTGGGTTGCGGATGGTCTGTCCACTATGGGGATCGTGAGTCTGTTCATTTTCCCTCGCGTTGAGTGGAGTTAAAAGGGGGCCACAATTCATTGATTGGGGTTGGTTCATTCGTTCTCCTCTGCCTCATGGATTGCTGGCTTGTGGGTTGGTTCTTCCTTCTCTCACGAATTTGTTAGTTTGAGGTGGTGTTCATCCTCATGTTCACGCAGAGAGTCTGTGTCTTTTCCACCATTGTCATACTGTGTAACATTCTGATTTTCCATCGTTCAATTGTGGCTGTGATTTTCATCTACAGTTTTGTGGGTTGCGTCGTTTTCCCTCATGTTTAGATTGGGAGCCTGTTCCTTTCCCCTTTCGGTCGGTGTAAGTTCTCCAGCGATTGCATTGGGGATTGTGTGTTGTGGGTTCATGGATGTTCGTGGGCTATTGTTTGCCACGATTGTTGGACTATGTTTTTCCCGTGTGATGCTGCAGGTTGCTGTGGAATCGTTTTGGCCACGATAAGGCCAAGAACGATTCAAGGAGTTATTTTCCCATGTTAAAGCTTGAATAACTGTTTTGCTGCATGCACGCAGTGGCTTTGTCCTCGGACTACATTGGAGTGGTGAATGAGGGCCTGATGTGCTTGATAAACCTGGTGGTTTGGGAACCACACAAACAGAGCTAGTGGGCTGGCTTTCTTCTCCACAACCCTTGAATAGCACTGAAAGGGAGATCAGGGTCTGAGGGACTGCGTTGCAGAGAAAGGACTGATTTCCTTGTGTTGGGTGAGTGTGGGTGTCCTAGAATCTAGGATGGTTCTGGTGTAGATCTCCTTAGCTCTTCAATGAGATCACCAGCTTAGCATTTAGCCTTTCCCAGCTCCTAGATGGCTTGGCTGATCTGTTGTTCACCTGATAAACCCAACTATGTTGGCTTGGACGAACTGTATACCCTTGTGGTGTTGTTATCCTTGGCTATGTGTAATCATGTTAGCTCTTTATTCCTTGGGGAATCATGCCCGGCTCAGGGGTGGCAGTGTTGCTTAGAGATTAAGGAGCACGCGGACCTATGGCTGGGTGGAACGTTGCAGCGACGTAGTTGGTTGCGGGACAAGTCCTTATTAAGATAAGTATTCTTGCCTGACTTGTGTTTGCAATCATATTTACCATTGATGAATGATAATGTACATAATGAACGCTAAATTGTATATGAATGCATGTTGTTTTTCTTCTGCTATGTATATGAATGATTAGTGTATCGTAGTATGTTTTATGTTTTAAGTAATCTTGTTACAACATTAAATGTATGTATGTTCATGTTCATGGGGCTAGATGCCCGGATGATTGATGTATGGCAGCATCCTCTTCGCTGGTCGGAGGGTCGGGGACGTTACACTCATCATTTGTTGATATCAAATTAAAGGACTGGCTTGAAGAAATGCTCAGGACTGCTCATGAACAATATTGGTATCTTAACTACTATGTATGTGACAACAATGTTCTCAATCAGGTTTTTTCAAGAATTTCCAACGAAGACCATCTTTCCCACAATACTTACTAGACATATTTCTAGGAGATAAGGTGCCTTGTAAAAATAGAAAAAAGGTAAAATGAGGAACCCTATGGGGAAATGCTAAGTGATTTGAGTTTAATTATTGAAATGGACCCTAAGCAAGGAAAAATTGAGTAACTAAGAAGATGTGGAAACTAAAGGTACAAATTACTCACAAAGATAGCAACACAGGAAATGACTAGGATCAAAAAAGAAATAGTTGTCTCAAGGGTTTATATAGTGTAGTCCTAAGTTTTGAGTACATATGAGTTAATAGCACCTAGGAAATTAAGTGTATGTGTCACTAGCGATCTTACGTGTTGAGGTTTAAAGGTTACCAACACTTGTTTGAGTACAAATTTTGGTTACTATTAACTTTAGAGGCTTAGATCTAAACGCGGTATTATTGGTCTTAAGATGTTTATACTGTTATTTGTAACTTGTTCTAACTTAGTTACTCTTATTATATGTTGAACCCTTATGAAAGATTGCAGACGATCTTTTTTTATAGATTGAGTGCTGAAGTAATATATTTCAAAAGATTTAACAGGGGATCGTTCAACTTGTACAATGAATACATGGCGATCAAGGATGGAGTTAACATAGCATAGGATCACTTGGATTCAATGTGGTTGCGATGTTAAGCTTTAGTAATACAATTAATGAATAGAACATTCATGACCTCCCACGAATATTGGCAATATAATGATTCCATTATAAGTTATGAATTACCCATCTGGGTGTAATCTCTTGATGGCCTATTTGTAACTAACCATGAATTACGCGCCAAGATACAATTAGAGGAGGGAATTTAATGCATTCAATCGAATATTTTATACAGGTTGAATGGATGATGTAGGGGTATCTCTAGAGCAACATCTTCAAAACTAGGAATCTGAGAGATAATAAATACATTGCAGGAATCTAGGAAAGAGCACCTTTTATTTGTTTTGTTTCTCAAATTTTCATATAAACTGACATAACAAATTCATGGGTTGGCATTTAACTTTGATTCCATGTAAATATAAATTCCCTCATGAGGCATAATTATGTGTTGAGCTCTGCGATTATCAAAAATGCCATTACCAGAATCGTAGGGTTTAGTTTTGAATCTATTTAATGTTTACACCAAGTAGTTTCAAATCTAGTTAATGCATATGCCAAATCAAGCCTCTGATCTCTATATAAGCAATACCCCAACACTTGTATGGGAGGATGGATACAATGTATAAGTTGGCAATTTTTGGAATAAAATATAGAGTCATTCACAACTCTATTTTGCAAATATTGTGATGTTCACTGTGAGTTTATCCGCATTGCAATTTAAGTTTATTGTTGTAGCAAATCCCAACATCCAACATTCAAGAGAGTTCCCATTCTAGAGAGGAGTTGCGGATATGTAGGTTATTTCTATGTTTTGTAGAGTACACGTTGTAGCTTATCATTTTATAAATATGTAGATAGTTGTTTATTAGAATACATATTCATTCCATTCTTGTAGCTTAGATAATATTTAGTATCCACTACGAAATGGTTGTATATCCAGTTTGACAAACATAGATAAAAGGGGAATGATACCTGTGACTATATTTAATTATTGGTAATCCCAACCAAAGTAGCACCACCAGTCAAACTAGCGATTACAGTCAGTAGTTTTTGGTTAACTTTCGTTTTAAATGCATGTCTTTTATTTTCCTTTACATTTCGGAAAATAGAATTGTTTGTTTGTTTATTTCCTACAAGCTTGCTTTCCTTCCTAGTCTTTTTCTTTCCATAGTAGCTATCCCACCAACAACAAGAGTGGTGATCCGTGGAAAAATGAATTATTTAGATCATGCGAAGAGATTTCTAGGTGATAGCAAGGTTCTCGTTTGCATGATTGGTGTTCAAGTACATGGGTTACTTCCAAGGGTGATTTAGTTAGCCTTTAATTTATGAAGTGTGGTGTGATACAATTTCCTTTCATAGAAGCATGTAAAGAAACAATTGTAAATACTGAACCTGGATTTTTCACATATAATGCACAACATCTCTCAACTTTCTCTCGAAATCCAGATTGATAAGTAAATGCACTGTCTCTTTGTTTCTCTTTTTAGGGTAATAAACTGGCTCATCATATGTTGTGAACAATCCTCTTCCTGTGAACTATGGAACTTGTTCATAAATCATTTCTCAATCTTCTTGGATTGATAAACACTACAAATGAACCTCACTTTGCACATTTACCCCAACTACTCCAATTGACTATGATCTACTAAGAAAGTCATATCCGCATGAACCTATATATTAGGCCTTGATTTTGTAGGAAAAGAATGTTATTTTCCAAAGTTTATTGGTTCAAAAAAATTGTAATTATCTCTTCCAATTAGCATACAACATCAACTATTTTGGGCTTAGAAAAAGGTTTTCTTTTCCCTCGCTCTACAAAAGATTATGGAATCTCTCCAAACTCATGGTATATTTAGATTTGGATAGTTAAACTACTTCCACTTTTCATGTTAGAGGACTTCTATCTCGATGTTAGAACTACTAATCTTGTGTATAAATGTAAAAAAGACTAAAAAGAATCTTTTTACTTTTCCTGACACTGTCACTATTGATGTTATAAGACTTCCTTAATGTCACAGTTAGGATTGTGGTCAATTGGGCATGACCTCACAACCTTTTTGCATATCCTTAAGACTGTGGGGTGAATATACATAGATTTCTTGGCATGACCTCATCATGACCTTTTTTGTCTTCCATAGTTACCACTCGTTGTTACTACCTTATTGCCAGAAATTGTTTTTTTTTGTAACACTATATAGTTTCCATATTTCATTTGTGTTTTGAAGACCAATAAAAAAACCCATATTCACAAGGCATGATGTATCCTGGATTTCTTTTTCCATCTACTAGAAATATCCCATATGTTCACATTTAAGTTTGATAACTGGGAATCCTATCTAACTTTACACAAGTTTTTAAGGACATAATTAGCAGGAACCTTGAGAATCTCATAGGGCTCTTTTATCAAATGTAAATGTTAGAAATAAAGTAGTGTTATCTCATGGACTGTTATTGTTACAAGTTATGCTAGAATGATCATTGTCGAAATTCCCTTGAGGACTTTTGTGAAATGAAATTGGTAGGCATAAGATAATGTGAGCTCATGGAATGCCATGATCAAAACGTATGCCAAAAATATCCATTGGGATGTGGCATTTGGTTTCTTTCATAAAATGCAAATCATAGGCTTGACAACTAATGTAGTTACAATTGCAACTACACATACTACCTATGCCAACTACCATCTAGTTGAAAAACTAAAGTACATTGCAATATGAATGACAAGACATGACAGTAGACACCAAGAAGAAAATTATCTATATGAGTAGTGGCTCTTCTTAATATTGAAAGATAATTAAAGAATGAAGACATTAGACTGAACCAGTTATTGAATTGACAGCAAATTGGATTGACTATCCTAAGGATAGTAATGATGGTGAGGATATGCAAGAGGATTCGCTTTCACCTATACCAGGGGGTTCTCCTCCTCAACAAGATCTCTCTAGTACTATTGCTGCAACTACCAAGATCACTCCATTTTATATTTTCTCTGAAAATATTAATAAGAGAGATTTCATAGAGGCCATGGATGTAGATGAGGAGGATACTTCTAGGACACCCAAGAAGCTAAAGGTTGGAAAGCCAGGAAATCTTGTACAAGTTGCAAAGACTAAAAGCAGAAATAAAATTATGAAGGTCAAAGGCCCAACCTTTGAAATCTAGGAGTACACATTTGATAATGTCCCTGAAGGAACTGCAGATAAGTACAAGTCTAGAACTGAATTGCTAGATAAATATAAAGATGTAGGTGAAAATACCTTTGATTAAAAGATGAATTTATATGATGAAATAATAAAATTGTCTGGTCATGCTGTATCCCTGGTGACTGTTAGGGATCAGGCTCAAGACACCTTAAATTTGGGAGTGACTACAGGAAACAAAGTGGCCGAATTAAGGATGAATTTGAAGAAGATTCCTACTATGGATATGATCCATTTACATCGAGAAACATGAGATGTCGTTTACACCAATCTATTACAAGCAACATTACAGGCGTCGAAGTTGCAATCAAACAAGAAAAGAGTGGAATACTTGCTCAAGAAAGAGAAGGTCAAGAATAACACCCACCAAGAATAGATAAAGAAACTCTGGGTGGATTTATTGGTGGCAGACATCCAGGATGATAAAGGGGTTGCTACACAGAGATTTTTAAAGGAAAAAGAAAATGCAATCCAATTGTTAAAGAAGAAGTTGAGTATCCCAGGTACTCATCTCATACAAACCTATAAGCTGATCGAAATTGAAAAAAAAATCTTTGAATATTGAGTTAATCAATTTGCAGGTAAAGATTGATTAAGTTTGAAGAAAAGGAGAAGAAATGGAAGAGAGGTGCAGGGCTCTAGGCTGAAAAAAGAGAAAACTTTTGAAACAAAACAAGCAGAGTTGGAAAAGGAACTAGAAGAACTGAAGGAAAAAGATGAGGAACACCCAATGCCAATTATTCCATCTTCTGCACAATATGGTACAAACTCTCTTTCTCAAGACATGTCTCAGGTGATCCTTAAGGATTTAGAAAACATCGGTTTGAAGAAGAAAAATAAAGACTTGGAAGACATGGCTGAAAAGAAAGAAAAAGCGAGAAATAAATTGGAAAACAAATGCAAGAGCTGGTAGAAAAGAACAACAAATTGGCAAAACAAGTTTCATGCCAGGAAGCCCTACAAGGAGAAAAACATTTTATATGGGATGTACTGACAACAAAAGCAACCAAGCTGATGCCCTATTTAGATTTCATTCTGGATAAGGAAATTGTTATAGCAACAGCTAGAAAAAATGTTCATATGACAAAGCAGGACTTGAACAAAAACTCCATGGACACAACTAATAATGAAATCAATTTCTTGAACAATTTGTCAGAAGAAGACATCAGGCAAGAAAATATACAAGCTAGAGTTTTGTTCATCACATGGGCAAGAAAAGTGATAAATAAATATCGTCATTTGGAAATAGTTCAAGTAAAGGTTGAGGTTATGCATAATCAGGTTAAAGAATTCATTCAACTTTTCAATCCTTTGTTCAGAAGAGGGATTTCTTTATTTTGGGAAGAGAAAGGGCCAATGTTGTCTCAGAAGGAGTACAGTGATAGGTTAATCAATTGTAGACAAGATCACAGACAGTTTGACGATATGTAATAACAATCCCTATCAGGTAAAACTATTATTGACAAGTTAACTGGAGAATTCAAAATGTTGTTTGACTTCAAGGCTATATTTACTCAATTGCCATAATTTTCTTATCTAAAAAACATGGAGCTCATTGTAATGTCTAGAGAGATGGTCAATCTAGAGATGCGGACTACTAATCAATGGAAGCCAATTGAAAATTACAGAAAAAGTAAATACAGGTTGCGCTAATAAGGACATACATAAGCATGACGAGGAGAAAAAGGACAGTTGTAGGATGATCAAGCGAACCAGGATCCTGATGATGCACTATTTTTTTGAATCCAACATGCGTGTTTCCCCCATCATTTTTTGTTTTATATAAACCATGGAAAATGTTCTACACTACAGTTTGTTAGAAGTTTGTTTATCAATTTGTAACTAATTTTGACCCTATTTTGAGGTTGGTCTCAGGGGTCTAAGACACTATAAGTATTCCCACAACAGAGGAAGAAAGGGTTGAAACCCATGTGACCTTTTGTGTATATGTAATTTTGATCTTTAATAAAAGTTGTAGAGTTGGGCGCTGGTCTTTGAATGAAAAAATTCATGTGTCTTTCTCAGTTACAGTCCGTGATGTCTTTTCTTTATGTGCATGTCTTTCCTGTGTGTGATAGTTTCAGAATTCATACTTTGTTGTGCTCTGTCTATCGTCTCTGACTCTTCACAAATTATTTCTACCAAAGTTAATGCAGAATTCATCTAACTAATGCTCTGTGTTAATGGATTGTCATCCTTCTTCCTTTTTCACCAGACCAAAAATATATTGACTGTAACCAAAGTACTACCTTGCTTTTGCAAACATTCCCCATGCAAATTGCTCTGTATATTTTGATAATTGTGATTCGATAGCCCAATTGTGCTTGCCCTGTTTTCAACCACGAAATCAACTTGAATTTGTTTTATCTTTAAATATGGCCTTGATAAACACTCTTATGATAGATCCCTCTATGGAAAGGAAGAAGCCAGCTCTCCTTTCCTAAAGTGGTTCTGTTGTTGCCTCAGGGTCCGCTTTCTACAACCTTGGGTACGATTCCGAGTGCTAACAGCCGCATGTGCACAATTTGTAGCAACATGCAGTCCAACAACACATACCCTTGGCCCATGAAAATCCTACAAATCTCTACATCCAACATAGTCACTTCATAACCTCTATTCAACAGTGTATCCTCTCATGCAAGATATTTTGACAAGATAAGTGAATTACAATGTTTATTCATTTATTGATAGTGAAGCCATGCTATGCATTTTTAATGACGTCTCATCTACCTAACCCATACAAAACCTGATATTACTTTTGTTGCTAATAAGATTTCTAGGTTTGTTATAAGATGTCCAAATGAGTCACATTGGAAGGAATCTAAGAGGATATTTAAATGTATAAAAGGACTATTGATATTGTACTATAACTTTGTATACATGACCATTTTTGTTTTAACATGTGATGTAGATTGGGTTGGATCTCTTGTAGACGAGGAGTTTTTTCTCTGATTAAAGGAGATCGCAAAGTTATTTGTCTAAATTTTTGTTTAAATGGGTTATTGTTGTAATTGCATGATTTGTAGATTGTTTCCACTGGTTTAACTGAGTAATAAGTTCTATGAGTGCTTGGGAATGTCTACCTTGCACCTTTCTTTCCTCACAATTTGTTTTCACCACTCACAAAATAACATTAGAAGCAAGGTCCTAGCTATCATTACGTTTGTCCAGAAATCTCTGCTCTAGATAGAAGAAAATTTTTAGAAGTAAAACCTTATGTTTCCATTACTACTATTGATATTTGAAATACATATTCTTGTCTGATGCTTTCTGGCCAAAACTACCAAGAAAGTGTGTAGAAGGCCTCAAACACCCCGTTGGAAACCTTGCCTTTGCACAATGTATGCTTATCTTTTCCTCTAATTGTTGTTTAAATTTTTGGTAATGAGGGAAAATAAAATTGGCTTCAATATATTCAACACATAAGTGAAGAATATAAGCAGTCTCAATGTGTTGAAATCTCCACCCCTATTAGAATTCTAAATACAAGTTTTGGCGTTTTTCAGGGAAATTGGATATTTCATGCAAATTCTTCAGCAGATGGTCACCTTTGAGTCCAAAGGACTTTAGACAAAAGGTACCTTTCAAGAGAAGGATGGGGATATTTTTCTCTGCTGCACCTAAATAACAGGATTCATCCACTGGTTCGAAATCATATCAAGAACTACAAGTGCCTATAGAGGACACTGTTAAGGATACCATAGTTTCTTCTAAGCATGAGGAAAAAATGTTGATGGAAAACAAGTTTTTGTTGCTTTTAGTGGAGGTAATTACTAGCATATCAAAGTAGGGGAGCTCAGTTTGACATCATTAGAAGATGGAAATCGGTTCCTAATTTGCCTTTTGGGTCCAATTGCATTGGTAGCATCTGTTGTGTTGCCACCATTTTATCTTTGAAAGTATTTTGAAGTTTTTTTTGGGACTCCCTCCCAACAGGTATTGTGCTTATCATCTACCACAATGTTGAAAGTTTTGAATGGGTAAATGTTTGAAGGATTGGGTTAAAAGGCGAAAAAAGAGGGAAAGATTTCTATTCAGACTTGGCTACCAAAATCATAATTGACAATTGACTGAATTTAATGAATTAAATAAACAAATAGATTTTACCAATATAATGTATGGGTAGAACAAATTAAAAAGTTGTGAAATGTTATTCAAACATTAGCATTTCAGGAAAGAAACTTCCTTACATGATGAAGTATTATACAAGTATGATTATTCACAAACGGTTCAATTGGAAAATGGTTAATGTGGAGATATAGCTCAAAATTTTTCCATCAATAACATCGAAATAATGCAAGGAAGAACAATCCTATTCACATGTTATAAGCACCAAAGAACCCTCTTTATCAATGATGATAGGTATGATCAATCAGTTTTGAAATTAATTTTTTCTCCTCTATAAGCCTAGAAAGTTCAGCTTTCATTGGACAAGGAACTTTAAAACTGCATTCAAATCTTGTTTATTGTATGTATCATATATTTGTTTAATGTAAAAAGATCATTATTCATATATATGATTAAACAATATATATGATTACTATTGTTTACTGTATGTATCATATATCTATTTACTATAAAAAAATGATTATTCATCTTCTAGTTGTATCAAGATGCAAAACATAAACCACTGAATCATTCAGATTTGACACTTTATACTTTCAAGTCTTGACTCTTGACATTGGATACTTTAGTGTTTGCGAACCTTTGTTCATTTTTTGTTATGAATCATGGTGATTTTGAATATTGATCAATGAATGATGATACAATGATTGATCATTATGGTCTGATATAATTGGTTATGTTATTTTTGCATTATATTCAGTGTAACCTCTCAAATCTATTCGAGGTGAAAACAAATTAAGTTATGTATATGCACTGAGCATTGTAAGATATATCCAAAGGATTATTCTTGGATCAACATCACTAAATCTACACCTGCAGATGTCTTGTACAAAATTTCTCTGAACTAGATTGTAAATTTCATCAAATACATATCACCAAATAGAAATGCTATGATAGCATCACCATTTATACATATTATAGACCAAGGGTTTCCATCAATAGGAAAATTAACTGGCCAGATTGGTTCATAAAATTTTAGTAGAGTCAGTCTTGTAATATTCCCCAAGACCTGTAACAAGGTATTGCATCTCAGATATACAAAACTGAACCAGAGCGGAACTGATTACAACTAGAGAGTCAAATAATAGCTACTCCTCAGTTAAAAACAAATAGGAGGAGTCAAATAATAGATTCTCCTATGGTTAAAAATAGAAAGGAAGTGTTCCTGAATAGGTGAACCCTTACATAAGCATGAACAAGTAGCCATATTATTTGTTTATTTTTCGAACCTTCTAGAAAGTGTTGAACTTCCATCTTCTATTCCTTTGTTTATAGTTTTTTTGTCTTATTATAAAATTTTGTGTCTGATTCTATTCAATGCCTATTCATTTTTCTTCTGAACAAAGATTTCTTGAATTTGCAGTGCTCATCCACCTCCTGTATTATGGTTAGTCTCCAAATCTTGAAGATCTTGATTTCAAAGCTAAAAAGAAATATTATGGTGGTGATGATACTGAGAAAAATGGAGATCACATGTTTTCAAGGAACTAGACTATTCACTTAGTTGTGGAGGATGTGATTGGGATTATGTTCTTAAAATGTTAAGCATTAGTGAGACTTAGCTTTTCCACTCCAATTTTTTCTATTAGAAATTTCTTTATCTATAGTTTGTACAACTTATGCGAGTGTTGATTATTATTTTTCAAATTGAAAAGTAAACTTTTTATTATTTATAAAAATTATGTATGTGCCATAGTATTTTTGTTCAAAATTACAAAATTTATCCTTAGCCAGGTTGATCCAAGTGCTATTCAACAGAAGTAGATTGGGGGTGTCACCTGAAGGTGGTCTAAAAATTGAAAGAGGGGGTTCCCTCTTTGAAAAAGAGAGGAAAAATGTTTTGTTCTGGGAGTGCAGCTTACCTAGAAGCCACTAACCCTCCTTATGATCCCATATTAGAACAATAAACTTACATTACAATAGGTAAGGCCATCGAAGGAGTCCTTTACTTGAAGTTTCTGAGGGTTGTGAAGACATGTTGTTTTTTCCAATGTGTTTTTTTATCCATTTAAATATTCTCTTTGGCCACCCATACCAAACCTCATTCACCAGCTTCTCCAATATCCATGTTCAGAGGGATTGGGGTAACATAAGTTTTCAATCATTCATTATTCAATATTAGTGTGTTGTAACAATTGAAATTGTTGTAAAATATGAAACACTTTTTGTCAACAAGAAACAAACTATGCTCGAGGTTTGAGAAATATGACCATTAATCAAACATAAATTCATGCATTATATGCCGGATTAGTATATTCTAGTCTCGGCAAATAAAGTCTGTGTTTTTGGATACTCATCATTAATCCTCGATGTAGTTAAGAAAAGTGTAGTTATCTTAGATCTTCTCGATAGTGTTTCACATGTTTTTACTATGCCTCTCACATTGAAGATGCTTTTGGAAATAATAAATTAACTAGCTTAGACACACTGAAATAAAAATTCATTCCTACTTCAAAGGCATCAAAAGAATCAACGGTCCTCAAGAATGCAATTCCTTCTTAGTCAAAGTTTAAGAAGTGTTGATATTAGGCAGAAGTGTAGTCTTGAAAAGATAAAAAACCAGAAATGTTTATTGCACCAAAGAGATGCATTCTACAGCTCAGTAGGGGGGGATGTGAAGTCCTTCTATGCTCATCATAGAGATGACACATGTCCTTTATAAAAAATATAAAATGTTATAAAAAATAACACGTCGGCTAAATTTAGCTTTAAAATATTTTTTAGAACCACATATATAAGACTACAAATTAAAACCATAGACATTTTGTTCACATTTCCTCAATATTTCCACTCTAAAAAGGCCCTTCGCACTGAGAAAGATTTGATCCATTTCTGGGCTTAATAGATCCTTTTTAAGATGGATCTATGATGGTAGTAAACAACAACCTAACATACTTGACCATAAAAGTTGGAACAAAATAGTATATGGCTAGGTTTAAACTTAATATGTAATAGATGAATGATATCCTAATTTCTTAGAATTAAATGAAGTAATGTTTAATGAAGCCTTGTTTTTTAGAAGACTTCTGGAAGATTATGCAAATTACTAGTCACTAACCTAGATATTAAAATTTTCTATCCAACCAGTCTTGATCTATTACAGTCGCTAACCTACTTGTTAAAATATTTCAACTAATTTTTAACATCCTATGACAATCATTAACCTAGTTATTAAAAACTTTGGAGTTACTTGTTAAAACTTTAGATTGGACCAATATTAAAAAACCGTAGAAAGTTCTTTATAAGTACAGGAAAACTAGTTCTGTATGTTCTTAAATCGATTGAAGTAGAACAAAGTGAGCTACATAGTAGTAAGTTCTTACTTTTAAAATTAATTATTTATAGATATTTGGTTCCATAAAAATCACACTTGTTTCATAATCAAAGAATATTATCCCAACTTGAATACATTGGTTACTAGAGTAAGACAGTAAGACATAAGACAAAAAAACTCACTTTCTATTTCACAAGAAACCTATTTCACAATAAACTGAAATACATAGCTAAAAACAATAAAAACTTTTGCTAAAAGAAACTTGGAGAAAATTAATCCGTCGAGCTAATAATTCACAACCATTGGTAGATAATTAGTCATTTTCATTTCAATTTTTATAGACTAATGTTATTCTTCATCTTCTTGTCAATCTTTCAATTTTTATGGACTAGTCTTCGTCTAATTGCAAATCTCATAGAACACGTGTTGTATTGATTTCAATTGATTTTTAAGGTATTAATTATGTGTTCCAAATGGGTGTAGACTGGAGAGGTAGGGACATACCATTTCTTACCATTGTGAAAGCAATATGAAGAGATACATGACCTATAACAGGTATAGGCTTAGAGACGGCTAATTTAACCATGCAATTTGGAAGAGACACGAGGTCTGACTAGTCTAAACATCTAGAGGGATAATCTAAACATACAAAATTCGAGTTGAAATTGGTGATTGGTGCACCATGATATTTATATTTGTTATAAGTTAGCAACCTACATAGGACTCCATGCATTCAAGTTATTGAAATTGTTGACTAGTGCATAATTGTCCAGTTCTTAATTTTGTTATAAAAGATCCATCTTAAAGGTGGCTCTACCAAGTGTCAAGAGGGATAAAATATCTCGAGGTGCAAACCCTTCCTCAACATTTTCACTCTAAAAAGGGTTTGCACCTCAATGTATATGATCCCTCTCGGTGATTGTTAGAGCCACCTTTAAGATGGATGTATGATGGTTTACATCCATACTCGCAATGAGCATACAAATACTCCAGATGAATTACCTTACGTGGTTGTCCTCTAAACCTGCCAAGAATTCCATTCAAACATTTTCAGAATCATGCTTTAATATACTCAATAATAACCAATTGCAAAGAGTGCAAATAGCAATGGAACGACTAGACCTGCCCAAGCCAAGCAAGGAAAATATTGCTTCCTTTTAAATGCATACTTTAGAAAAACAAGCTTTCCTTTTTATTTGAACATAGACCTTCTAGAAGCAGAGTTCTGAAGCGATACTTTTAACTTGTATCTTTCATGTTGAACATAGACTCTTTGGAAACAAGGTTCTGAAGCGATACTTGTCTAGGGTGGTTGCTCAAATTATTCTGCAGCCTAGAATTTGCTTGGGTTTCAACCAATTTCCTGTCATTCTCCATTTCAGTGTGCCCTTCCAAGTGATCTGGCCATTCCCCAGGTCATCTATGTTCCAACCAAAAGATCCATGAAAGCTAACTCTGTCAAGATCAAACTGATAAGAATTTGTGGAAGAAACCAATCTGTTGTACGATGAAGACAACAAACATTATGATATGGATACCATGGAATAGAAATACGTGGATCATGTGGCCTTGGAATTATGTCGATTGGCATGGCTGCTACTAAATACATTACCAGAAGCTTGGAAAATCCTGCCCTGCTTTCCAATTTCAAATTCTTCCTACTATCTTTTAGAAATGGATATCCCGCTACACAAAAGGTAAATTTCTATACAACTATTTGTCATAAAACAACACAAGATTCAAATCTACAGAGCTGCAAAATGCATTTATTTGCTATTACTTTGTGTGTTGTACAGTGGCATGATCATAATCAAGCAAAATGAGTGTCTTCCTGGGTGGCATAATATTATTCTTTTTAAATGCCAACTTGAGGTCAATTAGATGCATAATTATATGTTTAAGAGTCTAAATGTGAATTTCCTAACATACATATACATTATCTTGATTACATCATAGGATTTGAAGTGGTTAGCATATATCTAAAGAAGGTCAGAGCCATACGATTTGAAGTGGTTAGCATATATCTAACGAAGGTCAGAGCCATTTAGATTACTTTCTTAGGTCTTTTGAGTCAGAAACAATGTTGGGATTATTAGTCTCTTCTTAGAATTACAAATGATGCAATCATGGTGTTAATATTGCCCCTTTCCCCAATTCTTAAAGGGTTCTAGCTCAATGGAAGAGTGCCTTCTTTACAAGCAAGAGGTTGAAGGTTTGATTCCTTCGTGCCCTAATGAGATTGCAATATTGATTTTTTTAATAAAATATATTTTATTATGATTTATTATGGATATGACGGGGGTTCTAAACTGACTTCGTATGTCACTATGAGGGGGGTTCAAATATTCCCTTGTATGTTACAATGAGGGGGGTTCAAAACCCCCCCCCGTAAGTATATATGAGGGGGGTTCATAACCTCCCCCAAAGGTTTGTAAATATTTTTAGGGGGTGGATTCAAACCGCCTCTATAGGTACCTACGAGGGGGGTTTATAACCACCCCTGAAGGTTTGTAAAGAGTTTTATGGGGCGTTTCGAACCGCCTCTATAGGTACCTACGAGGGGGGTTTATAACTGCCCCCAAAGGTTTGTAAAGAGTTTTAGGGGGTGTTCAAATTGCCTTCGTAGGTACCTGCGATGGGGGTTTCGAAACAGCTCCATAGGTACCTATGAGGGGGGTTTATAACCGCCCCCAAAGTTTTGTAATAAATACTTTTAGGGGGGTTTTTGAACCACCTCCGTAGATACCTATGAGAGGGGTTTATAAAATTCCCCAAAATTTTGTAACAAAGACTTTTAGGAGGGGTTTGAACCGCCCCCAAACGTCACTTTTAGCATTGATGCTAGTGGTGGGGGGGGGTTAAGACAACCCCCAAAGGTTAGTAGGATGGATTTTTTGGGGGTTTTAGAACCCACCTTGTAGGAACCTATGGGGTAGGTTTGAAACCTCCCCCATAGGTACCTATGAGGGGGGATTTGAAACCTCCCCTGTAGGTACCTTCGAGGGGGGATTTGAAACCACCCCTATAAGTACCTTCGAGGGGGGTTTGTAACCACCCCCAAAGGTTTGTAATAAGGAATTTTTTTTTTTGGGGGGGGGGGTTGGAACTGCCCCCATAGGTGTCTATGAGGGGGGTTTAGAACCGCCATTAAAATTCACCTTTTGGGGGTGTTTAGAACTTCCCCAAAAAGTCACTTTTAGGGGCGGTTTTGATCTCTTCCAAAACCTCCCCTAAAAGTCAAAAATTTTAAGGTCGGTTTTATTATGGGTAGTTTTGTAAAGACCGCATCCAAAGCCAAAAATGTCCCTGAAAGTGAATTTTGGAGGCCTATTGTAGCTGCAACCTGTTTCCCAAATTTGTAAAATTTTGGACCCTCCTTTTGATTTTATCTAGCCCAGGTTTGTTTAATTTCTTTAAATCTGTCCTGGAAGTCCAGTTTTCTTTGCTTAAGGAATTGATCGCTTGAATTCAAAAACTCGGTCAACTATTTTTTCTGCTGTTTTGGGAGTTGAATGATCTAATACTACCATCTTCCTCACCGACACCGCGTAAACTGTGTAGTTTTTGTTTTATTTGAAAACTTAAATTTTTGATTGTTTGATGATTTTTTATCACTGTCGGAAGTCTGTTGATGAATGAATCGGGGCATTAGTCTTCTATGTCTCCACCATATCGGAGGGCAAATAGAGAACATTTCGACAGACAATTATTTTTCTCGCCGAATCCATGGCCTGTATCTTTCTGGTTTTATTGCTCAAACTTTTTGATTTTCGATGACTTTGTTTTTTCTTTTCGCTATCAGAATGTTTTTTGACAAGCGGTCGAAGGTTTAGTCCTCTATGATGCCGTCGTTTCGGAGGGCTTGTCGTTTGTATCGCCAACACTACGGAGTATATTGTGTCTTGAAGTTCCGATGTGTTAGTGATTAGTTGTTTCGATCGCCGACACATAACTATCGGCGACGTTTAGTGCTCGGGATCGCCGACACTACGGCAACGTTTAGCTTTGAAGTGCCGACACGGTGGAAGTGTTGAGGTTTGAATCGCCGATGCAAGGTGCTTAGAGCCTCCGATCGCCAAAGATTTTTAGTTGGTCATGGAACCCATAGTCTGTCTGTCACCCATTGTTGTGGCTGCTTAGTGAACTATCTGTCCAACATGTAGTTATTCCACTCGCCAATAGGGTTTTTCCCGCCGATGAGGGTTTTTCTCATCGATGTCTTTTATCGAGGGTTATCATATATAGTGGTGGATCATTATTTTATTGTTATCCTTGTGGAAATGCATCCACTCCAGTCCTTCTCGAATCAAGTTGTACTAACATTTTCTCGGTTGTCCGATTTCCATTCGATTGGCTTGCTATCATGGAGGTTCTTGGGTCATCCCGCCAACTGCACAACATTTTTTCTAGGTAGGCCAACCACGGTCTTTTTTTATTTTATTTTATTGGTCATTTTAGAACCACAGTTGGCCCTGGTTAGGTTTTCCCGTAGATTGTGTCGATTTTCTGTCAGAAAGAATATTTATCCTCGCAGCATGAGGCATATCGATTAGTTTAACAGTTTTGGCGGTGGGGATTTTTTGACCCTGTGTTTTGAGCCGTCATGGATGCTCTATCCCGATCTGAAAGATTAGGTAGTTGGTGCAAAAAAGTGTTACGCTATCTGCACCACCTATTTTGGGGCTGTTTATGGCCGTCCGGGGGAGGTTTCGGTTTTCATATGCGCTTACCCTATCTTTGTGGAACACCGGAGGGATTTCCGAAATTTCAATCACAGGGTAGGGTCTCACAATTTGAGGATTAGCCTTTTTTGATAGTGTGGTTCATGTTTATTGAAGAGTTAGATTATTTTGTGCAGTCCGGTTTAAATGATGTGTTTTCTATCAGGGTTGTGTTTTAGTTGCAGATAGTGGACTAAGAAGATTTATTTTTCCTTGTCATTTTCTTTTATGCATTAATACTTATTATAGTTTATCTGTGAGAATGCATATGGAAGAGGTAAATAGGTTGTTACAGTTTTTCTTCATTATTGAAACACTAACTAAAAGCTCAAATGGTGTAAGAACATGTTGTGTTTATGACAGCGTAACTATTTCAAAGGAGATATGTCTAAAAGATAAAATAAGAAGGCTCTTGTTGCAGGATTTTAAGAGCTGACTATTTATGCAAATATCAAGAAATTGGCTCTTATGAAGGTAGCCACAACACCTGAGTTGCTCCCATGCTCAGAGGTGATCGGCTGTATTCTGCCTAAGGCAGATGTAACTACGATGATCCTGGAAAATACTGCAAAATATGGATACACTGCATACAGTCCTGCTTATGTCTCAATGGCATATCACCTGCCCCCTGCTCAAATTTACTTAACTGAAAGCTGGTTGAAAGAGACAAATTTGGACCTCGTTGAAAAAGTTAAGAGAATGATGATACCAGGGAAGAACTTTTGAACCAAGCCATCAGGAGAATATGATACAGCCACTCTCCGAACCCCTTATAGATTTATAGCACTGATGCTGAATAGAATTTTTGGGAGAGCTCATGGAAAAAGCTTCAAACTGGGATGGATACCAATTATTTTCTATGTGGCCACTCAAGGAACCATATTCAATTGGGAAAACATAGTTTCCAATAGCCTCTCAGCATGCATATCTTCAGCTTTGGGAGGGGTATCACAGAAGAAGTCAGAGTTCTACATTAGCTCTATCCTAGTTGATTGTATACTATGTACCCAATCTTTTCCAGGCTTGAGGTGTAATTGGGATAGGGATAGGACCCTGGTATACACTGCATATAAATTACTGTGGGCACACAAATACCATGGTTACTATAGAGAGATATGTGAACATTTCATTATGCCATTGTACACTCTAATTTTCTTGACCGAATGCAACTGCATGTCCGAAGAGGCGTTCAAGGTCATTGAGGAATATGGAGACTACTATTTAACTAAGGAAGGTATGTATATCAGAATGTATGGGGGTTCCAGAGCACCTTCTCTAATCCCTAAATATGACACTGATTATGTGTTGCATAAAGAGGCAGTCAGGCAGGTATATCTTGATGGTGTGGGGAGTTTTTTGTTGGAGCATCAAAAGGCAGCATTTCCTGCCATACCTTTCTGGCTAGGGAGTTATAAGTTTTCAAAGGTAAAACAGACTGCAGAATTTGGGTAGGAGCTGGAGCACTTCCATTTTGGTGAGATGAACTTTCACAAGAATGACTCTCGGAATAAGGTAGCAAAACAATGCAAAGAGGCAAACGTTCATTTCGAATACACCAACTTCTAGTACAAGGATGAAGAAACTTTCAAGATTGCAAAGAATATGACTACCTTAAAGAAGAGATTTAAATAGAAAATCACTATTGTAGGTGGGAAAGGAAAAACTGTCTAGAAGACTAAGATCACAACTGAAGAGGAAGAAGCCAGAAAAAGAGAAGAAGATGCTAGAAGACTAGCACAAGAGGTAGAAAGCTGGCTAAAGAATGAAGAAGAAGAAAGAATGATTATCTTGTTTACTGTATGTATAGTATATATGTTTACTGTAAAAAAATGATTATTCATCTTCTAGTTTTATCAAGATGCAAAACATAAACCACTGAATCATTCAAATTTGACACTTTATACTTTCAAGTCTTGACTCTTGACATTGGATACTTTAGTGTTTGAGAACCTTTGTTCATTCTTTTTAAAGAATCACAGTGATTTTGAATATTGATGGATGAATGATGATACAATGATTGATCATTATGGTCTGATATAATTGGTTATGTTATTTTTGCATTATATTCAGTGTAACCTCTCAATTCTATTTGAGGTGAAAATAAATTAAGTTCTATCTATGCACTGAGCATTGTAAGAGATATCCAAAGGATTATTCTTGGATCAACATCACTAAATCTACACCTGCAGATGTCTTGTACAAAATTTCTCTAAACTGGATCCTAAATTTCATCAAATACATATCACCAAATAGAAATGATATAATAGCATCACTATTTATACATATTATAGACTTTCCAAGGGTTTCCATCTATAGGAAAATTAATTGGCTAAATTGGTTAATAAA
Organism: Pseudotsuga menziesii; assembly: GCA_001517045.1. Lineage (NCBI taxonomy): Eukaryota > Viridiplantae > Streptophyta > Pinopsida > Pinales > Pinaceae > Pseudotsuga > Pseudotsuga menziesii. Next base: position 494,563 of record LPNX010318305.1, on the reverse strand, counting down.
ATTTTAGTAGAGTCGTCTTGTAATAATCCCCAAGACCTGTAACAAGGTATTGCATCTTAGCTATAGAAAACTGAACCAGAGCAGAACTGATTACAACCAGAGAGTCAAATAATAGCTACCCCTTAGTTAAATATAGATAGGAGGAGTCAAATAATAGATTCTCCTCATTTAAAAATAGAAAGGAAGTGTTCCTGAATAGGTGAACCCTTACATAAGCATGAACAAGCAGCCATATTATTGGTTTATTTTCCAAACCTTCTAGAAAGTGTTGAACTTCCATATTCTATTCCTTTGTTTATAGTTTTTTTTGTCTTGTTATAAAATTTTGTGTCTGATTCTATTCAATTCCTATTTATTTTTCTTCTAAACAAAAATTTCTTGAATTTTCAGTGCTCATCCACCTCCTGCATTTGGTTCATCTCCAAATCTCAAAGATTTTGATTTCGAAGCTAAAAAGAAATGTTATGGTGGTGATGATAGTGAAAAAATGGAGATCACATGTTTTCAAGGAAATTGACTATTCACTTAGTTGTGGAGGATGTGATTGGGATTATGTTCTTAAAATGTTAAGCATTAGTGAGACTTAGATTTTCTACTCCGATTTTTTCTATTAGAAATTTATTTATCTATAGTTTGTACGACTTCTATGAGTGTTGATTATTTTTTTCAAATTGAAAAGTATACTTTTTATTATTTAGAAAAATTATGCATGTGCCATAGTAGTTTTGTTCAAAATTACAAAATGTTTCCTTAGCCAGGTTGATCCAAGTGCTATTCAACAGAAGTAGATAAGGGGTGTCACCTGAAGGTGGTCTAAAAATTGAAAGAGGGGGTTCCCTCTTTGAAAAAGAGGAAAAATGTTGTGTTTTGGGAGTGCAACTTATCTGGAAGCCACTAGCCCTCCTTATGATCCCATAGTAGAACAATAAACTTACATGACGAAAGGTAAGGCAATCGAAGGAGTGCTTTACTTGAAGTTTCTGAGGGTTGTGAAGACATGCTTTATTTTCCAGTGTGTTTTTTATCCATTTAAAGATTCTCTTTGGCCACCCATACCAAAACTCATTCACCAACTGCTCCAATATCCCTGTTCTAAGGGATTGGGATAACATAATTTTCCAATCATTCATTATTCAATATTAGTGTGTTGTAACATTTGAAATTGTTGTAAAATATGAAACATGTTATGTCAACAAGAAACAAACTAGGCCTGAGGTTTGAGAAATATGGCCATTAATCAAACATAAATTCATGCATTGTATGTCGGATTAGTATATTCTAGTCTCTATAAATAAAGTCTTTGTTTTTTGGAGACTCGTCATTAATGCTTAGTGTAGTTATCCTAGATCTTCTCGATTGTGTTTCACATGTTTTTACTATGCCTCTCACATTGAAGATGCTTTTGGAAATAATAAATTAACTAGCTTAGACACTGGAATAAAAATTCATTCCTACTTCAAAGGCATCAAAAGAAACAACGGTCCTCAAGAATGCAATTCCTTCTCAGTCAAACTTTAAGAAGTGTTGATATTAGGCAGAAGTGTAGTCTTGAAAAGATGAAAAAAAAAGAAATGTTTATTGCATCAAAGAGGTGCATTCTATAGCTCAGTAGGGGGAGATGTGAAGTCCTTCTATGCTCATCATAGAGTTGACACATGTCCTTTATAAAAAATAATAAAATGTTATAAAAAATAACATGTCAGCTAAATTTAGCTTTAAAATATTTTTTAAAACCACATATATAAGACTACAAATTAAAACCATAGACATTCTGTTCACATTTCCTCGAGATTTCCACTCTTAAAAAGGGGTTCGCACTGAGAAAGATTTGATCCCTTTCGGGGCTTAATAGATCCTTTTTAAGATGGATTTATGATGGTAGTATACAACAGCCTAGCATACTTGACCATAAAAGTTGGAACAAAATAGTACATGGCTAGGTTTAAACTTAATATTTAATAGATGAATGATATCCTAATTTCTTAGAATTAGATGAAGTAATGTTTAATGAAGCCTTGTTTTTTAGAAGACTTCTGGAAGATTATGCAGTTTACTAGTCACTAACCTAGGTATTAAAATTTTCTATCCAACTAGTCTTGATCTATGGTAGTCGCTAACCTACTTGTTAAAAAAATTCGGCTAATTTTTTAACATCCTATATAAATTTTTGAACATCCTATGACAATCATTAACCTAGTTATTTAAAACTTTGGAGTTACTTGTTAAAACTTTAGACTGGACCAATATTCAAAAGCCGTAGAAATTTCTTTATAAGTACACGAAAACTAGTTTTGTATGTTCTTAAATCGATTGAAGTAGAACAAAGTGAGTTACATAGTGGTAAGTTCTTACTTTTAAAATTACTTATTTATAGATATTTGGTTCCATAAAAATCATACTTGTTCCAGAATCAAAGAATATTACCCCAACTCGAATACATTGGTTACTAGAGTAAGACAGTAAGACATAAGACAAAAAAACTCACATTCTATTTCACAGGAAACCTATTTCACAATAAACTGAAATACATAGTTAAAAACGATAACAGCTTTTGCAAAAAGAAACTTGGAAAAAATTAATCTGTCGAGCTAATAATTCAAAACCATTGGTAGATAATTAGTCATTTTCATTTCAATTTTTATAGACTAATGTTATTCTTCATCTTCTTGTCAATCTTTCAATTTTTATGGACTAGTCTTCGTCTAATTGCAAATCTCATAGAACCCATGCTGTGTTGATTTCAACTGATTTTTAAGGTATTAATTATGTGTTCCAAATGGGTGTAGACTAGAGAGGTAGGGGCATACCATTTCTTACCATTGTGAAAGAAATATGAAGAGAGACATGACTTATAATAGGCATAAGATTAAGAGACGGCTAATTTAACCATGCAATTTGGAAGAGACATGGTGTCTGACTAGTCTAAGCATCTAGAGGGATAATCTAAACATACAAATATTCCAATTGAAATTGGTGATTGGTGCACCATGATATTTATATTTGTTATAAGTTAGAAAACTACATAGGACTCCATGCATTCAAGTCATTGAAATTACTGACTAGTGCATAATTGTCCAGTTCTTAAGTTTGTTATAAAAGATCCATCTTAAAGGTGGCTCTACCCAGTGCCGGGAGGGATCAAATATCTCGAGGTGCAAACCCTTTCTCTACATTTTCACTCTAAAAAGGGTTTTCACCTCAATGTATTTGATCCCTCTTGGTGATTGTTAGAGCCACCTTTAAGATGGATGTATGATGGTTTACATCCATACTCCCAATGAGCACACAAATACTCCAGATGAATTTGCTTACGTGGTTGTCCTCTAAACCTACCAAGAATTCCATTCAAACATTTTCATAATCATGCTGTAATATACTCTATAATAACCAATTGCAAAGAGTGCAAATAGCAATGGAACGATTAGACCTGCCCAAGCCAAACGAGGAAAATATTGCTTCCTTTTAAATGCAAACATTGGAAAAACAAGATTTCCTTTTTATTTGAACATAGAAATTCTAGAAGAAGAGTTTTGAAGTGATACTTTTAACTTGTATCTTTCATGTTGAACATAGACTTCTTGAAAACAAGGTTCCGAAGCGATACTTGTCTAGGGCGGTTGCTCAAAGTTTTTTGCAGTCTAGAATTTGCATGGGTTTCAACCAATTTTTTGTCATTCTCCATTTCAGTGTTCCCTTCTAAGCGATCTGGCCATTCCCCAGGTCATCTATGTTCCAACCAAAATATCCACGAAAGCTAACTCTATCAAGATCAAACTGATAAGAATTTGTGGAAGAAACCAATACGTTGTACGATGAAGACAACAAACATTATGATATGGATACCGTGGAATAGAAATACGTGGATCACATGGCCTTGGAATTATGTCAACTGGCATGGCTACTGCTAAATACATTCCCAAAAGCTTGGAAAACCTTGCCCTGCTTTCCAATTTCAAATTCTTCCTACTATCTTTTAGGAATGGATATCCCGCTACACAAAAGGTAAAATTCTAAACAACTATTTGTCATAAAACAACATAAGATTCAAATCTACAGAGCTACAAAATGCATTTATTTGTTGTTACTTTGTGTGTTGTACAGTGGCATGATCATAATCAAGTAAACTGAGTGTCTTCCTGGGTGGCATAATATTATTCTTTTTAATGCCAACTTGAAGTCAATTAGATGCATAATTATATATTTAAGAGTCTAAATGTGAATTTCCTAACATACATCTACATTATCTTGATTACATCATAGGATTTGAAGTGGTTAGCATATATCTGAAGAAGGTCAGAGCCATACGATTTGAAGTGGTTAGCATATATCTAACGAAGGTCAGAGCCATTTAGACTAATTTCTTAGGTCTCTTGAGTCAGAAACAATGTTGGGATTATTAGTCTTTTCTTAGAATTATAAATGATGCAATATTGGTGTTAATATTTCCCCTTTCCCTAATTCTTAAAGGGTTCTAGCTCAATGGAAGAGCGCCTTCTTTACAAGCAAGAGGTTGAAGGTTTGATTCCTTCGTGCCCTAATGATATTGCAATATTGATTTTTTAATAAAATATATTTTATTATGATTTATTATGGATATGACGGGGGTTCTAAACTGATTTCATATGTCACTATGACAGGGGTTCAAATATTCCCTTATATGTTACAACGAGGGGGGTTCAAAACCCCTTTGTAAGTATATATGAGGGGGGTTCATAACCTCCCCCAAATATTTGTAAAGAGTTTTAGGGGGCAGATTCGAACCGCCTCTATAGGTACCTACGAGGGGGGTTTATAACCACCCCCAAAGGTTTGTAAAGAGTTTTATGGGGCGTTTTGAACCGCATTTATAGGTACCTATGAGGGGGGTTTATAAATGCCCCCAAAGGTTTGTAAATAGTTTTAGGGGGTGTTCAAACTGCCTTCATAGGTAACTACGATGGGGGTTTCGAACCGCCTCTGTAGGTACCTACAAGGAGGGTTTATAACCACCCCAAATTTTTGTAATAAATACTTTTAGGGGGGGGTTTGAACTTCCTTCATAGGTACCTAGGAGGGGGGTTTATAAACTCAACCAAAATTTGTAATAAAGACTTTTAGGAGGGGTTTGAACTGCCCCCAAACATCACTTTTAGCGTCGGTGCTATTACTGGGGGGGTTAAGACAACCCCCAAAGGTTAGTAGGATGGATTTTTGGGGGGGGTTTAGAACCAAACTTGTAGGAACCTATGGGGGAGGTTTGAAACTGCCCCTGTAGGTACCTATGAGAGGGGGGGGGGTTGAAATCACCCCCGTAGGTACCTACGAGGGGGGTTTGTAACCACCCCCAAAGGTTGGTAATAAGGACTTTTTATGGGGGGTGGGGGGGAGTTGGAACTACCCCCATAGGTGTCTATGAGGGGGGTTTAGAACTGCCATTAAAATTCACTTTTTTGGGGTGTTTAGAACCACCCCCAAAAGTCACTTGTAGGGGCGGTTTTGATCTCTTCCAAAACCTCCGCTAAAAGTCAAAACGTTTAGTGTCGTGCTATTAGGGGAAGTTTTGTAAAGATTGCCTCCAAAACCAAAACTATCCCTAAAAGTGAATTTTGGAGGTGGAAGAAACCCCCCGCTAAAAGTCAAATTTTTTGTAGTGATTGATGCTGGAGAAATGTAGGAAAAACTGTTTTGCACCCGAGCGCTGAAACTAAATGAGGCTCAATTTGGTCTGAAAGAGAATTGTGCAAGATAGATTGCATGTATGCAAGACTGGATGCTATATTTGTTGCAAAATGAATGAGAAAGTATTGTTGAACTAGAATGAGCCAAACCAAAGAACACGAAGATATGCAAGGGCTGAAAATATGTTGAACTGATAAGACTGCAAAATAATTGAGAACTCTGAAAATGAATCAAATGTTCTACAACAGTTTTAAGAGTATATAGTCCTTGTCCAATATCCATGTTCATATGTGCAAGTTAATCCATGTGAATGAATGTTCTTGTAGTCGAACATGGAGAAACTTCATTGGATTGCCAATTGATAATGAATATTTTTAACCAGCGCGAGACAACTCACCATTGATGTCAATGAGTTGTCAAGGCATGATAGTACAACCTGACAAGTACGAATAAATGTGTTGAAGTTGAGTAATTTGTAGGATCTAACAAATAAGAGACATTGATGTATTCCATTATTCATCATCAAGGAATTCTACCATTGATGCATGTAAACTCCAAGGTACTATACATAACTCAAGTCTTGTTTCCTAGATAATGTGTTGAGGTCGATGGGACAAGAACATTGGAAGGTGGACCTTAATGAGTTCCACATCATTCAATATGAATAAAAAACAAGTGATTAGGAAGAACCATAGCGAAAAATAGAACCAACATGAAACTTGCAGAGCTTTATTAGGAACCTTTCTAGCCAATAACCTGGTTTTCAAGCAAATTTCGTGTCCAACTGCTCCATTAAACTGTTTTTCACAACTGAACTTATTTTTCTCTTTACTATTTTATTCATTTTTTCCCACACTATCCTACCCTACCTTACTTGAAAAATGAAATATATTCAAGTATAAGAGTACTTCCAGTGGAGCCATTTTCCAAAACAAAATCACAAGTATGCACGCACCCAGATCCTCAAATCTATCTTTGTGAATGGAAAGATATGAGAGACCAACTTCCGTTGAAATGATGGTTCTAAGATTTGCTGAAGTATAGAATGATGCTACAAACTGATGATAGATTAAGAAAAAAATTCAATATAGTCTTTGTGCCATTGATTTATCATAGTTCTTACATCATGAATCTCTTTAGAAAACTGATCTTCTTGAATGCATAAGAGATTCAAATTTGGTGACAATGATGTTGGAAGTTTTTCAATTTTTGGTTCCAACCCTTGTTCTTCATCACATATAATGTGTGGCTTGTTGATATTTTCTACTTATAGATAAGGCGTAGAAGAGAATCCATCTACAAATATTGGACCTATAATCTGTTTGGGCCTTGTTGGCAGGGGTTTGGGGTAAGTAAGTTGCGCAGCACCTCAGAGGCTGCACAAGCTCACATGACACCGCGCAGGACCAAATCAGTGTGATAGGTGGAAGAATAACCATTTTTGGAATTTATCATGCAATTTTGTACCATTTGACCACATTTTGTGGATATAGGTCACTAGTTTGTTAGAAGTTAGTTAGAATTGGACCTTGGATGTAAAGGCGCAAGCCTATATATAGAATTACAATTGAAGTTGTAGATCATCAGAACAACATTGATGTGGAAGATCAATCGATCAATCCATGTTATGATCTGAGAACTATGTGTGATCTTGTCACGTTATTTTGTTCTTGAGCAATTTTGGCGTTGTCTGTGTCAACCAGCTATGCAATCTTGGGTTGTGATCATTCTCCTGTTGTGTGGAAGTATTGTATGATTTGGATCTATCATGCAGAAGTAATATGACATGATGGATGTTGCCCTAAATTGATCTTGTCTGTTATTTCTTTTCTATCTTTATGTGTTGCAATGTCAATGATGGATGTTTTCTGAATCTGGTGTATGAATGAATGACACTACTGCAATGAATAAGTGAATTATAGCGATTTGTTAGTTATGCTGATAGATATATGATGAATGCTGCGACACTAATTAACTATCTTTGAAGAATCGAATGATTATGATGTTGAGTCGCTGATGCCCTGTCCTCCCTTCTTACTGTCGGAAACTTGGTTCCGACAGCTCTCCCTCGAACATCTCAGGTGAGACTTCATCTGCTATGCGGGTGTTTCCGGGCAGGGTGAAACCTGTCTGGGCTAGTGCTCAGGGAGATCGCGCTGGTTGGGCGTCGTTAGAGTGAGAACCCTTGTCGATGAGGCTTTGTTGGTGGGTTTTTCCTACAGGCCTTGTATGGACTTGTCACAACATTGCGCAGTCTCTTTGCAACAGTGTAGGTGAGGTAGAACGTGCAAGAAATGTAGGAAAATTTTGCAGTTCAACACTGTAAGCATAATGTATTTCTTTATTATGGTTAGGTTGGGGGTTGGATTGGACAGAAAATTGTGTTAGATACCAAGGAGTTTGATGACAAGATATATGTGGTTGGTTTAGAGGATTGGTTTGTGAGTCTGATCTTGAAGGACTGATTTTTGTTGCAGCATCAGCGAGAGTGGCCATATGATTAGAATATAGGACATTCCACCCTTGTGTATAAGGTACGTAAGATTTAAATTGAGGCTGCAATAGCTTCCATGGTGGAGGAGTATTCAATGATTGAGTATGAGAGTAAGGAAATGGAGGGATATAGTTTTGAACCATACATGTAGGCCATGGTTTCCATGGTTGTTGCTATAAATTTTATGCAAATCCTAGATCTCTTTGATATTTTTATTTTATCTTTGGTAAGGAGGTGTAGTAATCCGTGGAATGCTTCAAGTCAAATATGCCAAAAATTGTGAGACTATACAAAGGACAATCCATTGCAAGATGTTTCTTCTGACACTGAGGGAAAACCATTTCTTCAAATTCCTCATGATTTTCCCTAACCTGCAAAACACCCAATTGTGAAATTAGTGAACCATTGATATCAACATTAAAAATTTCAAATAAATTACCGATTTCAGCTCCTAAAACTCTTGTTTTTCCAGCATATTTCAAAAACCTAGAGGAAAGTTCTTTAGAATTCTTACCAATGTTGGAGTTTCCTCTTGAATACCTTACACATAACTCACAAACATCATCATATTATAGCTGAAATACATCACCTGCTCCCATTATATTTAAGATTTCTAAATACTCATCTTGGATTCCTTTAAGTAGGATTGTTTTCAAAATATCTTTCCATAGTTGCCTTGTTTGGATCTTTGGAGGTTGTATTGAAAGAGTTCCATTTAGTCCTCCAGACTCTCTTCTTCTCCTTGTGTCATTCTGGAGATGTCTTCATTGACCCTGCAGTAATCTTGGCACCTTTTCAATAATACATGTTTCATGTCTTCCCAAGTTTGTATGCAATTCCCACTTAGGCTCGTGAACCACCAGTGAGATGCTATTTTTAGAGTAAGGGGAAAAATACTCAAATTTTGATCATTAGTACAATAATATACTTTACAAACTACTTAAAATTCAAATAAAAAGACATCAAGGTCTTCATTTTCCAAACCGTGAAAATTTGGTAGAACGTGTGGGGAAATGATTTGCGTTTGCGCCAGTCTTCCTGAATCTCTAATATGGGATTCAAAGGTAACAATTTATTCATCTTTCTTACCTTCCATCTCTTCGTTAGGTTAGTCAGGTGCTATTGTGAGGCTCCGTCTTTGAATGTTCATGTCAATTTGTCAGTAGATTGGGTGGTTCTTACAACACCACTAAGGGGAATGATAAGATTTACACGCCAAAATATGAGAATAAAATAAAATTGAATGCAAAGAAAGAAAATCCACACTCAAATAAAATTCAATCAATTGAAAAGTAATCATGCAACCTACATGCCTTGACTCGTAGCAGGTCGAGCCCGTTTCAGTCTGTCGAATGATGTGTAGCTCTTCACTATTTCTTACCACCCTGACACCTCAAGATCAGGAATACATCAACCATGCTCTACTTTAATATTGCTTCCACAAAACAATGTCAGATTTACTTTTGCACCATTGATAAGTTTCCCAACAACATCGCTAAAATATTGTGAAAATTAATTGTCCAATGAAATAAACAGTTGAAACTCCTAGAACATAAATTGTCAACCCGAGGAAGTCTTTTATTTCAAAGCTATCGTGCAATATCTATGCAAGCACAATTTCTACCTAACACTATTGATTATTGGTATGAAATCGAAACTCATTGTAAACTAGATCACACCTTCTTGAAAATAAATGAAACCCCAAACCTATTCATAAAACCACACTATAAATGTAATCACACTTCAAACATTGCAATAAAAATCAACTCTTATGAAGCAAGATCTGATTACTTAAATATGAAAGAAGTGCTATATTGGCCAACGATATATCAAAATGAATTAACCTAAATAAAAACAATGATAAATCTAACAATGAATGAAATAAACAACTAAATAATAATAGAATTAACACACTTACAATCAATACTACCATCATCTGCTCAGGGAGGAGGGCCCTTCCTCCACTGAGCAGAGCTGGATCTCCACAATGAGAAATCTACAACTCTGCTTTAAGAAACCACCAGCATGTATTAACCAATCTTGAACTGTTACAAAGTTGTATCCAAAGAGAATAATGAATTGGGATACTAATTGATCGAATCCCTGAACATGAGATTGATTACAGATTTATACATAAAAATATCTCGATGATGAGGAGACGAATTCCCAACTTGGAATATGTTTTAACAAATCGCTAATTTAAAACACTGGCCGCAACACTAAATATGGAAAAATCCCCTTTAAATAACCACTCATATCTCTCAAACCACGGTTATTTTGGGTGGTTTTATCATGATTCAAGTAATTGAGGTCGTTATGGACAAAACCCATGTCCTAGATTTTCGATATTATTTTTCATATTCCCGCAAATTGCAACTCAAATCAATATTTTCTTATCTGGAACATGTTTTTGGTTGGGACCAGTTGATCAAGAGCTAGAGGATTCCATGTTGGATCTGGGTACGAATTCAAGATCATGAATCCATGTCATCAAACCTAAGAACAAAACCATGTTGTATATTTCAATGTAGATGTGTGCCAACATGCCAAATTTGGAGGCTTGAACCACAAGTCTAAAGCATCAATGGGAGTAATATGGTATTTTACGAGCAGTTACAACAAATGGATGGAAAATGGAGTGATAAATGGGAAATAATAGGAAGAAGAGGGATGAAATAGGTGTCGATAGGTGATGAAAATCGGGAAAAACCTGTGACCCAACAATAAATAATATTCAAATCCAAAGGCATAGCATAAAAATAATGGCATGTAAACACACACCCTTGCAATGTCATATCACTCCTTGTAGGAGTAGCCGAAACAACATTTCTAATGGCACCATAAGAAACATTAAATAAAATGAACGAGTGAAAGATTCATTAAAACATTCTCTTATATCACTCCTTGTAGGGATGGCAGAAACAACATTTCTAATGGCATCACAAGAAACATTAAATGAAATGAACCAATGAATAGATGCATTAAAACATGCCCTTATATATTCTTAGGTAACATGCCCTTATATCTTAGGTCCACCTTAGGTCATGTTCCCTTACAGCATAAGGTCTTAGTTTAATGGTCTAAAGACTATGTAAAGTAAATAGAAAGTTTGTAACTGATTCATAAAAATGATCATCTAGATCGATGATTTTCCCAAATACTTCTTTGGCCATTGATGAAACTCATTTATGTCTCCTTCAAACGTTCACATCCATCAATTTTATCTTCGTAAACAAGGGGGATGCTACTTGTGACATTAATGGCATTTACATTCACACTTTAGGACCAAGTCCCACTCCATGGATAATAGCAAGTGTCTGAATTCATCCAGTGACGACAATAGCATTGTTAAATGGATATAATATGTTCACTTTCTCACCTACCTGGAATACTTCACGCCCTGCTAGAGTTAATGGGAACTATCAAAAACAAAAACAAAAATATACATAAATATAAGAAAAAAATTATCATAGTTAAATTCCCAAAACATATATTTATTGATATAAAAAAATTATATGCACTCATCGAGTCAATAATTGAACTATGAGCAAGAGTTGGCACTGATCGAAAATAATGAGGCGCATCAATGTTGTGATATGTTTTACTTTATGAGACAATAATTTTCCTTTAATTATATCCTACATGTGATTGCATCATGCATAAATAAAATATAATATTATAAGGACACAATAGTATAACAGAAACATAATAAATATAACATTAAAACACTAAAAATCAGACCTAAACCAATTAAAGCATATTATGAAATCCAGTGAAGAAATGTTTGCAAGGGAATGATAATTAGCTTACCTCATCTAAATCACTGTGACATCCCTTATTTTTCCATGTAACAACAATAGGTTCAATGGAGGCTATGGTTAACACTATCTTTGTCAACCCATTTATGCATTCGATTACATGTTTATAATTCTCACTATGATTTTCAACAGTAGATGTGATTTGGATTTTCTCGACTGCATTAGATGGCAATGATCTTTGTATTGGATTTTTTGACATATAATTATGTTTAGAATTGTATTAATCTACCATTATATAGTCATCCATTTCAATCACATCAGGTTCCGATCTATTACCTTCATGAGCCAACAAATCATTATCAATAAACAATTAGTTGGCTATATACACAAATCAAAATGCAATATAACACCATGTAACTACAAATATACTTACAAAAATTCCATACATAATCTATTTATAAAAAAATACATATACTTACAAACATGTTTTGATTGGCTCACCACCCACCACAACTCAAAATAAATCAATCCTTCGCATCACCCCTTGCTTCCTTCCCTTTTATACTCTTTTCCATATACTCTTCAATATGCATACTTTCCTACAAATCTTCCCATTGTTTGGGTTTCAAGTTGATGTCCATATATTTTCCATCCAAGATTAATTTTATACATTTATGCCTAAAAAATTATTAATCAATTTTCTCATTATGTTCTTGTAATATTTGGTGGAAATCGTTCCACCAACAGTCTCAAAGGAATTTTCCATTTGTTGAATCACTTGATCCACATTTATTGAATCTTGATCTGCAAAATTGGCTTTCTTGACATCCAAATGAGACCTTATTTGCGTGCCCAACTCTAAGTCCCACCTTGAAGCATTTGGTCTAATAGGTTCACCATATTTTACCTCAACCAAATAATCCTTCTTCCCTTCTAATTTCTTTAGTTGTCTCCTCTTTCTATGGACCTATACATTCCTTGACTAATTCTTCGTCTTTTGATGAAAGTTTATACATCCTTAGTTGAATCAAAATTGGGTGATGCCTAATAAGAGCTCATATTTGTGGACACAATAAGTGTTTTATCTGTGGAAATTGAAGGCCTAATTGGTTCCTTATTGGACACATTAGGTGTGGCACTATCTATCTCACCAATTTTCTTAGATGATCCTTCAAATATTTGTTTTAATTTTAAATAAATTTATCGCAAACTTGATTCTTTAGAATATACAATTTCTTCAACAATATCATCTTGGACATTATTATCATGTGATATATCAAGAAGTCAATCATTAGTATTTCCAGCATCTTCTTCATGTATTGATCCACCAAGGAAAAGTATTTTACGAGATACCAACAATGTGCATTTGCTTGCCTTTTGATTCTGCTCATTTTGTGTAGAATACACCTTTTCCCTATAAATTTAAAAAATTATTAGATTAGAATCAAAAGCATAGATGGCCTACATAATCAAATAGATTATATGCAAATATCATAAAATATGCATAGAAGTAAAAAAGTATGAGTAGTAACCACTTATTGATTTTCCAAACCATGAGATGGCAACAATGTTACTTTGCTTGCCTTTTGGTTCTGCTCTTTTTCTATAGAATCCAACTTTTCCATAAAAACAAAAAACTTATCAAATGAGAATCAAAATCACATATAGGCTACGTCATGAAATTGATTATATACAACTTTCATGAAATATGCATAGAACTGAAAAGGTACAAGGAATAACTACTTACTTATTTCCAAAACTAATATATGACATATATTCTTCATTTCTTGTGATCTATTCTTTATGAACACATTCATATTCTCCAACATCTGCATAGTTTCTCAGGCCACTTTTACGTTTCAGCCCCTTATTCTGCATAGCCTTTATGCCCAACATTTCCCATAAAACATCATTAGTACATGGACGAACAAAGACTATAAAATATCTCAATTATATAATCATGTATTATGATTAATAAGAATGAGTATACCATATTTCCTTGCATATGATATGGCTCTATGCAATGCCTAAATGTGTGAGATCATTTGAGATTGGTGTAGTGAAATTCAATTATAACATTAAAATGAAGGTTAATATGCAACATAGTCAATTTCAAAGTTTGTGAATTGGACATGCGCATTTGCATCTCATTGTAACATTTGTTAAGTACTTACATTTCACATATGACAGCATATTGTATCGAAATGTCTTGTTTAATATATATGTGTGAGTGTGTGTGTGTGTGTGTGTTGTGCTAAAAAAGCTTTTGTCCATCATGATGGCATACAGTTAAAGCATAATTCTTCCATTTTTTGTTAATACTAAAACTAAAAAACATACATTCATAGCATTTCTCAAACATAATCTAATTGTAAGGAGCATAAGGAAATCATATTTGAAACATTTGCATAGTACTGAAAACAAGTATTTGGCTATTCCCATGGACAAAAAAATAAAATCAATACAAAGTTTAGTGCAGAGTTTATTACAACCATTGGCTAATCCCATGTCCAAAACAATAAAATCCAATTTTCATAGTGAAAATTTATTCCATAAGTTTAAGGTTACAAATCATCATCATGAAGGTTTTCATTTCCATCAATATAATGATCATGATCACTCATGTATGCATCTTCTTGATTTTCTTCATCGTCCTCAGATAATAGATTTTCCTGACCATACGTTGCATTCTCTATTCTAGTCTCTTCATTGGGAATCAATGTTTCTTCTTCAATTACAACTATATTTATATATTAATCTTCTTCTTCCAATGTTTCTTGTAAACTATTACATTTCCCATCGACCAAATATATCAACATATTCCATGAATTTCCTTTTCAAACAAGAATCTACTTGAATGACATACGACCATCGTAGGATTGTTTTATCATCAATGAGAAATGACTGGGTAATTTGAAGGGGGGAAAGATATGGCTCTTCAGTCTTTGAAAAAATTTGATGTGTATTTGCACGTACAAATACATACTCATCATTTTGTATTGCAGATGATTTGATCCATTTACATTTTGATAACATGAGACTAGTCTCACCATAATCAACTTGAATAATTTCCTATATGAATCCAACATAAAATATATTTTCAGTGTCCTGATAAAATTCAACACTAACAATACAATCACGATTTAAATTTCATGTGTCCTTTTCTTCCACTCTTAAATGACTACCATAGGCCCACATCCCACTGAAATAATTAGATGATATATTTGGAGGTTGTGAAAGTTCAATTTCCTTGATTGCTATATCTCTACCTTCTTGTTGTGCATCACTAATTGCATCAACAATAAAATCATCAAATTTTAGAAAAGAACCATTTCTAATTTTCAAATCCTGAAGTGTATGCTTTCGAGATGGATGCATCTACGTTCGAGTACATTCTTTGTATTTTCTACATAGAATATGAACATACAAGATAGTAAGAATGATAATAATTTAACTATTAAATTAAACTAAATAAATAATTATCATGTAAATAATATTTCACCTATGCCACGTATCAAATGAGGACGTGTTTTGAAGAACATAGGCATGTATCACAGTTCTTTCCTCGTTTGATATCTTGAAGCGATGTCCATTTCCTTCTAATACTTCACCTACAACTCTCTCATTTTTGTCATCATCCAATACACGTTGATTGACATTTCTAAAATCCTTCATTTATTTGGTGTAAAATCCTATGGTATCATGGATTGAATATCCCTCACACATGATACCTTCTGGTTTTGTCTTATTACCAACAAACATTTTCAGAACCTTTATATATCATTATATAAGATACATCCATCTCGTTCTTATCGGGACACAATTATCTAGTTCATGTTCTAGATGTATAAGAAGATGCATAATAATATTGAATATTGTTGGTGCAAATTCTCATTCCACTAAGAAGAGGGATTTAACAACCTCTCCCCTCAAATTATCAAAGTTTCAAGGATTTAGCACATGTCTACTCATTCTATTCAATATTAGGACCATCCTTATAACTTCCAGTCTTGGCTCCTTTTCAAACTTGATATGACCACCATAGGTAAAATATCCTCGATTATTACATCATAGTCATGGGTCTTGATGCCTCTCAAGCCATTATTGTCAATTTTCCTTCTAATATTACTACTCACATATCCAGTAGGAAAGTGAGTTGAGACATAAACATAAATAATTGTGCACATTGTTCCTTTTTCCACACATAAGGAGCAATAGGTTTTCTATATTTTCCATCACCATATTTTTCAACCCAAATATTTCGATGAATATTTAGTTCTTAAAGGTATAGGGGCGATGATATTATATCATATTAACCAAAAAGAGTTTCAATAATAGCAAAATATATGATATTTTCTTAGTATGCATAAATTCAATTGTATGCCTAGTGGTTATATGCTTAAAGTATGACAACTTATAGAATATGCACATTTGTTTTACATCATCATCATTAAATGGATCATTTTTACTACCAGGAATTCCAACATTTTTCAGTAAACTACTTTCTTTTTTCTCCATTATGAATAATGTAATCACTGTTTAATTTTGTGAAGATGGATCCTTAGACCTGAATGAAATCAAATGTGAAAGAATATTGCATAAGAAAGAGAAGTAATACAATAAACTCTGTTCAATAATTCATGGAAAATTAAACACACGTGAGACTAATAATTGGAAGAATAGCATTACATCCATTAATAAATATATTGGATGCAATACAATGGTGTTACAAATAGGATAATTTGAATTCCTAATATAGGATTCAAATATACCAACATGGACTTACTATAGAGCTAACTCGGTGTGGGAAAATCACCACTATATTTCATTAATGAAACTACGGATCACTGAATCAGTTCACAACCAGTTAACTGACGTAGTTAGGTGAGAAAATGCACCCTACCTCCCTTAAATCATTAAAAAGGCACTAGGATGACTAAGAGTGAACTAACTGATGGGAATCAGAGCATAATTGAACATAACTGAACATTGACTAGGGTTAACTACTAAATATTGTTGGTGGCACTCTGAGTGGGCTCCTAAATTATAGGGATTGATCCCTAGAGATCCTAAACTCATGTAGACATGCACACTGAGTGGTAGGTGTTCCCCAATTGAGTTCCACATGCACTAGTGAAGTGGAAATGACCACCTGAGCTAGGAAAAGACAAATAGACTATGGTGGTCAAGGGAGGATTAATTAATAATCCTAACACTCCGCATTAATCCTAACTTGGACAACTTGGCCCTTGGAAACTAATACCAAAGGTCACCCATACAATCTAAATGTAAAAATGATTTCTTAACAAACCAATGAAATGGGGAAAACATCATGGGAAACCCCCCCTCAAAATAAGTAGGAAAATCCAAGATCTAGCTTTCATACTAAGAGAAAAAATTTATTCTTGAGTACAAACTTGTGAAAATATTTCTACAATATGCATCTCTATGGAGCAGTAATGCAGTGTGATGGTTCTTGTGTACACTAGTTTCATGGTACAGTGCATGTGAACTTTTCCACCTTCTTCCAATCCAATGACAGATAGGACAAGAAATGTTTCATTTGTCTCTTCTTTCTAGAGAAGAGTGACATGATCCGATTTGTTCTTTAGTGAGAATAATTGTTAATCAGACCTTACCATCATGTACCATTTCTCTGAGAGTTTGTAGTGCCCCTTTGGAAGAATTGAATTTGCTTGACATAGCGCAAGGATCTCTTTTTGAAACTGAGATCTTGTTCTCCTCATGTCGGATGACTCTCTAGTCATGTTCCCAGCTGCCTCAATAACCTTTTGATCCCAATTATGCCTATGACTGGGAGTAGGGACTGGATATGGATTTGGATTTGATTGAACTTCATCTTCAATTCCATAAACTCATTCAACTTGGTCCTCTGCTTCGAATTTTGAATATGAAACATCAATGGAAACATTATAATATACAAAAGGTTAAGGTAGGATGAATTTACCTTCCCTTTCAAATGGAAGCTAAGATGGAACTAGATTTGAGTTTGGCAGAAAGCATGAGAATTCATATTCCTTGGAGGCATGGTTTTCAACACCTTTCGCTATAAGCATCCCAGTTGAGATATTCGAGATCTCCACTGAGTTGAGACCAAATACCACTCACTTTGGTGAGCTTGTATGAGTCATATAGTATAAATACAACAAATTTGTTGCTAAGGAGGGCACATAGAGTACATTCTTGAACAATACATGCTATAAATTGATTGAACCCTTTCCTTCATCTTGGATTTGAGTTTCATATCCCATGTGAATACTTGGACAATGAGTAAGTTGTAATGAATAGAGTGATTCTTTGGATGAAACCATGTGATTGGAGGCTCCTGAATTGATGAGGAAGGAATATGATTTTGAAAAACCAACCTTTAGTGCATGGCATATCTCATCATGATATTCATTCTTGTCTCCATATTCAGCCTTCCTTTCGCCTTCAGGGATGGAAATATTGTGTTGATCAGAGTTTTGACATCTTATCTATGGTCTTATTCATACAAAATTTCTCTCTATGGTTTCCTTTCTTAAAGTAGGAGCACTTTCCCTTGTCGAACCTATGATGTTTGTCCTTCTTAGAGTTCGAAGATTCATCTACTAGATCAAACTCTTCCTTAGGTTTGAATTCAATGTTCCTTGTATCTTTCCCTTTATGCTTCCTCCTTTCTTGCGCATTCTTTTCCTCGCTAGCCAAGAGAGCTTGATTCAGAGAGGCTCTGAGGGCTCCCATCTATATCATCTTGTCTTGTTCCTATATTAGAGAATCTATGAAGGTATCGAGGGATGGTATTCGCCAATTAGGAGTAGTCAGTCTCCTAGAGTGAAAGGTAGATACAAACATTGAGAAATTTGGGACAAGTTTGCTGATAATTGAGAGAACCAATTTCTCATCCTTCTTGTCAATCCTGCATTGATTACATTTCATGATTAGAGATTTGAATTTTGAGAAAAATTGTTGTATAGTTTCGAAATTGCTAGGACGTAGTTTTATTAGCTCATTCTCTAGGATATGGCCCCTCGGCTCATATTGTTTTACAAACAAGAATTCAAGCTTCTCCCATATCTCTTTTGGTGTTCTCAATCCCTAAAGGTGAAAGAGTAACTCTTTGGATATGTGGATGCACATGAATCCAAATGCTTCATAAAGATTGTTCAGATACTTTGATTTTTCAAGATTTTGTCAGGATTTTTCAAGATTTTGTCGGGGCTCAACCTCTCTTCCCATGGTGACCTTGTATAGGCCCTTGTTGCACAAGACAATTTGCATATCATCCCTCCAATCATGATAATTAGAGGGTGTGAGGATTCAGGGTGTCAAATATGTTGAATTCTTCATCTTACAGCTTCAAGAAACAACTAATTCTTTAGAAAATATTCAATTTACTTGCAAAAACACTTCAATTCAAATCAAACCAATTCAAACACTCTCCACTTAGACATGTGCACCTTCTTTTGGTGCATCACACCTAGCTAGACTTCTCTCGACATAATCCAAAGGTAGAAAGGAAAAAATACCAGGATTTATGTGGAAACCAATTGCTTCGGGTGCATCAATGGAAGTTTATGAGGTTTGAAGCTGGCCTGGATACCTGCTTGGATACCTACTCTGATAGTTGGCCCAAATACCTTGCCATTCCCTTTAGTGGATTGATTTATTATAGAACTGTTATGATTATAACACAATGCCATCTTTTGGCCATAATGTCATCTTTAAGTTCATTTTAATACTAGGAAACATGATTATTACACAAAATCAAAACTCCCTTCACACCATATGTTAGTACCTAGGTCTGCACTTAGGGTTGTCTGTTTTTTCAAACACGAAGACCTAATTCTTTCAAACCATTTGATATATGTTTCCTAAAATATATTAAGCATACTTTAGTCTTGTGGTTCTGTAGTAGGAATAATTATGCTTGTTGCATTAATTTCGGATTTAATTTGATAGTTTATTCATTAACATGAAGTTGGAACAAGTTTGTATGTTTGCTACATTTCTAGTTGTGCGGGTACTAGGAATTCATATTGAACTGTTCAGAGTGAGTTGTTTTCACGCACTCCACTGTAGAATTGTTTTGCAGTATCCCTGTAGGATTAGTTGGTTGATATGCTGCAGAATTAATGAGCATGGTACAATCAGAGGCCATTCATTAGTTTGCTTGCTTGTCGTCATATCAGTTCTTGCTCGAGTACATGAAAAAATGAATAATCATGCAATTAAAAGGGATTTACTTCCATTTAACCTAACGCAGCTATGGAATGACTCCTCCTAGATTTGAAATGAGTGCCTCTTAAGCTCGTATATCGTGGTTTTATTCTTGTTGTTTGATCCAAAACTTAATCTCGGGAAGAAACCCTTTGTTCTTGTGTAAATTTTCATTCTGCTCTTTGTTAGATTTTTATCATTCAAGCTAGCATTATCTTAGGATCTTTAATTGAGAGAATAACATGCACAGCAATAAACACAAGAGACAAGTGACACAAAGAATTTTCCTTGAGGAAACCATAAAGGAGAAAACCCCGCAACTTCCTCAGAGATAGAATGAGCACCAATGGCAGCAGTAAAACCTGAAAACAGAAAAGATGATCTCCACGACTTGTTCTCTCTCTCACACTTGAGAGAGATTCTCCTCTCTCACTCATGCGCTCTAATAAGTGAGTGTGTGTGTGTGATAAATAGAGAGGCTCACTCTCTATTTATATTCTTTCGTTCACTTGATGTCCACTTTAACATGTCAGTGCCACTTAAAAATTACTTACTAGAGCCAACATCTCTAGGAGAGTCTAACAACCCTAGTGCCCCACAGCTATGGGGACTTTTCCCTCCAATCAACAAGGAGGGTTAACCTTGACACAACTGTGGGGACTATTGCCCCGATTTACAATGGAGGGTTAACCTCAATGACTTTACATGACTTGTTACATTATTGAATGTCTCGATTGGAACATCGGGGCATGACATGACTTAATTACATTATAGATACTTCTTGGAATAAACATCGGGGTAGAATACATAATATATACAAGTGAATACATTCTGAAGTTACAAATACATCAACACTCCCTCTTAACTAGGAAGGTATTCTCTCGACACAATTTATCAACACAAGTCTTCTTCTCTGTATCGTCTAGATCATCATCAAGTCATCTTTGTCTTCAAGTCATCTTCATTGTCAAGTCATCTTCATCATCAAGTCATCTTCATTGTCAAGTCATCAAGTCTGAGTAATCACTGGATATGGATCATCACTAGATCATCATCGATTCTGGATCATCATTCGATCTAGATCGTCACTATTGGATCATCATTAAGTCTGGATCATCACTTGATTTAGATTGTCACTACTGGATCATCATCAAGTCTAGATCATCACTTGATCTATATCGTCACTGCTGGATCATCATCAAGTCTAGATCATCACTTGATCTGGATCGTCACTGCTGGATCATCATCAAGTCTAGATCATCACTTGATCTAGATCGTCACTGCTGGATCATCATCAAGTCTGGATCATCACTTGATCTAGATCATCACTGTTGGATCATCATCAAGTCTAGATCATCACTTGATCTAGATAATCATTAAAGTTGGATCATCACTAAATCATCATCATCATTACTGCTTCTTCTATCTCAATCAAATGGTGTTATCTCTTCATTCTTCTCGTGACAGAAAGTTATACAAAGCCAACCCTTTTTCATGCTGGTTGTAGGACCAGCCTTCATGTAGGTCTTCATTGTCTTCAACACTTATATCTGACCATGGAGTGAACCATGTCAGAAATGCCCTCCCAGCACTTACGTCTGACCATGGGAGGAACACATCCAAGAACCATATCAGAAAGGCACGCCCAACACTCACATCTAACCATTGGAGGAACACATCCAAAACCCATGTTAGAAAGGCCCAACACTCACATCCAACCTCATCTTATCAGAAAGGCTCTGCACTTACATCCGACCTCATCTTGTAAAAAAGGCTCTGCACTTACATCCGACCTCATCTTGTCAGAAAGGCTATTCAATTACATCCGACCTCATCTTGTTATAAAGGCTCTGCACTTACATTCGACCATGTTCAAAAACACCACATCAAAAGGGCTCTCAGTCCCAGACTGAGGATTC
Organism: Pseudotsuga menziesii; assembly: GCA_001517045.1. Lineage (NCBI taxonomy): Eukaryota > Viridiplantae > Streptophyta > Pinopsida > Pinales > Pinaceae > Pseudotsuga > Pseudotsuga menziesii. Next base: position 472,514 of record LPNX010318305.1, on the reverse strand, counting down.
TTGGTAACTGACCAGGTGCCTCCATTCTCCTAGAGAATGGCATCAGCCCTTATATATGATCAAGTGGGAACACAGCCCTCAATCACATCAGAATGGCCATGCACTCACATCTGATCATGTAAGACTACATCCCACATTCATATCAGAGTGGCCCTCAGTCCCAGACTAAGTATTCCTGGTAACTGACCAGGTGCCTCCATTCCAAGAATGACATTCAACGCTTATATTTGATCATATAAAAAACAATCCTATAGTCAGATCAGAATGGCTTAGCACTCACATCTGACATGGAAGGAACCAAATCCTCTCACCATGATAGAATGGCTCAACCCTTACATCTGACCATGGAAGGAACCTAATCCTCTCACCATGTCAAAATGGCTCTAGGTCTCATCATTTCCCCTTAGAGGGAACCTTGATCTGGAGAACACCAAGCTTCTCCCTAAAGTACTCAAACTTTGCTTTGGCCATTTCTAGCATAGAATCACATCAAGGTTCATTACATCCAAGGATAACCTGTGAGCTTTTCCAGGACCGATTAAATTTGAGGACAACCTACAGGACCGTTTACATCTAAGTAACCTACAAGCTTCTCCAGGATTTATGCTCAGACAACCTGTCTCACCAGTTGTGCTAGAACTCCCTCTTTCGAGAGATCTCGATCTGGATCACAAACTGGAGCTTCATTGCTCCTCTCTGCATCATACCAAAAATGCAAGTCAGATCAATCAAATCAAATAGTAGTTTTCAAAAGAAACATACTACCTCCCAAATAGCAAGTGGCAACATCTTTTGCCTCGGCTGTACTTAGCACCATGCAGGACTCCATCCTACCAAACCAAGAGATCACACCTGATCTCATACTGAAGTAGCACCTTGAAGTGCTCTTCCTATCAATGGCACTTCCTGCCTAATACAAATCCACATAACCCTCAAGGTTAATCTTTTGATTCGTATCATACTTGAGCCCATAATCAACTGTACCCTTTGCAACCATCAACTGAACATGTCTCAATGTGTTCACAGCAAAGCAAATATCGGGTCTTGTATCCGTCAGGTACATCAAGGAACAAATCAGCTGACGATACATCATGGCATCAACCAACTTTGATGAAGCAACACTCAATAGCTTCAAGTTCGATGCCATAGGTGTGGTCATGCAGTCTATCATCCTGAACCTCTTCAGGATCTCTACTCCATACTTCCCTTGTCCACACCTCCATGCCTAGAACATAGTGCATCATCCCCAAGTCCTTCATCTCGAACTCGGCAGCAAGTCTCCTTCTTGCAACTTTAATGAGTTCCTCTTTTCTGTCAGGAGCAAGTCAGCGACATATAACAGGAGCATCACTAGTCTTCCGCCTTCAACCTTGAAGCAAAGGTCAGAATCCGCTTTACTCTCAATAAAGCCTAGAGTCATCAGTAATATGTCCATCTTGTCGTACCATGTCAAACCTCAGTATCTTCTGCAGTCACTCCCTTTGAAGCGGAGCATCATACTCCCTCTGTCTTTCGTACTCTATGCACTGAAACATTCTATACTGGAGTGACAAGTAGCTTCCTCTGCTACTAATATTCTATGTATCCATCTAGGGTCACTAGATACTAAGATCCTCTATAGGCTTTCATCTTCAACCTTGTAGCAAAGTTTTAGACCTTCATCAAGCTCCTCATGTATGTGTTATCTCATGGGTGTCTTCTGAGCTCGTACAAGGCCTTCTTTCATTTGCACACATGGTTCTTCCTGTCATGTGTCTCAATTCATACTGGCTACAAATGCCTCTTCGTAGTCTATGCCTTCTTTTTGTGAGAAGCCTCGTGCTACGAATCTTGCCTTGTATCCCACGATATTTCCATCTATTGCATGATGGAACTACGAACTTCCCTTCACGTATTGATACTGCATCCTAGACATCATTCTTCTTGAACTGGTCTTCCCTTTCTTCTTGGTTACTTCTTCATGGTTGGAAGGTTCTGCATCAATGATGTCGCTGCATTCATCATATTATTCTTCATCTTGAACGGTCGTCACTTGTTCTTTGGAACAAGTCTCATCCTTCTTTGCTTATAGGCGATTATGTATGTGATCTTTCCTACAATTCAAATGCATTTGTATGGGTAGAAACATTTCATAAGGAATATTCATACCGGAAAATTCATATACATAAATATATGATCATGCAACTACTTTAGCCAATACAACATTCATCCATATCTCACAGAAACTTTCTAGATGCCTTCCATCTCTACTAGGACAACATTGAGATTATGCACTAATCCAATATGTCAGCAAAGAGGTTTCATTCTAGATAAGCAACAATGGAGAGTTGTATAGCACCATGAGCTACTTACCCATCACATGCATATTAGTAGTATACTGTCATTAATGCAAACATTCTATCATGCATAATACATTAACTGAATATAAACAAATGCATAACAAAACAATATCATGAAATGACAATTGAATACTTATCTTTATTTGTTTCGTGGGTAGACTCCTTCTTGATCCTTCCACTTCATCATCTTCTTCATTCATGACTTCAACATTTCTTATCCAAATGCTCAAGATGGATAAGACGTTCTTCAAGAATTGAGTCCTTCATATTCCTCATCGCTTGAGGGATCTTCTTTCGATGGTGAGAGCTTGATCTTCAGTTGCTCCCATATTCCCTTCTCTTATTCCGAGTCGAGCTTCTTCATCTTCCCAGAATCTGTTGAAAGTAATCACTTCCTTTTGGCACACAATCCTTGAATGAATGAATCCCATGATCCTAGGAGTCCATTCAAGGTGGCTATAACCACTTCCGCTTCAAGTTGTTCTTTGATTTGAGAGAGCCTTGTAAAGTATGACTGTATGGTCTCTACATTCTGGATCTTCACAGTCTTTAACTGGTTTCTTAAGGTCATATTCCAATTTATGTTCCTCCCTTCAAATAGCTTGGTCAAGAAATCAAACATCTTCGGTGTCTTTAGGGAAGACACTTGTGGTACAAGTTGATCCGTGATTGAATCAACAATGATCTTCTTGGCCTTGATCAAGTTCTTCTTGTGTAAGGCTTTGAGCCTCATCTCCCTCTGGAACTGGAACCTCTCTACCTATGTAGGTGTCCAATTCATTTCTTCAGAGAGATCATATACTTCCAGGCTTGGAATTTGTCAACTTCACCAAGCTTGTCATCAAGCTGATGTGATAGATCACTTTGAAATGACAACCTCAAATGAAAATAGCAAAAGATTAGATCTTACCGATTTGAGGTGTCCGTCCTGGTTCCGGAGCTAGCTGATCTAGGGTTTGTCAGAGAAACCATAATCTTCAAAACTTGGAATCTTTCAGATCTGATTGTATATAAAGATAGATATCTTCAAGGTGAGTTGTCCAATGTACTCCTTTTCTGAAAACAGTGGAGGGAAGCTCCCGGAATAGGAAGCCCTAGTTTACCAATTTCTTCTACAAAAATTCTTGATACTGTTTCTATGGTATCTCCAAAATTACTATTACTCTGTGTCTGAAACTATGCATAGAGGTAGCCTCACTAGTACCTGTTCCAACACCATAGGTTTCATCAGAATTGGTTTCACCAATTGGGACTTATGAGTTTCTTCCCAAGGTGACATGTTTCAGGATTGTTCAGCATAGCGAAGTTGTACGGACTTCCACATGTCACTGTTTCTTCTTCTGGGTCTGAAACTTAGACCAAAGAAATTTCAGTCCATTCCCTTTCTAGAACATCTTCATAAATTTCATTTGGAACTTTGTAGCCCGAGATATAGCAATTCTCCCCATGTGTCATGTTTAGGGATGAATCCTTGAAGAGGCTGGAACCCTAACTTGGAGGGATCATATCTCCTAGAATCTAGTGAATCTGAGACTAAATTTTGGATACAATGTAAATAAGGATTTTATCTTCGTCTTGTAAAATTTTTAGCTCTCGATCCTTCTCCAATCGCAAGATATAGAGAGTTTACCAAAACTTATCATTTTTAGTATTTTAGGGTTTTTCCACCCCAGGGTCAAACTAGGGTTTGACTTTCCTGGAGTTTCACCCAACCAAAAATCTCAACCCAGGTCTCTAAACTTAGATTTTGATGAGGAGATAAATCCTATGATGGGATCACTCAAAAATTCCTCTTCTGTAAGAAGCCCTAATTTCCTGCACCAAAAACTAAAAATGCCCGAAATTGAATTCCGCTTCAACAGAAAGATGCGCCCTTCAATGGAGAGTCAGCCTAGCATACTTTTACTGATGGATTGTGGAGAGAGACCCAAAAAGTAATAATCCCTAGTTTCTACAGCTGCACAATTTCTTCTTCTCAAGTTAGCTCTGATACCATGTTAGATTTTTATCATTCAAGCTAGCATTATCTTAGGATCTTTAACTGAGAGAATCATACATGCACATCAATAAACACAAGAGACAAGAGACACAAAGAATTTTCCTCAGGGAAAACATAAAGGAGAAAACCTCACAACTTCCTCAGAGATAGAATGAGCACCAATGGTAGCAGTAAAACCTGAAAACAGAAAAGATGATCTCCACAGCTTGTTCTCTTTCTCACACTTGAGAGAGCTTCTCCTCTCTCATTCATGCGCCCTAATGAGTGAGTGTGTGTGTGATAAATAGAGAGGCTCACTCTCTATTTATATTCTTTCGTCCACTTGATGTCCACTTTAACATGTTAGCCCCAGTTAACAATTACTTACTAGAGCCGACATCTCTAGGAGAGTCTAATAACCCTAGTGCCCCACAACTATGGGGACTTTTCCCTCCGATCAACAAGGAGGGTTAACCTTGACACAATTGTGGGGACTATTGCCCCGACTTACAATGGAGGGTTAACCTCATGACTTTACATGACTTGTTGCATTATTGAATCTCTCTATCGGAACATCGGGGCATGAGATGACTCAATTACATTATAGATACTTCCCGGAATAAACATCGGGGTACAATACATAAGATATACAAGTGAATACATTCCAAATTTACAAATACATCAACACTCTTACCATAACAAAATGGCATCTAAACGTAGTGGGAGCCTGGTTAGATATGAGCCCATGGGCTCAAAAAATTTGGAAGCTTATCTGGAATTTGGCCAGAAGTTTAAACGAGTAAGATGGTTTCGATATTGCCAAAAAATGTTGGGGGGTGTTTCAAATCAGTGGCTCAAGCATTTCCCAAAATTTTTAATGGAAAGACTGTTATAGTTTGGTATTTGACATTTCCATTTATAGAGCAGTCAATTTCCATTGTGTGTGAGCTACCTCAAGATGGTGAGCGATTGCTAAAGATGTAAGGAGTGAGTGCGGCCAAACAAGTTAGGAGGGGAAAATTATTCAACAAGCAAGATCTCAAGTCAAGGAACCACCAAGTTCCAATTGAATTGGTTGATGTGTGGAGGACAACATTAGGATCCAAGGAAGTCCTTTTCAAATGGTTAGTCTTACCATCAGACTTATCTAACACACCTACAACAATAATGAGGATAATGGATCATATCATG
>LPNX010318305.1:444506-462006 GCA_001517045.1 Pseudotsuga menziesii | reverse complement strand
GAGTGACTTTCTTCCAATTTGTGTCTTTGTACTCTTATATGTTATGATTTCTGAATTGTCTTGTTATATTATTGCAAGCACGCTATTTCATTAATCTTCTATATAACATCTAAGATATTGCAAGAAGATATGTCTCTTTGCAGGTGTAAAGGTTCCCTAGAAGCTATTGAAGCAAGTTGGATTGAAGAAGAAAGCTAGGACCAACCTCCATAAACAAGGCACACTTATTTTCTTCCTTATTTCTCTATCAATTTCTCAAATTGTTGAATGTCTACAAGTTTATTTAGTATGTTAATAACCCCAGACCCCTAGTTATAAGGTTGTATTTCCCTAAACAACACCTACTTTACTTGTTCTTTTTCTATGCTTCTGCCATAATAGTGCTCGACTCATTCAGTCGATTATTGTCCCCAATGTGCACCTGGGAACGACTTGGATCAACATCCATCCAACCAAAGAGAGCTAGACACGTGCAACCAACACCAGAGATGAATTCCTTAAACTTTATTAGATGAAGTATATTACAATGTACAGTAGAGGAACCAATCCAACTGTTTATATATCTTTTTACATACTATAATTACAAAAGGAACCTCTTTCCTAGAACTGTTAATCCAAGTTTTGAAGCTACCATAGGTTTGCATCCAACAAGTCATGTTCACTTTTTTTTCACTCAGGAAAAAAAAAAATTACCCTTTGAACTCAGTACAATTATAGAGCTCACTTTGAACTTGTGTCTCATTAATTGTCAAAGTTGAATTCCTTAGCCACTTTGAAGCATCCATTATATAAATGAGTCTTCCCAAGCTATTGAAAGCCCCTTCCCTCTAAGTCAGAACCAAGCCCCTTTGGTGTCTTTCATCCATCAACCATCTACATCTGCAAGTATGCTCAATGCATGTGTGCCCAAAAATGAAGCCATCAAAAGTGCATTTATTGCATGTCTCATCACATGTTTGTATGTTGCATGTGTGCCCATAATATGTTTTCCTATAAGTCTTCCCATTAGAAGTGTGTTCATCACAAGCATGTCTAATGAATGTTACTAAATCAACATGGTTAATTCCATTAAATGTAATTCATGTTGACTAGGGAGGCTCAAATCCCTTTATTCTGCATGTCCATGTCATGCACCCAAGGCAATCCCAAGTCCATAAATGAAACATGAATAATTCACATCTATGTTCATCTATATCTGGCAGGAAATTTCTACCATTATGATAGTCCTTGGAAACTCTCCATGACCGCTTGGAAATACATATTTTTAGAGTTTTAAGAAGATGCCTTACATCACACACCTGACCAAACTTGTTACCATATGAAAAATTTCCTAAGTTCTCTAAGATTATGCTTCTCTCTCACTCAAATATTATCTTCATATTGGCTCCAATGGGAACTTTTCCCTAACAAGAACTCTACTTAACATGAATATTTCCCCGATAGGAACTTTGTCTTGATATGGACTTTACCTGATTACAATAACTCTTCCTCGATAACAACTCTTCTTGAGGCCGACTAGAACTTTGCTTAACAATAACTCCTCCTATCTTCCCAGCTGGAACTTTGCCTCTCTACCCGACTAGAAAGCTGCCCTGATAGGAACTTTGCAGTGATAGGAACTCTGCCCTGACTGTAACTCTACCCAACAAGAACTCTACCCTGATAGGAACTTTTCCCGATATGGAATCTACTGAATAGAACCTTTCCTTATACGAACTACGACCAACAAGGAAAGAGCTATGCTTGATAGGAAATCTTCCCAACAGAAACTCTACCCCAATAGGAGCTCCATCCTAACAAAAACTCTACTTAGCAAGAAATTTTCCATGATAGGAACTTTTCCTGAATAGGAACTCTACCCCGATATGGACTCTTCCCGATAGGAACTTTGTCCCAATAGGAACTCTGCCCGACAAGAAAGATTCAATCCCTAAATGGCAGGTAGCAACTTGGGTTCCTATTCAGAGGATTGGATATGGGTTGAGGATGCCTAAGACTTCAATAGTGTTCTTGTGGGAGGCAACTACCCCAGTGGAGTGATTTCCTTTGGAGGAGATATGGAATCTATGGAGGCTTGAGATGAAGTGGTGTGGATTTAACTTGTGTAGCTACATCAACTTGGAGTCCTTATTTTGCACATTATCGTCATTGGAAAATGAAACTGTATTCTAGAGTGAATGTCTCACTTATGTGACCTACAAGGGATCATGTAGGATACTTGTAAGGGCTTGTGCCCACATAGTATTGTTGACCTCGCTTACCTCTCGTGTAAATAGAGAAAGTATTTCATAAATACTCTCATGTTCATAATTATTCCCAAACAAAGCATCATCAAATACTATCTAATATAATGATGCTTTGTATTTGAGGTTGTTGGGAGATATTTTGTTATTTCTATAGAGTTGTCATGAAAAGTCATCTCCATCATTGTATTTTCTATTATTAACTTTTTGAAGTTGTGGGGAAACATTTTTCTATCTCTATAGAGCTATGCAAATTCATCTTCATTATTATTAACTTTTTGAAGTTATGAGGAGACATTTTTCTATTTATATAGAGTTATGCAAATTCATCTTCATCATTATACTTTAGATTTGTGTTCTCTGGTCTATTTTTATAATTACATTCATCACATAGGTCCTAGTATCCTCTACCTAATATAGACTATATGGTCCTTGAGAGCCAAATTATTTTGCTGATTTTATTTTTCTAGCCTTTTTTTGCAGTGTGTGTGGGGCCTCATCTTATGCCATGCATAACTGTATTTTGCATCTTGTACAAAATATGCATAAAAAAATGAGATACGTGTTTTAGTCGAGAAAATATATCCCATGAGGAGTGATCTATTACATAAATATGAAAGGTAGCACCCTTTACAAAAGAGAGGTAGTGATTGTACTCAATGCATAACTGCCATTCATATAAGAAATGCACTTTGCAAAATAGAAGTAGTGATTGCACTCGTTGAATGAATATGTCCCTTATAACTTCCATTAAGAGAAGTAGAGATAATCATGTTATAATGGCATCAAATAATAAAATATAGAATATAGAATACTCGCATGACAATTTAGTCCAACACGCTGGTTTGAAGCTTATTTCATTCTACAAAAACGCATGACATACTCTATTACAAATTTTTTTGAGGTGGATGAAATTGAATTCCTTTATAATTTTATTAAACCAATCAAATTTCAAATGTCATTGACATGTAAAAATGTCTCGAACAAAGTTGATCTACAACATGACACTTGATCGATATTGATAGACTTTTGTTTGGGAGAGGAGGATGCTCATTGGTTAGTGCTAATATATCAACCTGGTGAAAGAAAGGTGAGCTATCATAAAAATAAAATCATTTCATAGGTGGCGCCACTTATGCACATCCAAGGATTATATTTTCATATGGGAAAGAGGAAAAAATCAACATCCACAACCTAGAACTGATTCACATAAATTTGATGGGAGATTGGTCTATGGACTACACCAATACAATGTAACGGGGACAAAGGATGTATGAATTTTTCAACTGAAGCAAATTTGAAGAGGGTGGACACCGACATATACCTCTGAAATCAGAAAGTGCTTGTTTAGTTGAGACCAACCAATCACTATACTACAATTGTGCAATTACAGGCTTTACTAAGGAGCTCCCTCTACTAATAGAGATCCTAGATTATACAACAGAGTAGTTAGGATCATTATAACATAGTGGGATTATACCATATCCATCTAAATGAATGATAAGTTGAAAAATAAATTAGAAAATTTGTTTGTCAATTGTACTAGGTGCTTAAAATCAACAACATTTACAAATTCCCATCAGCTCGATGTCAATGTTAAAAAATCAGTTTGTTAAAAATTTATAATTGGCAACAAGAGAATCATTATGCCTGATAGTAGCATAAACAAAGGCATATAAATTCTAATATTTTTACGAAACATGCATAAATTCCAATTTACTTGTGATATAGAAAAATGCAAGCATTGGATAACAAACTTTTCCCTCCTAGGCATTGATTTTAAGCACTTAAGCCCATAATAATTTTAGATATGAAATATCATTAAATTTTGGCTTTGGAAAGTAAGTGAAGTAGTGATCAGTTACATGCAAGAAGTATATCCAAAACAAAAGGATCTGGGTTATTTCTTATTTTAAAGAAATTTCCAAGCATGGAATGAAAACAACCAATGTTATTCTATATTTTGAATATGTCGATACAATGCCAAAATAAGTTTACATTTTGCTATGACAATATATTGAGATCCACAGTTGAAGCTATTTAACTAATCACTTAAACAACCAATATCTGATGGCAATTCATTCAACAAAATTATCATATCATCCTTTCAAAAGTAACAACATTATGGTATATTTGAGATTGACTATCAAGGCATAAACATCCTACAATCTATAGAAGACTTTGGAATTTGCAATTTGAAAGTCCAAAAATTAAAATGCATTGTGAAAGACAAGATCAACATAGTTACAGACAAAAACACCTTTGGTTCGATTATTGTCACGTCCCCTCCCCTCCAAGAAGACGCAACTAGCAGCTCTGCTATCATTTAATCAGGAAATCTAAGCCCCATGAACATAAACAATAAAAATGCATTGAACATAAAACAATTACAGATGCACAATGCAATCTACACAACGGAAGCAACATCGTTCAACACATTCATGATGTTCATATTCATAAAACAAGCAACATTCATCATGTTCAAGCATTCAACGTGTTCAAGATAATTTATGAAGCAAATACAATTTCAGAGTTAAATACAAGAATACTTATCATGAGAAGAAGCTTCACCACAACTAGCTATGTCGTTGCAACGTTCCACCCAACCATAGGCTAGTGTGCTCCTCAATCTCTCAGCACCACTAGCACACCCGAGCTGGGCATGATTTCCACAAGGAACTAGGGAACAAAGACTCATACACAACAACACCATACACCCACAGTCAAGCCAATAACCACATCCAAACACAGTCAGCCCACTAACTTATGGGTTCCTTGGACTTACTCATCCAAGCCACAAGTTACTCACAAAGATACAAGGTACAAGTTACTCACAAAGATAGTAACACGGGAAATGACCAGGATCAACAAAGAAATAGTTGTCTCAAGGGTTTATATAGTGTAGTCCTAAGTTTTGAGTACATATGAGTTAATAGCACCTAGGAAATTAAGTATATGTATCAGTGACAGTCTTACGTGCTGAGTTTTAAAGGTTACCAACACTTGTTTGAGTACAAATTTTGGTTACTATTAACTTTAAAGGCTTATATCTAAACGTATTATTGGTCTTAAGATGTTTGTATTGTTATTTCTAACTTGTTCTAGCTTAGGTACTCTTATTATATGTTCAGCCCTTATGAAATATTGCAAACGATCTTTCTTTTATCGATTAAGTGTTGAAGTAATATATTTCAAAAGATTTAACAGGGGATCGTTCAACTTGTACAATGAATACATGGCAATCAACGAAGAACTTAACATGGCATATGATCACTCTGACTCAATGTGGTTGCAATGTCAAGCATTAGTAATACAATTAATGAATAGAACATTCATGACCTCCCATGAATATTGGCAATATAATGATTCCATTATAAGTTATGAATTACCCATCCGAGGGCATAATCTCTTGACGACCTATTTGTAACTAACCATGAATTACGCACCAAGGTACAATTAGAGGAGGGAATTTAATGCATTCAACCGAATATTTTATACAGGTTGAATGGATCATGTAGGGGCATCTCTAGAGCAACATCTTCAAAACCAAGAATCTGAGAGCTAATAAATACAATGTAGGAATCCAGGAAAGAGCACCTTTTATTTCTTTTGTTTCTCAAATTTTCATCTAAACTGACATAACAAATTCATGGGTTGGCATTTAAATTTGATTCCATGTAAATATAAATGCCCTCATGAGGCGTAACTACGTGTTGAAATATGTGATTATCACAAATGCCATTACCAGAATCGTAGGGTTTAGTTTTGAATCTATTTAATGTTTACACCAAGTAGTTTCAAATCTAGTTAATGCATATGCCAAATCAAACCTCTCTATATAAGCAACGGCCCAACACTTGTATGGGGGGATGGATACAATGTATAAGTTGGAAATTTTTGGAATAAAATACAGATTCATTCACAACTCTATTTTGCAAATATTGTGATGTTCATTGTGAGTTTATACGCATTGCAATTTAAGTTTATTGTTGTAGCAAATCCCAACATCCAACTTTCTAGAGGGTTCCCATTCTAGAGAGGAGTTATGGATATGTAGGTTATTTCTATATTTTGTAGAGTTCATGTTGTAGCTTAGCATTTTATAAATATGTAGATAGTTGTTTATTAGAATACATATTCATTCCATTCTTGTAGCTTAGCTCATATTTAGTATCCACTATGAAATGGTTGTATATCCAATTTGACAAACATAGATAAAAGGGGAATGATACCTGTGACTATCTTTAATTATTGATAATCCCAACCAAAGTAGCACCACCAGTCAAACTAGAGATTACACTCAATATTTTTTGGTTAACTTTCGTTTTGAATGCATGTCTTTGATTTTCCTTTACATTTCGGAAAATAGAATTGTTTGTTTTTTTATTTCCTACAAGCTTGCTTTCCTTCCCAATATTTTTTTTTCCATAGTATCTATCCCACCAACAACGGAAATGGTGATCCATGGAAAAATGAATTATTTAGATCATGCGAAGAGATTTCTAGGTGATAGCAAGGTTCTCGTTCGCATGATTGGTGTTCAAGTACATGGGTCACTTCTAAGGGTGATTGAGCTATCCTTTAATTTACGAAGTGTGGTGTGATGCAATTTCCTTTTATAGACACATGTAAAGAAACAATTGTAAATAATGAACCTGGATTTTGCACATATAGTGCACAACATCTCGCAAGTTTCTATCGAACTTCAAATTGATAAGTAAATGCATTGTCTCTTTGTTTCTCTTTTTAGGGTAATAAATTAGCTCATCATATGTCATGAACAATCCTCTTCCCATGAACTATGGAACTTGTTCATAAATCATTTCTCAATCTTCTTGGATTGATAAACACTACAAATGAACATCACTTTGCACATTTACCCCAATTACTCCAATTGACTATGATCTACTAAGAAAGTCATATCCCCATGAACATATATATTAGGCCTTGATGTTGTAGGCCAAGAATGTTATTTTCCAAATTTTATTGGTTCAAAAATATTGTTATCTCTTCTAATTGGCATACAGCATCAACTACTTTGGGCTTAGACAAAGGTTTTGTTTTCCCTTTGTTTACAAACAATTCTGGAATCTATCCAAAGTCATGGTAGATTTAGAGTTGGATAGTTAAACTACTTCCACTTTTCATGTTAGAGGACTTCTAACTTGATGTTAGAACTACTAATCTTGTGTATAAATGTAAGTGACTAAAAAAAATATTTTTACTTTTCCTGACACCACTATTGATGTTGTAAGACTGCCTTAATGTCACAGTTAGGATTGTGGTCAATTGGGCTTGGCCTCACAACCTTTTTGGATATCCTTAAGACTGTGGGGTGAATATACATAGATTTCTTGGCATGACCTCATGACCTTTGTTGTATTCCATAGTTACCACTCACTGTTAACTACCTTACTGTCAGAAATGTTTTTTTTGTAACACTATATAGTTTCCATATTTCATTTGGGTTTTGAAGCCCAATAAAAAAACCCATATTCACAAGGCATGATGTATCCTGGATTTCTTTTTCCACCTACTAGAAATCTCCCATATGTTCACATTTAAGTTTGATAACTGGGGAATCCTATCTGACTTTATGCAAGTTTTTAAGGAGATAATTAGCAGGAATCTTGAGGAGCTCATAGGGCTCTTTTATCAATGTAACTATCAGAAATAAAGTAGTGTTATCTCATGGACTGTTATTATTACAAGTTATACTAGAATGGTCATTGTCGAAATTCCCTTGAGGACTTTTGTGAAATGGAATTTGTAGGCATAAGAAAATGTGAGCTCATGGAATGCCATGATCACAACATATGCCAAAAATAGCCATTGGGATGTGGCCTTGGGTTTCTTTCATAAAACGCAAATCATAGGCTTGACAACTAATGTAATTACAATTGCAACTAACATACTACCTATGCCAACTACCAGCTAGTTGAAAAACTAGAGTACAACGCAATATGAATGACGAGACATGACAGTAGACACCAAGAAGAAAATAATCCACAGTGAGTAGCGACTCTTCTTAATATTGAAAGATAATTAAAGAATGAAGACATTAGAATGAAGCTGTTATTGAAGATGGTATGATATATTCATTCAAACAAGTGACTACCTCTATTCCTTTCTCCGTTTCCTTTTATTTACATGTCTTTATCTCCAAGGATAATAGTTAGAAATTAACCCAAACATGTTTGAGGTAAGTGACAATGGGATAAATGACTCGTGACATAATATTTGTAATCCACAAGCCATGGTAACACCATCTTTTTCTTTGCAATTACGCCACATTAACCTCCTATGCCATATTCTACGTGTAACTTATATTCAAAAAGAAAATCCCATGGCCATGATTAAAAATAAATATCCTTGGACATAAAAATGAGCGATATTTATCTTCTCTAATGCCATTAGTGTAGACAGTACCTCCAACTTTCCATCTTTGTCCACGAGTCATAACTCCACTCTAAACTTTGAGAAGAAAACATGTTGCAACTAGTAAAAAGTAAAATGCACATCTAAATTAATGTCACTTGAGAGTAGAGACATAGTTTGCAAAATTCATAATGACTGCCTTCTAATTGCCAGGGGCATTGAATGTTCTAATTTTACTATCAACAGGTTTATTACAAGAATGTAAGCAGTCTTTATAATATATATTTTTTATTAATACTAACAATGATTTCCCCATTCATTTTATACATTTACTTTTCCATATCTTCCTCTGACAGGATAGTGTTCCCTCACAAGAGAGCCATTAATTAGTGGAGGTTGTTATGGCTGTCAAATAAGGACAAGTCGTCACACGCTCTTATAACGAGTATGTAAGGGCCAACATCTTGATAGGTGGTGGTCAGTGCTTGGCACTTAGTTAAAGGAAGCTCATTCATATTTCCATTTGTATAACACTTGTGTTTTGTCCTTCGAATGTACATGTATGAACTCAGAGTAGCAGTGGTAAGCTTCATCTTCAACATGTCTGAACTCAGAGTATCAGTGGTAAGCCTCATCTTCAACCCTTTTTCATGTGCCATTTTTTTACCTAGAAAAATAAATTTATCTAAGAAAATCAAAAGATTGAATGCTAGTAGGTCCGTGCAGTCAAAGAAGAAAGGGTATGGATTCAACATATGAAATCACAACATGTTTCCACTCATATTCATTAGTAATCTATTAGGGATATTACAAATGCAAACTTCTATGTTTTTCCTTCCTCAACTTATGCCTTAGAGATTACACCCAGAAAATGCTAGCCTAGCATAAAATTGTTGATAAATGTGAATCGAATTCAAGCATCTCTAGCAGCTTCTTGTTTTTCATCCTCATGGAAACCTACAAGAAGATGATAGAAAATAGTAAATCCCTTATTAATATCTGAAACATGATATATCCATCATGCAGTTATTAATAAAAAAGTGCGCAAATAACTTAAATGCTTATCAAGATCTCCAGACAATGCTTATAGTTTGTCCTTAAAGTGTAGACCCTTGCTACTTGACTTAGGGACACTAATGTATGACCTGCTTTGCCTTGGAACTCCACCACCATACTTATGGCATTGACGTGTTTATATAAAAGACCTGTTTCTTGTCTCATTCTGCATGCACCAAGGTGCTATCTCTTCTAAAACCAGGGCCTCATTTTGTAGCATGTTTGTGCCTTGATATATACATGTCTCAACCTAATAAAAAAAAATTAAGACAACATTCTAATTTCTACTCCTTACTTGTTCATAGTTCGGACGATATGCAAAGTGAATTGCCTAGTTTGAAGGTCCTCGGTCATTTCTTTAAGCTTGCTTGCTTTTTCTTTAAACTCTTCAATTAAATTTTGTAGTTATGGATTGCAACAGAAACAAGTACAAAGCTAAAAGTGACCATAAGTTTAAAATTTTGTCCAAGGGCTAAACTAATAGACAATGGGATTGAGAAGATACTAGTTTTCACCAAAAACTCATCCAAAATAGTTGGCAATCATCCACAAAATATAGTTAATAGGTAGATAAGATGATCTAAATAATTTTATTAATGTTCAATGAATGACCACAAAAGCTGATCAATGGGACTAAAATAGTATAATCAATGTAATACAAAGTTGGAGTGCACAAGCAACACCTATAGCTACTCTAACAACAGGAAAAGATCTATGATATAAGGACAAAGCTACAAAAATCTAAAAGAGTAGCTTAAAGAAATAAAGATGCAAAGACATGAAATGAGTACATAAGCAAAAGACTTGTCAAGAACATAATGCTCGAACTAGAAAGAAAATACTAAAAGATATAAGAGAGAAGTTGTCTCCTCCTTTGTGTCCTCAATCACCATGGAGGGGCAAATGAACTGTAGAGATAATTCAATAGGATGTACTCTAATGAGCATGAATTGCACAATGTAACACTCTGGAAAGAGCAGGTAAGGAGTACAAAGGTGATTACAATAGGATGCACTCTTTTGAGCATAAAACCATCAAGCGGCATACTTTGCATCGTGTAACAAAAGTTTGTGTAGGTCACTATACTAAATCAGTGATATCCTACAGAACTGTACATCATGGTTTAAGAAGTTCCCAAAAAAGGAACATAAATTGAAAGTGTGTAAATTTCACCACACTTGGAAGAAGTTCTTTAACGTCGCCAATATAGAAATCAGAATAAAAAAGACAAAGAAAAAATTATGGTGACAACTTCTCCAAATGTCTACAGTTGATTGTTTGCTCATTTCGAAAACTATCAAAATAAGCATTTGATCATCTCAAAATTTTAATTTTATCATGTTCACCAATAGCGTACAGTGTTAATTTACCTAAAAAGCTCGTGTTTCTCTTTTTATGAACTTGATATGCCAGCGAAACACAGTGCATAAATTTTATTGTTTACTATTTTATTATTAGAGTTTCCAAGGTTTTCCTTGTCAAAGGATTCAAGTTTATGACTACAGTAAGTTGTCTTAACAACACAAAGTGCACATGGAAGTTTATCATTATATTGATATTGCATTAAGTGTGTCCATAATATTGCATAAACATAATATTGCATAGTGTATTTAATATTCCAGAGCTATTTTTTTTTGCAATAGGAAAATGCTTAAAGCATGTACTTCCCTCTTGATGAGCTTTGAGAACTGGTTGAAAATGCTCATATGCCAAGCATTTAAACAACTTAACACAGTAAATGCAAACACGCAATAAACTGCACTTTGCAAATTGACAAAAAACATCCATAGCATCGAAAGTCAAATAACATAATGTTTATATGTACATGTGCATATATGTACCCAAATTGAGATAGGAGTCGTCGTATTTCCTTATTCCTTGAGTTTTTATCATGCAGTCTTTTCCAATTAACTGGTGATAAGCGAGAACCCACACATTAGGGATAAGCAAGCCTCCTCAAGCACACTAGTGCACCCATATGTAAAAGAGTTTGTAATATTGAAGTTGCTAAAATGAACAATGAAAGTCAGAGAATTTGTTGATGTCATGTTACATTTGATGATATTTACATAGAATCAAGTGCATTTCTTACCAAATATTTTAAGCCCAATACTTTCAATGGATGATAAAAACTGAAAGAAACATCATTCACTATCAGAAAAGGGGGATCATTTTCAAATAACTATTGGAATAGGGTTTAAAATTTAACAGTATTCTAAGCCCATGTATTGGAATAGGGATTTGAATTTATATTTCGTGGCATTATTGTAAGCCCGGGACAAAATAACTAGAGGATAAGATCTATGTAAAGCTTATAGGAAAAAATATTAGAATCACAGCAGCAACATGTATCTTTCTAAATAGAAATCAAACAATCTCATCTATCCTACCATAACAAAAACAAGCTTTCAATTTTCTTTTCTTAGTAAAACTCAAGCAAAGAAGTAGCACATGATAATTCATAATGGCAATGTTAACTCACTTGAGAAATGGTGCTGTCTCAAGCATTCAGTAGTTAGAGAACCAAATCTAAATGAACTAACCATCAATAGTGTCAAATTAGGATAAAACCTGATGGAAGTAAAACCAACAACCATTGAAATAATCCATGGTAGACTTCACTGTAGGATCATCAAACTTAAAGATAGCTGTTTCACGCTTATATAGTTGTAGGAATAGCACAATAATTAAATTTTAGCAGTCGAGCGGGTGTGACACTGAGTATCAAATGGCCCTTAACCAGTTAACACCTATTTGTCAAACTCCGTGTCAGTCTGTGCAAGATAAGCTCCACGGATGTAAGAAAAATG
This sequence comes from Pseudotsuga menziesii, assembly GCA_001517045.1. Taxonomy (NCBI): domain Eukaryota; kingdom Viridiplantae; phylum Streptophyta; class Pinopsida; order Pinales; family Pinaceae; genus Pseudotsuga; species Pseudotsuga menziesii. The sequence goes on along the minus strand of LPNX010318305.1, from coordinate 449,519 downwards.
GCCCAGATTATCAAATAATGTCCCTGCATAATATTAATTGTAGTCAGAAATTGCAAAACTCAAAACAGCTAGGGAGTTGGCTTAGAAGCAACCATCCAAGAGTGTGTTATATCGAGTTTAGTAGCATAAAGTCAGATCACAGGCAAAGCATAGATATTAAAGAGCAGAAAATAGCAGATCACAAAGTATGTGTTCATTGAATTTTAAAAATAAAATTGCAGCAAGTTTCAAGGATGTTGAGATCACAAAGTATGCGTTCATTGAATTTTAAAAATAAAATTGCAGTAACTTTCAAGGATGCTGAGATGTAGCAAATTGATATTGCTGCACTACACGATAAAACCTGATTATCATTAATGATAATTTGTTAGCAGTACCAAAAAATATAAAGCCTAAAATTGCTGCTGGTTTTTGAAAACATATCATCATCTACATCTTCCTTTGCTTGACCGTGCATTTGTAGTTAGGTTTCAAGAAGTAATCATTATTTTACAACCAAATAACATGCTAAATAATTTTCCATTTTCTCGACACCTTCTTCATACTCAAATACGAGTGAATTTGCACATCTGATAACTGCAAATTTAACCTGGGGTTTTGCTGATTCCCCATGTCATATAAAATCCAATCCTTAAAGCCTCCACCCATTCTAGAGCAGTTACAAGAAAGGTTTATGGCACTTCAAAACATCATTGTAGTACTCTAACGCATTATTTGCAGACTCTTCTGGCTTTCCTAAAGCTTGGAACTCTTCTAAAGTTCCTGAACTAAACTTTAAACCTCATCAATTGTCAGCAATTCCAGCCATTGTTAACACTTCTTTTCATAAAGCATCTGAACAAAATACCCGCAGAGCATTTTTTTCAAAGACGATGTGCTGCAATATGCCACAGCAGCGTCCACAAAACTTTGTTCACTCAACAGATGATCACACCATGCCTCTAAAATAAGAACTCTTTCTGCCATCTTTGAAAATTTTAAGGCCGAGAGGAAAATGCTTTAGATTACTCTTCATGAGCTGCAAGCACTCCTTAAAATAAGCATCTCCGATATTTTTCAAGGAACTCTCATACCTGTGTAGTGCGACGAAAATGAAGGAACTCTTTGGATCAAACTAGCTGTTCGAGGAAACAATCTAAACAAGATGCAAATTATGAAGGACCTACTTGTAAACACCGAAAATTAGTACAGGTACTACAAATAATCCAACCATTTATTTTCACCTGCAATCTGCCATCTTCAACAAGTCCAAATATCAAGACCTTCAACTCTCCATAATCGTAAACGGGAATAGTGCACATCCAAAGGCAACGTGACAAATCACCCTTCAAATTTAACCACTTTTCATTATACATCTCTGTAGGTGCTATATATATTCAGTCTCTTGATCTGCATGAAACAATATCACCATTCCCCATTGTGAAAGCTACACATTTTTTCATAAGATTTGCAGCAATGGCTACCACCAAGATTTCTTTAATGGTCCAGCAAAACCCTGAATATAAACAAGCCTGATCACCATCACAATGCATTACCCCAAGAAGAACATAGGAGTGTAGCCATGTCAGATTGTATGTTTCAACGTTTACAGTCTGTTTAATAAGATTGTATGTATCAACGTTTATAGTCTGAGAAAAAAGGCCTTGCAACTGATCCCAAATATCCATATTTTCAAATTTCACAGTTCTTAAATTGCCATCCAATCGCCAAATCATTATATGGGCCTCTAGAAGTGAAGCCACTCTGAACTGCAGATTGAAACTTGAGATTGAAGAGAAACGTAGGGGAAGCCTAAGATATTGATATTGAAATTGAATTGGAAAGGCTGCAAACCCATCACAAACAGCACTGCTCCAGCAAAGATTTAGAGAGCAAACTAATCCATAAGCAGTCCAGAAAATACCATGCATTGGTCTTTCCGAGTTCAGGCAAACATCAACTTGTTCTTGCCCAAAGTAACTCCATTTTCGTTTCAGATACAAGTGATAATTACCGAAACCCCAATTTCGGATGCTAGACAACTCTTCATCTCTCACCAATGCAGCTGGCAGCTCTGAGTTACAGTTCCACTTCAACAACTCAATTTTGGCTCCTATTGGTCCATATATATCAAATAAACCTCCATCCAGACAGAGCCCCCTAAAATGTATATTTACACGAGACTTGACCAGAGTTATTGTCCAAGTAATATCGGACTGTACAAATTAGGAAGAGAATCTGAAAAATTCACAAATTTAAGGTAAATCAAGGCTAATAAATGCATTGAAAAAAGCAGGAATAGAAAGAAATTAAAAAACCAAAAAGCATGAGAGCGTTTTTGCTTTTATAGCCAAAAAGCATGAGAGCGTTTCTGTGAAACGACTGTTCAAGAGAGAGGGAGGCCAATGTATTCGTTGAAAGGAAGTATATTGATACTATCAAATCTTACGGAAATTTTGCATTTACTGCCTCGGCCTCCCCTATCTCAGGTCTGGTACCCTATTTCTGCGTGTGATTGGGCGTCTCAGTCTATGTATGGTCATTGTAGTGGCTTGCGTCTGTGCCTGAGCTATGTATGTGTCTTTGTCTTTGTCTATGCTTTAAAGTACCAATCCAAGTATCCAAACAGAACCAAACTACTCTCTCCAGCCTCTAGCTGATTCAGTTCGGGGATAAAATACAATCTGTGATGCATGTAAACCCACGAACTTTATGTACTAGTAATATCCTCTAGAGTAGACTCATCAAAAGGAACGCTCGCCCAACAAATATTGGCGAGGAAAGATGGCTGTAGAAGTTTTATCGGAGGAATTACCCAGAGGCAGGAGAATGGACAGAGATAAATGCAGCGATTCATGAATTGGTGCTGTAACTCGTCCTGGTTTGAGATGAGCTTGCGCTATTACCATTAGTTATAACTGTAGCATTGTTCCTTTAACCTACGGGTACGGGACCTGAAATCTGCAGCCCGGTCCTTACGCCCCAGTAGTAGTCCTGCACGGAGCTTTTCACCTCTCCCCAGATGGCTGGTTTAGAACGATAAAGAACTGATCAATGGAATGAAGTGGGAATGATGTGGGGAATATAGGAAGTGCAACGGATGGAATGTCTGGAATATGATTGCTGGTGTCCTGTGTGTATGTGATAGAAGAGGATGCGATATTTGGATAATCCACTGCTGGAGCAAAGAAGTAAAAAAAAAGGCGATTGAGCTGCTCAACAGTTACTGCTCTCTCTCAACAGCTACTGCTCTCTCAATACCAGGTACATTTTATCAACATTTTATTCGCCCTCTGCTCTTACAGAAACCATGCTTGTGCTTTCTTTCAGTTCAGATACATTTTATTAACATTTTTTCAAAAATAAGAAGCTCCATTTAGAAAGAATAAACAATGCTCTCTTCATTATAGTGGAATTGCTCTTACAGAAACCATGCTTGTGCTTTCTTTCAGTTCAGATACATTTTATCAACATTTAAATAAAAAAAAGAAGCTCCATTTAGAAAGAATAAACAATGCTCTCTTCATTATAGTGGGATTGCTCTCTTCAGCAATCCCGTGTCCAGTTTTCTTTCTGATTAATTTCAGCCTTATTAAACAAACCCTTATCCGTCCATTTCAACCATTTCAGAAAGCCCTAGTCAACCGTAAGCTCTGTTTCTGTCTACTCTCTCCCTCTGTTTCTGTCGGGTGTAGCCCGCCCTTGTATGTATTTAGTTTCTCCGCCTCTAGTAAAATGATTTGAACTTTTTGGTTCTGGTTGTTTTCATAATTTAGTTTTGGTTGGTTTATAATTTTTATATTATAGTTGTTTTATCATAGATGTTTTTATATTATATTTGTTTTATCATGTTTTATTATATTTTTTGGACTTTTTGGTTTAGGTTGTTTTATCATATTTTATGAATATGTTTGAAATCAATATTTTAATATATTTTTGTTTATATTTTTTTTAAGAATTAATAGGCAAAACAAAGATTTAAATATTAAGAATGTTAAGGTTTAGAATTGAATAAATTAACATAAATGTTATTATTGATATATATGTATGGTTTCAATTTTTTTTATATAATTTAGAAGGAAAGAAAAGTTAATATTAGTTAATTTTTTTTTTCTACTTAATATTAGTTATTGAATTTATTTTTTCAATTTAATATTAATTATATAAATAGTGATATCACTATAATTATGTTATATAGGAAATATTGAAAAAATATATATTTTTTTTTCTTTTTCAATCTAATATTAGTTATATAAATAGTGATATCACTATAATTATGCTATACAGGAGAGATTATGGTTGTGTCTATTCATTTAATAGATCTAATAGTATGAGACTTACAAATTAATTTTCAATATTTTGTTAGAATTCTGAACTTACTTAAATGTCGTTTAAATAAACAAGCGAGGGGTGGGGTGAGTAGTGTAGTATGTACTATGTATCTTATGTAATTTTAACTTTAATTTCTTGTTAAGCTTGGGTATACCAACTACACTGTCGCTTCACTTATTTAATTTGTTATTTTCACTTTTAAATAATTTTCTCTCCACTTATTTAATGTGTATTTATTACATGGGTGTTTGCTTTGGCTTTGTTTTATGCATATATGTGTTATATGCAATTTATTTCTATGGTGTATGTATGTGCCATTTTCTCTATTATTTTGTATAACTATGTGTTTTTTAATAAAATTTTATATGTTTTTGTTAAATTTGTACTTTAAATGACATGATATGTGATTCTTTCTTCAATTATAAATGGGTCTCATATATATGTTTACAATGTGGGTAAACCTTTTTATTGTTAAGTCAAATATTCTTATTTTATAGAAGGAAATGTTATATGAGACTTTGTTTTAGGATTTGGGCTTAGGTATAGGATTAGGCTTAGGATTCAAGGTTAATCTTGGCTTAATTTAGACTTAATATTAAGGCTTAGGGATTTAGGTTTAAGGCTAGGCTAGTGACATGCTAGGGTAGACAAACTAAGGAAATGTATGTTAGTCTATGTTAGGGTAAATGAAGGTAGATTATA
>LPNX010318305.1:390480-440776 GCA_001517045.1 Pseudotsuga menziesii | reverse complement strand
ACTGAATATAACACCCACGTTGCCTCAGATTACATAAGAAAATCGACATTCATTATTGTTGTAACCCCTTGAAGGTTTCAGGTTGTGACTCCGTTGCCCGATTCAAGTTATTTGACTGAATATAACACCCACGTTGCCTCAGATTACATAAGAAAATCGACATTCATTATTGTTGTAACCCCTTGAAGGTTTCAGGTTGTGACTCCGTTGCCCAATGGTACCTCCTGTTTGTCTATCTTACAATTTTTAAATGACAAATATTATGTTCTTATCAGATATCTAGCCTTCTGATCGCTTGCTTAAAGCTTTATGTATATGTGAATGAGCTTTGTGACACTAAGAGAGCCCTCTCTAATTGTATAGGGTAGAATACAGTCTAAATATGGGTTTGAAATGGTTACCCCAGTGATCTCTTACCACAACCATAGGAAAATCATTGGGTGATAACATCTTGGTGTCGTTGTCGAGGAATAATCACTATTATCTCCTTCGGGAAACGACATTGTCCTAGTTCTAAGACCTAGTTGAGCATCCAGTCATAGACACATACTAGTTGTATATGCTTTGGCGACTCCANGTGTCGTTGTCGAGGAATAATCACTATTATCTCCTTCGGGAAACGACATTGTCCTAGTTCTAAGACCTAGTTGAGCATCCAGTCATAGACACATACTAGTTGTATATGCTCTGGCGACTCCACTCAAAACTTTTAGAAGGTGACTCCATTGGAAATACTAGTGGCCAAAATGACCAATACAAGGAGAAATCTTGATGTTGAATCTTTTCAAGAAATTTTTGATCCAGAGAGCCTGATTCGAAAGACAATAAGCTGTAGAGATTAGACATAACTTTTTCTTTGACGCCAAGGAGTTCGAGGTCTTTGACGCCATACTGTTAAATCGACCCATAGAAACCGTGAAAACAAACTTAAACTGCTTAAAGAGCAACGAACAAATGTGCACGACAATTGTAGGTCATTTTTTCACCTTTTTTCCATAGACCAAACCCTGAGTTGCCCCGAATTCGTCGACTGGTGCGCCGCTAGTTATTCCTCCTCTGAGAGGGTAATTATGGACATATTCATGTCAACAATATTGTGCCTAGTCAACCCCCTCCTTGTCCGAAATACCCTATCAGTTCCTGGAGAATTCAATCAAAAGGCTAAATAATATAAAGAAGAAAGCATTGTCCAGTGCTTTATGGAGTCAACTATGGAAAAGGAGACGTTCTTTAAAGCATGTTTTACACTCGATACCCAACTAAAAAATTACCCTTACCCTGTAGATGCTAGTGAGTTTAATGAGGAAACATAATGAGTGATAACACTTATGAGTCAGTTTTTAGGGATGGACACAAAAAAATACATCACCGAGCCCCTAATGAGCCTAGTGTTCACGTTGAGTACCTGTCCAGTTGAATCAGAAGAGTCTAGCCAATCAACATAGTTTTCCTGTCTCAAGTTTGATGAGCTCCTAGTTGAGAATATTCATTCTCTCCTAGTAGATTTCCCCAAGACAAGAAATTTTATATTTCAGTCCTACTAGCTAAAGTTGTTTGTGTCTTTCAATGAAGAGAACCTGCAACTTCCAGAAATGGCAATCACAGATGAGATAAGCAGGGATTATAGAAAGTTCATGAACTTCCTAATGTCAGAGGTCTATAGTGCTTTCTTCCAGAAGAGGCTACCTAGAGTGTTACCCCAGATGAGAGAGATCTTGCAATTATCTCCTAAGAAGAGAATCGGGGACTGGATCTTATCAGAACATAGCACAGTGATAAGGCTATACGGTTTTGTGCATCAACCCTTTGTACTGCATACCTTTTTGACCCGCAGGGTGTTTGCTTTTGAGTTGATCAGGAAAAGTCTCATAGTAGAAAATGAGCACTTTCTGAATTTCAGAAAGTCTTCAAATATCATATTTCCTTGGGCCATAGGCCCATTTATCATTAAAAACAAAGCTGCTCTTCCATTGATAGAAAGTATGTTAAGAGAGATGGAATTCCCAACTGAAGCTTGCATCAATTACGATCCCCATCACATCATCTCTATCAGAAGGCAGGCCAATAAAAATAATCCCTTTGAGCACCATGAGGTGGCAAGCCTACATGAGGCTTCAAACTGGTTAGACTACCCCCAGGAGAAGCAGGGAGATGATGGTATGGAAGGGGATTCTTCTTCTCCAATTTAGGTAAACAACTCACTTCCGTCTGGCACTTCAAGCCTGGGCCGAGCAACAAAAAAGGAGAAAGAGAGCTCTCAACTGATCCAAGCGTCAAAGCTCTCAAAGCTTGAAAAGGAGAAAGAGAGCTTGAATGGTAAGCTCACAGATTTCCAGGCCCAACTACCAAAATTCTCATAGAAAGAGAAGCAATGGAAAAGGGATATGTCATTTATAGTGGAGAGTGATAAGGCTGTACAAGACAAATCAAATGAGTTAGGGAAAACGTTACAAGAGAAAGAGAAAGAACCTAAAAAGGGAGTTGTCCCCCCTATCATTGAACCTGGTGAATTCTCCATCGTTCAAGCCCTGGCACAAGTAAGTATGAAGGAATTGGAATTGACGGGGTTAAAGCACTAGAACAAGAATTTGGAGGGCTTGGCGATGGAGTGAGAATGTGAAAGGAAGAAGAGGGGAATCAAAATGTGCAGAATTATAGGGTAAAAATGAGAAATTGGTAAAACAGGTTACAGGGCAACTGCCTATGCAAGGGGCTAAACATATCATATGGGATGCACTCATATTAGAGGCTACCAAATCGAGACCTACCTAGATTACATCTTGGACAAGGAAAAATCTATACAGGAATCCAAGCAAAGTGTGAAAGCATTAATGGAAGGACTAAATAAAATCCAGTTGATTATGCCAGAAATGCCATAGACATTCTCAATGGATTGACAGAAGAAGAGCTCAAAGCATCCCACATAACAGATAGTATTTCTGTCATCACTTGGGAAAGGAAGGTGACAAACCAACACCACCATTTAGATACCATTGAAGCCAAAATTGGTATCATGGCACATGAAGTTAAATCTTTCATAGAAATGTTCAATCCATTGGTGAAGATGGGGCTACCATTCTTCTCGGAAGAAAATGGTGGCATGTTGTCACAAAAATAATATCATGACAAGCTGATTCAATGCAGGTCATACCACTCCAAATTCCCAGATATGCAGCAGTCCCTCGTAGGAAATACCATCATCGACAAATTGATAGATGACTTCGAGTTGGTGTTCACTTTCAGAGACACATGGGAGAAATTGCCATATTTTTCATATAGGGACCATGTGAAACTGTGGGTGTTGGAAAAGGAGGTGTACACTCTGGATTCACCGACAGTAGTTATGTCGAAAGCGATCAAAAGACTCGGAAGTTCCAAATACACACTGCATACCAAAGTATGATGAGGATCAAAGGGGCAGCTGTATGAGAACAAGTGCTGCAATGAAGAAAACCTCCTTCACCTCTGTTGTTGGAGGTGCTAAATCAACCTGAGGCCGTTGGAGGTGCTCTGAACCGTCATTTTCCACAAGCGAGCATGAGTCCCAGATTCCTTGTTTGATGTTTTGATCGAGCACATGCATTATCACATACTTTCCTGATTTGTGTTAAAATCGTGGCGAATCTGCCACCTCAAAGTTGTTAGGATTTAGTATAATTATTCGGTTTTGATTCCAATTTTTGTAACTGCTTTTTGATACCATGTTTCAAGATACATCTCAGGGGTAAATGACACTATATTTGTAAGCTCCATAGAGGAGAAAAGGGTTAGAAAAATTTCATTCAAAATCCTTCTGTGCTTGGTTTTGTAGCTCTATAATCTTTCTTGGAAGTATTAATGGAAATCATTTTCTGATTTTTCTGAGATTCATCAAGGTGTTCAATGTTCAGTTGTGTTTCTTGTATTTCACATTTTCATGTATGTGTATGATGCTAATACATTTCTAGATTGTATGCATGCAGGAATTCGTTCTCTGTTAAGCGCTCCTTCCATCAGAAATTGTATTTGTTGTGATTCTAATGGCTGTGATAGAATTCATCCTTTGCTAGGTGCTCTGTTTAAGTTATTATCCTTTATTGTTGTTTCTACTAAAGGTGTTCTGAGAGATTCATCCATAGACATGGGCCTCTTGTTTCACTGGGCTTTCCTCATTTAAATCTATCATCATATCAATTTATTTGACTGAATATAACACCCACACTGCCTCAGATTACATAAAAAATTGACATTCATTATTATTGTAACCCCTTGAAGGTTTCAGGCCGTGATTCCATTGCCCAATGGTACTTCTTGTTTGTCTGTGTTACAATCTTTAAATGACAAATATTCTTTTCTTATCAGATATCTAGCCTTTTGATTGCTTTCCTAAAGCTATATGTATATGTGAATGAGCTTTGTGACACTAAGGGAGCCCTCTCTGACTATATAGCTAGAATATAGTCTAAAGATTGGTTTGAAATGGTTACCCCAGTGATCTCCTACCACAACCATAGGAAAATCCTTAGGTGATAACACATATGTAAATTTAAGCATGAGTCACCATGATCATCCTAACATAACAAGCCTAGGTGCTTAACATACATCAAAGAGATAAAACTTACCAAGGAACCATATACCTGTCTCACCATATACATATCTCCATCTAATAAGCCCCTTTGTAACCATGTACCATATATGATCTGCTACTCTTCTAAAATGAACTAGGTCACCACTTAAATCCTCTCAATGGTCAAGGAAATATCAGTCCTAGAAAGAAAATGCTGCTAACAAGGCTCTGAAATTCCCGAGGATGAAAATATCCATGCTAAAATCCCATCTGAATGAATAGCTTGGAAAAATAAAGAGATCAATCTATATGCTATATCATTGTAGCTCAACTGCAATATATATGCGATAACAGGTCAGTAACCTATTCTTAAGCATATTGGAGGAAATGCTTTCCAGCTCGACATTTCTTCAAGCCTAGGTCTGCATCCAATATTTAATGTGGATATACTTCGACCATACCACACACCACTGTTGGAACAAAACAACTTGCAGACAACAGAACCCGAAAACCTCCATCTAGATGTTCAGGAGCCTCTTCTTTGCAACACCATTGTAGGACGACAAATACACCATACAAGGATGAACACAATTCCCTTATTTCAGGGGGCTAAATCCATATAGATTCTAGCACACTTAAATGGTACTCTTCTTCTAAACTAACCAACAAGTTTCCTCATCTATACGAGAAAACAATGGGGACCATTGTTTCTTAAGGAAGGAGGTATGATCCACCCAACAATTGGCATTGTTTGTCAGAGACTACGGATGCCAACATCGACCTCGACATGACCTTGACAGGTTCAATATCAACTTCAACAAGTTCTGCACCTCGACAAGTTGAACATCGACTTCGACAAGTTTTGTACCTTGACATGCATTATTGACACCGCCGAATGGTGAACTACGACAGATTGTCTGTTTGTCTTCCAGTCATCTATAACGGTTGAAATTATAGAACCATTCCAACTTCTCTTGTAACTGAACATAACGGGAAGACAAACAAATCATTCTCAACACTCTATTTAAGCATGTACATTATTGTAATATACAAGCAAGTAATAGAGCAATAATTAAATAACAGAGGCTGGTTCGAATTCTTGCTTATTGCGTGTGTGTGTGTGTGTGTTTTTGTGTGTAATGTATTTCCTTATTTGCTTATTATTCATATCATTCTGCCATAGTAGTACTCGATTCATACAATCAAACTATTGTCCCCATCGTGCACTTGGGTACTTGGATCAAATTACTCCTCCTGAAGACAAAAGTTGACCCTTGGGTGCACAAATAACCCAAGCAGCAGAAGCTAGATTTTGTATATGGTGGCTGGCACCATCCTCAAATCCTAAATATATTGAAGACTTCGTCGACAACTGATCCGAATTTATGCAGGAACGCAACAGAATACACAAATAACCATAGAAACAAATATGCAGCGGAAATAACACTGCATTTCATTAATCAATAACTGAAACTTGTTTACATATAGAATGAAAATAAACTAGCTAGAGTGCTGGTAGCTTATCTTTGAGAAGAGATGTGGCGGCTACATGCCTCTGAACTCTGTGTTACATTGAGGCTCGAAGGCCTATATATTATTAAGAAACAATGGAAACCCTACACATCCAAAAATCTAACCCTAGGAGTTGAAACGCGAGAATGTGGGCCCCATTGGGTAACTTGGTAAAGAATTCCAAGTGGGTATGACTGAGAACAAAAAGGATTCCTCCTCATCCTTTATCACACAGTAGGTTTCCCACCAGTCCTTAACATGGGGGCGGCTTTGAGTAGAGAAAAAGTAATCTTTTCCCGGTCGAAAAAGTCATGAACTGAGAAATATCCTTTTAATAGATTCAACCATCTATCTACAGCGTCTGCATCTATTCGGCCATCAAATATGGGAATGTCGAAGTTTACTTGTACCTTAAAAGGGGTTGTGCCTCCAGAGTGGCTGCTAGATGCAGATGCGCCGCTAGTGGGAAGTCGTTGAAGGATCTGGGCGATGTTATCCATCATCACGTTCCTTTGTTTTTCAAGGGCCTCCTCGAGCAACATTTTGATAGGATCTTTTGTGCCCTCGTCTTTCTTTTCATCCCCCATGGGTGGCCGTCGGGATTTGCGAGGTTGATCTTGCAAAGTTTCAACCAGATCGAGCCCTAACTCTTTATACCCCGCTATCGTTGGGGACATGCAAAGAATGATCGAGAAAGAGCAGATTGCTCTGATACCACTGATCTGGATTTATGCAGAAACACAATAGAATACACAAATAACCATAGAAACAAATATGCAGTGGAAATAACACTTCATTTCATTAATCAATAACTGAAACTTGTTTACATACAGAATGGAAATAAACTAGCTAGAGTGCTGGTAACTTATCTCTGAGAAGAGATGTGGCGGCTACATGCCTCTGAACTCTATGTCACATTGAGGCTCGAAGGCCTATATATTATTGAGAAACAATGGAAACCCTACACATCCAAAAACCTAACCCTAGGAGTTGAAATGCGAGAATGTGGGCCCCATTGGGTAACTTGGTACATCAATTTCCCGGGGTCATAACTTTAGCATACTACCTCTATTTGACGCGCATGATACATCATTAGAAATATCTGTTTAAGGACTACATCCATAAAATGGCTCTGAAAGTTTAGGACCCGAAAACTGCCAAAAATAGTAAATTGTGCTACAATTAAGGAAACTGAAAAACTGAAAGAAACAATGGTGGGGGTCCAAGTGGAATAGGTGGGTGGCCACCAATATCCTCCTGGATCATTCCTCCCCCCTTAGGAAGCAATGGTCCCCATTGCGTTGAGTTCCTCCATGATATGAGGAAACTTCTGCTGAACTTGGTCTGTGGTGAGCCACTTTCCCTGGTGAACGAGTTGGCCTGCTTTGACAACTCGATATAGTTGGATCTTCTGCTAGCGGGTGTTATTGATCTATGTGTCCATAATCCGATCAGTTGTGGCTTGTTCCATGCAGTTGGGGTTTAACTCTGTTGGTGTGATTTATTCTGCCACGACTGATGTGTCTAGTAGAGGTGGAATGTAGGGCCGAAGGAGGTCCACATTGAACACTGTGTGCAGACCAAGGATCGGTGGAATACTGAGCTCAAAGGCATTGTCCCCGACAGCCTTGGTGATGGTGTATGGCCCATATCGGAGCGGGCGAAGCTTGCGGTGGGGTCTAGTGAGGCGCTCCTTCTACAAATGTAGCCACACTTTGTCGCCCACCTGGAAGTTGTGTTGCACCCGATGCTGGTCATGTCACTACTTGTACTTAGCATTTGATCTATCCAATATGTCATGAACCTGTTGGTGAATGTGCTAAATGTGCTCAATGAAGATGTTCGCCTTGGAAACTTCAGACTGGATATGAGTTGAATCAGCCTGAGTAGCTGCAAAAGGCATGGCTACGTCAATGGGATATAGTGGCTGGAATCCCAAGCCCACCTGAAAGGGGCTGTGGTTGGTTGAGTTGTGGAGGGCCCGGTTATAGCTGTGTTGTACATAGGGGAGGTTCTCATCCCATGTGCATGGATGCTTTGACCTGTACATGCGCAAAATGTGTATGATCATCCTGTTGACGACCTCATTCTGGCCATCAGTCTGGGGATGGAAAGCTGTGGACTTAGTGAGCTTGGTGTCTAGCATTGACCATAGGCTAGACTAGAATATACTAAGGAATCTGCTGTCCCGATCTGACATTAGAGACTGTGGGATCCCAAAGTGTACCCACACTCATTCAAAGAAGAGTTTAGCAGTGGCTTCTACTGTGATATTCTTCTTGCAGGCCGCCATTATGGCCATCTTTGAGAATCTGTCAATGACCACAAACCCACAGTCGTTGTCGTTCTTAGTAGAAGGAAGGCCCGACATGTAATCCATGGAGATGGATTCCCAAGGTCAACTAGGCATAGGCAATAGAGTATAAAGGCCTTGCTTCTTGATGGATGGTTTGGCAATGGCGCAAGTAGTGCATGATCGTATGTACTTCCTGGCGTCCTGTCGAAGGTTCGACCAATAGAAATACTTCTGCAGTATTGCCACTGTTTTCTCAACCCTGAAACGCCCAACAACCTGACTGTAGTGCGCTTCCCAAATCATCTTGGCACGCTCACTTAAAGGAAAACAAAGGTGTCCCATGTGACATAGTAGTGCGTCCTGGAGGTGAAATTTTGGAACTTGGTTTCCCTCCAAGAGTGTCTGGTATGTGTGGCTGAATTTTGGATTGCTCTTGTAGACAAGCGGCCAATCAGAAGTCTCGTGCCCACAAGAGTTGAGCACGGTGGTTATCGCCATGATTGGTGGTTGGCTGAGGCAGTCTGCAACATTATTGGTGCTTCCCTTCTTGTAATTGATGTTCAAATGAAACTGTTGTAGATATGTAGACCACTTCTGATGGCGATCGTTCTATAACTTCACTTGTGTCTGTATGAACTGCAGGGGTCGGTGGTCTGTGTGGATGATCGTTTCCTTCCCCAAAATGTAATGCTTCCATTGTCGGCAAGCCTGTACAATGGAATACATCTCTTTGTCATAAGTGGGATATTTACAGACTATGTCGGACAACGTCTCACTGTGATATGCAACTAAATGCCCTTGTTGAGTAAGGACTGCCCCAATAGCATAGTCAGAGGCATCTGTCTTGATCTCAAATGGTTGTTGCAAGTCTGGTAATGTGAGCACTGGGAATAGTAGAGGCGATTTTTCAATTCTGCAAACACTTTCTGTTGAGTTTCCGACAAAAAGAATTTTGCTTTCACTCCTCCCTTGGTGACTTGACTCAAGGGCCAAGTGATATGAGAGAATCCCAACACGAACCTGCGGTAGAAATTAGCAAGGCCTAGAAAGTTGCGAAGCTTTGTTAGAGTAGTCAGGGTTGGCCAATCCTGAATGACTTGGATCTTGGTTGGATCCACATGTACCCCACACTCATCAATAATGTATCCTAGATACTAAACCTAGGTCATCCCAAAAGTGCACTTGTCCAAATTGGCACACAACTTGTGTTGCCGCAGTGTTTGGAGGACCTGTCGGATGTGGTGGAGGTGGTCTTCTCAAGTCTGGTTGAATATCAGGATGTCATCCAAGTACACTACTACAAATGAGTTGGTGAATGGCTGCAAGATGTCGTCCATCAATCCCATGTAGGTTGCAGGAGCATTCGTTAGCCCGAAGGGCATGACCAACCATTCAAAAAGGCCCTCCTTGGCTTTGAAGGCAATCTTCCACACATTGGTCAGTTCGGTCGGTACCTGGTGATACCCGGATTTTAAGTCGATCTTGCTAAAATATTTTGCCCCTTTAAGTCATTCCAAGAGGTCATCAATCCTTGGGATTAGGTACCTAGTTGGGACAGTTATCTTGTTCAGCACCCGATAGTAAATACAGAGTCTCCAAGTCCCATCCTTCTTTTATACCAACACGATCGGGCTCTCACAGGGCGATGAACTTGTCCGGATGTGACCCTTTTGCAACAACTCCTGAATTTGCCTTTTGATTTCATCATTCTCCATAACAAAGCGTCAATAGATCGATCCATTGGGAAGCGACGCACCTGGGGTCAAATCGATGGGGTGCTTGATCTGACAGTGGAGAGGCACCTCAGTGGGTGAGGTGAATATGTCTTGGTACTCCTCCATGACCTTGTCCATTTGTTGTTGTCGTGCGGAGGGGTCCTATCTAGAGGTCTTGGCCATGATCTTCTTCTTTCCTTGAGGGCGGATCATCAAGAAAACAAACTTCGCGGTTTTGGAAATGAGCTTACTGCATTGTTTTGTAGTAACCAAAGAGATAGCGGTAGGAGGTGGTACCTCTGGTATCTTGTACAAATTATTTCCCAACGTAATAATAACAGTGCGAGGCCGGGACTCATACACAGCATGTCGCTTCAATAACTATGGTTGACCTTATAATACATCACAAACATCAGGAGGAGCAATATCACATAATACCTCATCGGTGAAGGGCTTGATGTTGTAGGGAAGGCGACACTGTTGGTTGACGTGGAGATCCCGTCCTTGGTGAAGCCACCCAATGATGTACAGCTGCAGGTGAGTTCTGGTCGGCAAACCCAACTGCTTCATGACCTCTGCTGAAATCAAGTTCTTTTGGCTCCCAGTGTTGACAATGAACTGTAGCGGGGAACCCTTTACCCACATCTGGGAGTGGAACAGACGCTCCTCCTCCTCTGAATCTTTTGGTTCTTCCTTTTGGATCTTCGTGGTGGCAATGGTGGCGTTGGGCTCTGCATCGATAATCTTCTTCCCTCTGTCATTCCCCTTCTCGGGTTCTGATTTAGTGTCAGAGTATGCATTTGATTTAGAATCTTTTATGTCAGCCACGAGTGACTGCTTGGCCCGACACTCACTTGTGTTGTGAGTGGGGATCTTATGGAACTTGCACCACTTTCCTGCTTCCTTCTTCGACTTTGCAGTGTTGCTCTTTGCTTGCGACTTTTGCAAGTTTTTTTGAGTCGCCATGCCTTGGTTGTGTCCTTGGTTCGACGATTTGGGGGCACCTTTCCCTTGCTTCTGATTCACAGATCCAAAGTCTCACTTTTTCTGTTTGAATTTTTACTCAATTTTGGCAACATACTGATATGTCGTACCAAGCGAAGAGATCGAGGAACTCCATTTCCTCTTGAATGTATCTGTGCAGACAACTGCGATACTTCAGCACCAAATGTTTCTCTGAATCTTTGATACCCAACTTGGTGTGCAGGGTATGGAACAGATTCGTCAGCTTATGCACATCTTGATCTCTTTGTTGCCACAATGTAGTCCATTGTATGTACTTGTCCTCATAGCTCCCCACCAGATAATATTGTCCCTTTATGGCATCTCGGAAAGAATTCCAAGTGGGTACGGCCGAGAACAGAGAGGGTTCCTCCTCGTCCTTTCTCTCACAGTAGGTTTCCCACCAGTCCTTGACATGGGGGGCGGCTTTGAGTAGAGAAAAAGTAATCTTTTCCCGGTCGAAAAAGTCATGAACCGAGAAATATCCTTTTAATAGATTCAACCATCTATATACGGCATTTGCATCTATTCAGCCATCAAATATGGGAATGTCGAAGTTTACTTGTACCTTAAAAGGGGTTGCGCCTCTAGAGTGGCTGCTAGATACAGATGCACCGCTAGTGGGAAGTCGTTGAAGGATCTGGGCGAAGTTATCCATCATCGCGTTCCTTTTTTTCTCAAGGGCCTCCTCGAGCAACATTTTGATAGGATCTTCTGCGGTCCTGTCTTTCTTTTTGTCCCCCATGGGTGGCCATTGGGATTTGCGAGGATAATCTTGCAAAGGTTCAACCAGATCGATCCCTAACTCTTTATACCCCTCCCTCATTGGGGACATGCAAAGAAAGATCGAGAAAGAGCAGATTGCTCTGATACCATAGTTCCGAATTTATGCAGGAACGCAACAGAATACACAAATAACCATAGAAACAAATATGTAGAGGAAATAACACTTCATTTCATTAATAATTAGCTGAAACTTGTTTACATACAGAATGGAAATAAACTAGCTAGAGTGTTGGTAGCTTATCTCTGAGAAGAGATGTGGTGGCTACATGCCTCTGAACTCTGTGTTACATTGAGGCTCGAAGGCCTATATATTATTGAGAAACAATGGAAACCCTACACATCCAAAAACCTAACCCTAGGAGGTGAAACGCCAGAACGTGGGCCCCATTGGGCAACTTGGTACATCAATTTCTCGGGTCGTAACTTTAGCATACTATCTCCGTTTTACGCGCATGATACATCGTTAGAAAGATCTGTTTAAGGAATACATCCATAAACGGCAAATATCGAGTCTGAAACATAACCTTCGAGCTCCCTGTCAAGAGACCAGGTAGGCCACATTTCTGCACTAAACTAGTATAAAATATGGCTGAAGTAGAGCAGTTAGAGGTTCATAGCTTAGAGTACCAGAAAATCGAGGAACTCTTTGAAGACAGGGAGTTCGAGGTCTTTGACCCCACATTGTTAAATGGACCCGTAGAAACCATGAAAACAAACTTAAACTGCTTAAAGAGAAACGAACAAATGTGCACGACAATTATAGGTCATTTTTTCACCTTTTTTCCATAGACCAAACCCTGAGCTGGCTCGAATTCATTGACTAGTGCGCCGCTAGTTATTCCTCCTCTGAGAGGGTAATTATGGACGTATTCATGTCAACAATCTTGTGCCCAGTCAACCCCCTCGTCCTTAGAAATACCCTATCAGCTCCTGGAGAATTCAATCAAAAGGCCAAATAATATAATGAAGAAAGCATTGTCCAGTGCTTTATGGAGTCAACTATGGAAAAGGAGACATTCTTTAAAGCCTGTTTTACACCCGATTCCCAGCTAAAAAATTATCCTTACCCTGTAGATGCTAGTGAGTTTAATGAGGAAACACAGTGTGTGATAACACTTATGAGTCAATTTTTAGCGATGGACACAAAAAAATACGTCACCGAGCCCCTAATGAGCCTAGTGTTCACACTGAGTATCTGTTCGATTGACTCATA
This sequence comes from Pseudotsuga menziesii, assembly GCA_001517045.1. Classification (NCBI taxonomy): domain Eukaryota; kingdom Viridiplantae; phylum Streptophyta; class Pinopsida; order Pinales; family Pinaceae; genus Pseudotsuga; species Pseudotsuga menziesii. The sequence continues at coordinate 427,706 of LPNX010318305.1, read as the reverse complement.
AGAGTCTAGTCAGTCAACATAGTTCACCTGTCTCAAGTTTGATGAGCTCCTAGTTGAGAATATTCATTCTCTGCTAGTAGATTTCCCCAAGACAAGAACTTTCACGTTTCAGTCCTACTAGCTAAAGTTGTTTGTGTCTTTCAATGAAGAGAACCTGTAGCTTCCAGAAATGGCAATCACAGATGAGATAAGTAGGGATTATATAAAGTTCATGAACCTCCTAATGTCAGAGGTCTATAGTGCTTTCTTCCAGAAGAGGCTACCCAGAGTGTTACCCCAGATGAGAGAGATCTTGCAATTATCTCCTGAGAAGAGAATCGGGGACTGTATCTTATGAAAACATAGCACAGTGATAAGGCTATACGGTTTTGTGCATCAACAGTTTGTACTGCCTGACTTTTTGACCCCCAGGGTGTTTACTTTGGAGCTGATCAGGAAAAGTCTCATAGTAGAAAATGAGCACTTTCTGAATTTCAGAAAGTCTTCAGATATCATATTTCCTTGGGCCATAGGCCCATTTATCATTAAAAACAAAGCTGCTCTTCCATTGATAGAAAGTATGTTAAGAGAGATGGAATTCCCAACTAAAGCTTCCATCAATTATGATCCCCATCACATCATCTCTATCAGAAGGGAGGCCAATAAAAATAATCCCTTTGAGCACCATGAGGTGGCAGGCCTACATGAGGCTTCAAATTGGTCAGACGACCCCCTGGAGAAGCAGGGAGATGATGGTATGGAAGGGGATTCTACTTCTCCAATTTAGGTAAACAACTCACCTCCATATGGCACTTCAAGCATGGGTCGAGCAACATAAAATATCACGCCTTTGGCTAGTGTTTCCAATCATTCCAAGTAAAGATACTTTTATGATGTCACAAACACAGAGGAGGAGAACACAACCAACACACCAAAAAAGCAGAAGTTGGAAGAGGTAGGACAACTGGTACAGGCAGCTGGTGGTAAAGAAAAGAAGAAACAGGTAAAGGTCAAAGGCCCGACCTTTGAGGTTCAAGAATATGCATTTGCCTAGACACCCGAGGGCTCAATAAATAGATATAGGTCCAAAACTGAGCTATTGGACAAATATAAGGAAAACAAAGACATCACCATGAATGAATCTCTTAAATTGTCTGCAGAGGTGAGACAATATTGTGGTCAGGAGGTATCTCTGGTTTCTGGCAGAGATCACAAGAAAAATACATTGAACTTGGACATCGCTTCTAGGAATAGAGTGGCTGAAATGAAAATAAACCTAGATGATATCCCTGTACCAGATATGATTCACCTCCATAAGAAGACAGGGGAAATTATCCATACTGATTTGCTGAAGTCAACCCTTAAAATATCTAGGTTGCATTCTAGCAAGAGTAAGGTGGAAAATAAGCCAAGACAAGAGAAGGTAGAAAACATCACCCACCAAGCTCAAATCAAGAAGCTACAAGCATATTTTTTGCTTGCTGAAAACCAAGCTAATAAAGGGGCTGGTACACAAAAGCTGTTAAATGAAAAATAAAATACCATGCAACTGCAAAAGAAAAAGCTAAAATTCTAGCTACTCAACTGATCCAAGCTTCAGAGCTCTCAGAGCTTGAAAAGGAGAAAGAGAGCTTAAATGGTAAGCTCATAGATTTCTAGGCCCAACTACCGAAATTCACATAGAAGGAGAAGCAATGGAAAAGGGATATTTCCCTTATAGTGGAGAGTGATAAGGCTATACAAGCCAAATCAAATGAGTTAGGGAAAACGTTACAAGAGAAAGAGAAAGAACTTGAAAAGGGAGTTGTCCCCCCTATCATTGAACCTGGTGAATTCTCCATCGTTCAAGCCCTAGCACAAGTAAGTCTGAAGGAATTGGAACTGATAGGGTTGAAGCACTAGAACAAGAATTTGGAGGGCTTGGCAATGGAGCGAGAACGTGAAAGGAAGAAGAGGGGAAGCAAAATGTGCAGAATTACAAGGTAAAAATGAGAAATTGGTAAAACAGGTTACAGGGAAACTACCTATGCAAGGGGCTAAACATATCATATGGGATGCACTCATATTAGAGGCTACCAAATCGAGGCCCTATTTGTATTACATCTTGGACAAGGAAAAAGCTATACAGGAATCCAAGCAAAGTGTGAAAGCATGAAGGGAAAGACTAAATAAATATCTGGTTGATTATGCCAGAAATGCCATAGACTTTCTCAATGGATTGACAGAAGAAGAGCTCAAAGCATCCCACATAACAGATAGTATTTATGTCATCACTTGGGAAAGGAAGGTGACAAACCAACACCACCATTTAGATACCATTGAAGCCAAAATTGGTATCATGGCACATGAAGTTTAATCTTTCATAGAAATGTTCAATCCATTGGTGAACATGGGGCAACCATTCTTTTGGGAAGAAAATGGTGGCATGTTGTCACAAAAACTTATGTCGAAAGCGATTGAAAAGCTTGGAAGTTCCAAATACACACTGCATGCTAAAGTATGATGAGGATCAAAGGGGCAGCTGTATGAGAACAAGTGCTGCAATGATGAAACCTCCTTCACCTCTGTTGTTGAGGAACAATTCAGGGCTGAGTCAACATGAGGCCGTTGGAGGTGCTCTGAACCGTCATTTTCCACAAGCGAGCATGAGTCCCAGATGCCTTGTTTGCTGTTTTGATCGAGCACACACATTATCACATACATTCCTGATTTGTGTTAAAATTGTGGCGAATCTGCCACCTCAAAGTTGTTCGGATTTAGTATAATTATTCGGGTTTCATCCCAATTTTTGTAACTGATTTTTGATACCCTGTTTCGAGATACGTCTCGGGAGTAAATGACACTATATTTGAAAGCTCCATAGAGGATAATAGGGTTAGAAAAATTTCATTCAGAAGCCTTCTGTGCTTGGTTTTGTAGTTCTATAATCTTTCTTGGAAGTATTAATGGAAATCATTTTCTGATTTTTCTGAGATTCATCAAGGTGTTCAATGTTCAGTTGTGTTTCTTGTATTTCACATTTTCATGTATGTGTATGATGCTAATACATTTCTAGATTGTATGCATGCAGGAATTCGTTCTCTGTTAAATGCTCCTTCCATCAGAAATCGTATTTGTTATGTGTTTCTAATGGCTGTGATAGAATTCATCCTCTGCTAGGTGCTTTGTTTAGGTTATTATCCTTTATTATTGTTTCTACTAAAGGTGTTCTGAGAGATTCATCTATAGACATGCGCCTCTTGTTTCACTGGGCTTTCCTCATTTAAATCTATCATCATATCAAGTTATTTGACTGAATATAACACCCACGTTGCCTCAGATTACATAAAAAATTGACATTCATTATTATTGTAACCCCTTGAAGGTTTCAGGCTGTGACTCCATTGCCCAATGGTACTTCCTGTTTGTCTGTCTTACAATCTTTAAATGACAAATATTCTTTTCTTATCAGATATCTATCCTTCTGATTGTTTTCCTAAAGCTATATGTATATGTGAATGAGCTTTGTGACACTAAGGGAGCCCTCTCTGACTGTATAGCTAGAATACAGACTAAAGATTGGTTTGAAATGGTTACCCCAGTGATCTCCTACCACAACCATAGGAAAATACTTAGGTGATAACACATATGTAAACTTAAGCATGATTCACCATGATCATCCTAACATAACAAGCCTAGGTGTTTAACATACATCAAAGAGATAAAACTCACCAAGGAACCATATACCTGTCTCACCATATACATGTCTCCATCTAATAAGCCCCTCTGTAACTGTGTACCATATATGATCTGCTACTCTTCTAAAATGAACTAGGTCACCACTTAAATCCTCTCAATGGTCAAGGAAATATCAGTCCTAGAAAGCAAATGCCGCTAACAAGGATCTTAAATGGCTGAGGATGAAAATATCCATTCTAAAATCCCATCTAAATGAATAGCTTAGAAAAATAAAGAGATCAATCTGTATGCTGTATCATTGTAGCTCAACTGTAATATATATGTGATAACAGGTCAGTAACCTATTCTTAAGCATATTGGAGGAAATGCTTTCCATCTCGACATTCCTTCAGTCCTGGGTCTGCATCCAATATTTAATGTGGATATACTTCGACCATACCACACACCACTATTGGAACAAAACAACTTGCAGAGAACATAACCCGAAGACCTCCATCCAGATGTTCAGGAGCCTCTTCTTTGGGACACCATTGTAGGACGACAAATACACCATACAAAGATGAACACAATTCCTTATTTCAGGGGGCTAAAGCCGTATAGATTCTAGCACACTTAAATGGTACTCTTCTTCTGAACTAACCAACAAGTTTCCTCATCTATACGAGAAAACAATGGGGACCATTGTTTCTTAAGGAAGGAGGTATGATCCACCCAACAATTGGCATTGTTTGTCAGAGATGACGGATGCCAACATCGACCTTGACATGACCTTGATAGGTTCAATATCGACTTTGACAAGTTTTGCACCTCGACAAGTTCAACATCGACTTCGACAAGTTTTGCATCTTGACATGCATTGTTGACACCGTCGAATGGTGAACTACGTTAGATTGTCTCTTTGTCTTCCAGTCATTTATAACAGTTGAAATTATAGAACCATTCCAACTTCTCTTGTAACTGAACATAACGGGAAGACAAACAAATCGTTCTCGACACTCTATTTAAGCATGTACATTATTGTAATATACAAGCAAGTAATAGAGCAATAATTAAATAATAGAGGCTGGTTCGAATTCTTGCTTATTGCGTGTGTGTGTGTGTGTTTTTGTGTGTAATGTATTTCCTTCTTTGCTTATTATTCATATCCTTCTGCCATAACAGTACTCGATTCACACAATCAAACTATTGTCCTCGTCGTGCACCTGGGTACCTAGATCAAAATACTCCTCCTAAAGACAAAAGTTGACCCTTGGGTGCACAAATAACCCAAGCAGCAGAAGCTGGATTTTGTATATGGTGGCTGGCACCATCCTCAAATCCTAAATATATTGAAGACTTCATCGACAACTGATCCGAATTTATGCAGAAACGCAATAGAATACACAAATAACCATAGAAACAAATATGCAATGAAAATAACACTTCATTTCATTAATTAATAACTGAAACTTGTTTACATACAGAATGGAAATAATCTAGCTAGAGTGCTGGTAGCTTATCTTTGAGAAGAGATGTGGCGGCTACATGCCTCTGAACTCTATGTTACATTGAGGCTCGAAGGCCTATATATTATTGAGAAACAATGGAAACCCTACCCATCCAAAAATCTAACCCTGGGAGGTGCATTAGAGAAAATTTCAACTCAAAATGGGCCTCCTAAAATGAATTAATAAAATAATAGTTAAAATAATAAAATAATATTTATTAATTTTGGAGGAAGAAAATAAAAAAACTACTTTTTTGTTTGTATTTTTGACATATCTCCCCGTGTTTTTACTCAAATTTCGATCGGGAGAGCTCGTTGGATGTAGAATTAAATTCCACATCCAACGAGTACCCACTCGGCATACTTTTGACGGACCTCGCTACCCCAAAAACAAGAAATACTTGAAAAAACGGAATGATGATGTGTTTTTTCAGGTATTTCTTTTTTTTTGGGGTAGCTGGGTCCATCAAAAGTATGCCGAGTGGGTACTCGTTGGATGCGGAATTTAATTCCGCATCGAACAAGCTCTCCTGATCAAAATTTGAGTAAAAACACGGGGATATATGTCAAAAATACCAACAAAAAAAGTAGTTTTTTTTATGATACCTATCCCGAAATTTATATTAAAAAAATGTTTAAGACCTATACGGTATTTCAAATTTAAAGCAATTTCATTGGCTAACACATGATGACATGGAATTTGAATAAAAGTTAAAAGGACCATTTTGAGTTGAAATTTCCTCTAATTGAAACACCAGAATGTGGGCCCCGTTGGGTAACTTGGTACATCAATTTCCCGGGATCGTAACTTTAGCATACTACCTCCGTTTGACATGCATGATACATCATTAGAAAGATCTATTTAAGGACTACATCCATAAAATGGCTTCGAAAGTTTAGGACCCGAAAACTGCCAAAAATAGTAAATTGTGCTACAATTAAGGAAATTGGAAAACTGAAAGAAACAATGGTGGGGGTCTAAGTGGAATAGGTGGGTGGCCACCAATATCCTCCTGGATCATTCCTCCCCCCCTTAGGAAGCAATGGTCCCCATTGCGTTGAGTTCCTCCATGAGATGAGGAAACTTCTGCTGAACTTGGTCCCTAGTGAGCCACTTTCCCTATTGAAGGAGTTGGCCTGCTTTGACAACTCGATATAGCTGGATCTTCTACTGGCGAGTGTTCTTGATCTGTGTGTCCATAATCGATCAGTTGTGGCTTGTTCCATGCAGTCAGGGTTTAACTCTGTTGGTGTGAGTTGTTCTACCACGGTTGATGTGTCCAGTAGAGGTGGAAAGTAGGGCTGAAGGCGGTCCACATTGAACATTGGGTGCAGACCAAGGAATGGTGGAATACTGAGCTCGAAGGCATTGTACTCAATGGCCTTGGTGATGGTGTATGGCCCATATCGGAGCAGGCGAAGCTTGCGGTGGGGTCCAGTGAGGCGCTCCTTCTGCAAATGTAGCCACACTTTGTCGCCCACCTGGAAGTTGTGTTGCACCCGATGCTGATCATGTCGTTGCTTGTACTTAGCATTGGATTTGTCCAATATGTCATGAACTTGTTGGAAAATGTGTTGAATGCGCTCAATGAAGCTGTTCGCCTTGGAAACTTCAGACTGGATATGAGTTGAATCAGCCCGAGTAGCTGCAAATGGCATGGCTACGTCAATCCACATCTTGATCTCTTTGTTGTCGCAGCATAGTCCATTATATGTACTTGTCCTCATAGCTCCCCATCGGATAATATTGTCCCTTTATGGCATCTCGAAAAGAATTCCAAGTGGGTACGACCGAGAATGGAGTGGGTTCCTCCTCGTCCTTTCTCTCATAGTAGGTTTCCCACTAGTCCTTGACAAGGGGGCGGCTTTGAGTAGAGAAAAAGTAATCTTTTCCCGATCGGAAAAGTCATGAACCAAGAAATGTCCTTCTAATAGATTCAACCATCTATCTACGGCGTTTGCATGTATTCAGCCATCAAATATGGGAATGTCGAAGTTTAGTTGTACCTTAAAAGGGGTTACGCCTCTAGAGTGACTGCTAGATACAGATGCGCCGCCAGTGGGAAGTCGTTGAAGGATCTGGGTGAAGTTATCCATCATCGCGTTCCTTTTTTTTTCAAGGGCATCCTCGAGCAACATTTTGATAGGATTTTCTGCGCCCTCGTCTTTCTTTTTGTCCCCCATGGGTGGCCATCGGGATTTGAGAGGCTGATCTTGCAAAGGTTCAACCAGATCGAGCCCTAACTCTTTATACCCCGCCCTCGTTGGGGACATGCAAAGAAAGATCGAGAAAGAGCAGATTGCTCTGATACCACTGATCTGGATTTATGCAGGAACGCAACAGAATACACAAATAGCCATAGAAACAAATATGCAGCAGAAATAACACTTCATTTCATTAATCAATAACTGAAACTTGTTTACATACATAATGGAAATAAACTAGCTAGAGTGTTGGCAGTTTATCTCTGAGAAGAGATGTGGCGGCTACATGCCTCTGAACTCTGTGTTACATTGGGGCTCGAAGGCCTATATATTATTGAGAAACAATGGAAACGCTACACATCCAAAAACCTAACCCTAGGAGGTGAAACGCCAGAATGTGGGCCCCGTTGGGTAACTTGGTACATCAATTTCCCGGGGTCGTAACTTTATCATACTACCTCCGTTTGATGCGCATGATACATCATTAGAAATATTTGTTTAAGTACTACATCCAAAAATAATGAATAAGAAGTCCAAAACGGACTCATATTTTTTCGACCATTCGATGCCGAAAAAATGTCGTTTAGGGCCTCAAAACGGCTCCGGAAGTTTAGGACCCGAAAACTGCCAAAAATAGTAAATTGTGCTACAATTAAGGAAACTGGAAAACTGAAAGAAACAATGGTGAGGGTCCAAGTGGAATAGGTGGTTGGCCACCAATATCCTCCTGGATCAACAACTGCCAAAAAATAGGAAGCATATCAACAAACTAACGACACTACAAGGAAACAAAAAACTATTGAAAAATGTACAATAGTATACAAGGTACCAACCCGAGATGGAAACTCAAGCCTAGTACTTATTAAGGTAGAGCCCATTTCTAATATTTTTTAGGGCATTCCCTTCGTAATATTCTAAGTCATATGCCCCTTTTTCCAGGACATGCCTCGCAATATAAGGACCAGGCCACTAAATTAAAATTTCCTGCCCCCAATGGTTCACTTGCTTGATCATTTAAAATGACCAAGTTTCATTCATTATAACAACGGGGATGAACATACTTGTCATAGTGGGCCTTGACATGACGCTTATTCACTTCTAATGCCACCACAACATCTCAATGATGCTCATCAAGGTGCTCCAAGTGGACTAATCATTATTCTAAATCAGAGGTGACAGGTAAGAGCTCTATGGCTAGTTTCAAGGAAGGGATCTTGCATTGAACTGGTAAAACCAACTCCACCCCATGGACCAACTAGTACAGTGAAAAACTAGTGGAAGTCTTAATCGTATTATGGTATGCCTACAAAGTAGGGTACAACATGATATGCCAATTAGTTTTGTTTTGTCTGATGGTTTTTTGCAGAATGGCCTTAAGAGATTTGTTAATAGCCTCAGCTTAGCCATTCCCTTGGGGATAATAAGAAGAAGAATGGTCTTGTTTAAAACCCAAATTCAAAGCTAATTCCGCCATCATCTTATTTTGGAAGTGACTTCCATGGCCAGTGACAATATCCTTCGGGATTGTAAACCGAGTGATGTTCTAATTGAACACGAAGTGGGCACACGTCTCATCATCATATTTGATTGTAGGCATAACCTATACCCATCTCATGAAGTAATCTACGACCACAATAATATGATGGTGACCCCTAGATAATGCTGGATTACAGTCTATATAATCCACCCCCCACTTTGTGAAGGTACCAACAACGATAACAAGGTGTAATGGGTAGGATGCGAGCGCATGTTTCGAGAAAATACCTAGCAAGGGTGACATCTCTTAACCTCATTAAAACAATCTTTAAAGATTGATGGCCAATAATAACCTGCTCTTAAAATATTTTGAGATATAGGAAGACCAAATAAATGACCACCACATGCCTCCACGTGACAATCATTAAGCATGACCTCATCCTCCTTGTGATTCAAGCAATGACATAAGATAGATTCCACCCCATGACGATACAAAGTGTTGTCGATGATAAGGTACTTCTTAGAATTATGATGTAAGCATCGTCACTCATCCCTTGAGAGATGCGAAGGGGTCTTTAAAGTCTGTAGATAGATGATGATATCACCATACCAAGGGTTTGTAGATGAGATGAGGAAAATATGCACATCGAAAAATGAGTCTTCATGAATCGTGTCCTCATCCCACCTAGGGAGATATAACATCATCTCCGCAAAGACCAAATACTTATTCAATTTTTCAAATGAAGGTCAAATTCTTATACTATTACAATCCATTTATTATATTTACCCCTATCATTCGCATGTTCAAGACGAAATAAAATGGATTGATATGAGCTATGACTGTGGTCTAGCGAACTAAGATGGAGTGTCTCAATCGTTGAACTGCGTGAACAGTCGCTAAGGCCATCTTCTCAACACGCGTATATCAAAGTTATACATTGATGAGATTTCAACTAAATTTATAAATCATTTGCTCATGGAACCTGTCATCCTCACTATCCATAACCATACCAATCGTCTCTCGAGGCACAACCACATAGAATAAGAAATCTCTACCATGGTCTAGTGGACTAAGAAGATGGGTTGATTCCAAGGCTTTCTTAAAAGCTTTGAAGGACTCTTGGGCTAGCCCATCCCATAAGAACGAAGTATCCTTATTCATAAGCGCATAAAACCTTTGGTCAAAATGGGATTATTCATGACAAACCGACGCAAGAAATTAGTCTTCCCTTGGAGACTCTAAAGTTGTCTAATTGTGCTCGATGGAGGCAATCGAAGTATTTCCTATACTTGCAATGGATCGACCCTAATCCCATCCTTTGATATAATGAATCCCAATAATCGACCAGTCTTAACACAAAAGATGCACTTCTATGGGTTCTAACAAATTTGATAACGACAACATCTTTCAAAGACCAAACAAAGATGTGATGGATGATCCAGTCTTAGATGAGAGAGTAGCAAGGTCATCTGGATACACTTCAATAATATGCTTAAGGTCGTGAAAGGCAAAGGTAATTTCCCGCTAAAAAGTAGATCCGTATAAATGCGGTCTTATGTTGATCCTTGGGGTTAATTTGGATTTTATTATATCCTCATAAACTGTCCATAAATGAAAATACCTTGCTTCCCACACACTTATCCAAAATCTAATCAATAAATGGTGTAGGGAAGTTGTCTTTAGGTCAAGCTCTATTCAAATCTCTAAAATCAGTACACACACATATGGTCCCTTGCTTCTTATCCACAATAACAGGAATAAATACCCATTTGATTAATGGAACGAGGTAGATGAAGCCATCCTTGAGCAGCTTCTCTACCTCAGCCTTGATTGTAGGCACCTTACGGGGATTCACAACACGTAAACATTGTCGAACAAGTTTAGCATTTGGATACATTTTTATTTCATGTTCTACAATACGAGGATCAATCCCTGGCATGTATTCATACGATCAAGAGAATACATCATGAAATTCCTTAAATAACTTGGTATATGTTTGAATTTCTTCAGGTGAACAATCAACACTGATATAAATGTTCTCTATCTTACCAGGGGTTCGAGAAATGTTGATCGGAATAGTTGTTGATATATTCACCATGTTACCTTCAGCATATATACCATGAGTGCCTAATGGGATCACAGGAAGACCATCTTTCTCACTTAAGGTCATCCAAAACTCATCATGCTCAATCCATTTGAGCTTCGGGAGTAAGTAAGATTGATGATGCATCTCTTCCCAGGGCTGTTATGGACTAGTCATGGAATCAAAAATATCTTCGTCTTAAGGAAAAAAGTGTCATCGAGTCAGTCATGTGAGCATGATGGAACATCCACCCAAGTGGGAGGAACCAGGTGATCCTCCTCTCCCATCTGTGAATGGGAATGATCATGGCCTACAGTGATATAGAATATGGATTGAGAAGCGGTCTGCACTGCAGAAAACGACATTTATGTGTCGGTAGGTTCTGGACCTTCATTCGAATACTCAGAGAAGAGAGATTCCAAGGATCGCTTAAATAGGTAGTACGAAACAATACTAGACTCAATGAAGATGGAATAACATTGGGCGTAGAATCTGTTATCACATATATAGTAGCCAGGCTACCATATTCTATTTTCAGACATAGTACATTTTTCAACCAGATCTCTTACATATGAGATGCTGAGATGAGCAGTTTTGATGGATCATTATTATATTAGTGGACTATTGTACTCTCCCATGTCAGGACTGAGTCTCAGGACACTCAGATTTGAGGACCGATGTAGCCATTTATGTCATTACAGAGCAGTCATTGATGCCCAGTTTTATATCAGTACTTTCTCATTGGACAGATGATGTCTCAGATGGATTATATTGCATGATTATGACTCAGCTTTTTATATTGTGTTATGGTTATTATTGCTCTTATACTGATTTTTGTGACATGTATTAACTTGTGGTATCATGATCTGGCGGTCATAGTTATATGGACTTGGTTGTATCTTGTACCATGTATTGATGTCCTTACTTAGACTTGGAAGTTCTTGATCTATACTCATTGGTTTTACCCTCCTTAGAGAGAATAGAGGTAGTCATTCCCACCATTTTTTTGGCTTGCTAGTGTTGGCTACATCATTCATTGTCTTCACCCATACATTACCTTCCAATTTAGTTTTCAACCTGACAGACTTCTTGACTTATGGCATGGAGGATCTTTCTCCCCGCTAGAACTTTTGTTGGACAAGCCTCCCTATTTATATTGTGTCTCGGCTCTGAGTTGGTGACAAAACTTGCCATTGGTAAGTTGGATTGTATGCCTAAATCATTATGGTCGGTTGTCCCGATGTTTGGCACTGTGCAGAACTCCCTCTAGTCACTTGAGATGTTGTTGGCTAAAACTGAAAGCTCATGTACTACCTATATTGAAAATAATGAATATGCGTCCATGGAAAATGAAAATTATAAAACTGTGTTTCTTAACATATGTAAAGAGGGAAAGAGCAATAAAATGCTAAAATACTCCTTGAAGAGTATAAGAAAAGGTCCAAAAAAACAATAGTTAAAAATATGCTATGTCCAAATATTGCTGACCTTATAAAAATAAATGTCCCGGATGAAAGTTGCAATTAGTTGTGATTTTAAGCACTGGTGAAGTCCCAAAGGGTCATATAGGCCAAAAAGACCATGGAATAAAATGATGATCCTAGTGAACTTGGATCAAGCTTGATGTAGTCATGATGCCTAAGTTGAGTAAGCACTCTCTAAACAACTCACCCATTTGTGAGGCACTGCCATTCCTTGTGTTCTTGTTTGTTCGACATTGGTTATAGTGAGTATTCCCTTTCCATATCCAAAGTGTCATGATGTTGAGTAGGAAGTCATCATTTTCCTTAAGCGTTGTCAATTTCATCCTTCACCCTTCACTAGCAAAATGACTACAGCTATGAAGTGAGTATAGTCCTGAAAGTCTAAGTCTGAGTAATAATAAATAAAGCCTTATATATGTATTGGTTGATGTACCGCTAGTGAAATGAATGCTACTTGTTGTGATTGTTACTTGAATGAGTTATAGAGCATGTCTTAGCCTTTTAAAACCTACAGCAGATGGATGTAGTCTGAGTTATTATGGTTGTCTGATCATTTACATATGGTTATATTGTTTATTTGATATGATTGATGATCAGATAGAGACCTATGAGGGGTATGAATATACACCTTAGATGGATTTGGACTCTCTGAGTTTAATGAGACAATTTATTTCCAGTTCTGGGCACTTGCAGATATGATCAGGCTCATTCTGCCTTTCTGATGCTGTTGTTCTTCAGAGGTTGATATGTTTGAGCAGGGAGACGTTTTAGTTGGATCTCCTAGGGCATTGTATGGGCATAGGGGTGCAGCCACTTGTTTGTACCATAGTACCCCCATCCTAGAGAGCCTGGTGGGCTCAGTTTGACAATGCAGGCACCCTAGGAGATTGTTTTGGCAGGATCACGTTTCCAGAGGCAGATTAAAAATGATTAAATGGCTATTGAAGAAATCGATTTGGGCTACTAAGGTAAAGAAATGGCACGGGATGAGTCACAATGATGAGAGTGATGTCCTCCACACCTTTTCCAGCAGTTGCAACTTCTGATTGGGCCCACACTTATTTTTGGACATTTTTATATTATTTTCTAGAGCTTTTGGGAGGCTCATGATTTTCTCAAGGAGGCACAAAGTCAAAATACTTAAATTATTATATTATTTTATTGTGCCATGGGGACACCCAGAGGGAGTTAGTCAAACACTCCTTGGACCCACCATGTGCTTCATTTATTTCTTGTTGAGTGGGTTACCTTTTTTATGGGTGATTTAGTCCACTTTGGTAATTTATGGTTATATTGATCCATGTATTATATGTTGAGCTCATCTCAACCATTGATTAGAACATTTCATCTTTTAATCTTAGCCACTCGTTTTGAAAGTGGTTAGGATTCGGTTATGATTGAGGTTCTCTCATTTCTATTTAAAGGAGAGAGCTTCTCATTTGTAGGGGGTCTTTGGCTCTTGAATCTGAATAATAGAAAGATTTTTTTTTTTCTGTGGATATTTTCTGGATCTGCTTTGCATTTGATGTTTTCAAATGGTGATTGGATAGTCTTCTGCTTCCTACCATTGTGGAAATTCATGTGAGATCTATATTTTTTCTGCTATCATTGTCTTGTCTACAGGAGGGTGTTTTGGCTAGAGCCTTTTTTGCAGGGGGACCTCAACTCGTTCAGTTTTCTTCATCTTGGATCAGAGGGTTTTCATTAGTTTCATTGTGATCTATGATTACTTCATTTTACTTTCTTGTAGCATTTGGTTTCTTTATCTCGTATTGGCAAATTTGATATTGTTGATATTTGCTCATGCAAGGTAGGGGGCGCATTGGTGGTTTGGAGCTTCATCTGTCATAGAAATCACTTGGATCTTCCAGAATTGATCGAGATAGCAAAGCTCATCACTATTAGGACTTCTACAAACATTTTCAGGTACGATCCAATAGATAACTCTCTTCTCTTTAACAGATCTGAGTCCATTGTACCTGTTTTTCCTTCCATTTTTCTGAAAACTCCTAAAATACTAAAAACCCTAAAAAGTACTAAATATGGGAACCGTCCGATCTTTGGCCAAACCACTTCTGGGTTTCATAGATCAGGACTCCCCTACACTGAATCTACTACAATGCTGGTTAAATTCCTGCTGGTTTGACCTAGATCTGATTTTTAACCTGAAAACTACATAACCCCCCACTGAAAATTTGACCTGCTAGGGTTTTGACTTTTTCTGATTTTTGACTTCATAGACTGATAGATCGAGTCCCACACAGTCCAAATCACCCTCAAAGCTATCCAGATTCATGGCAATTTGACCTAGATCTGAGTTTTAGACTGAAATAGCCCTAGCGCCTTCACTGAAAATTGGATTTTTCCGAAGTTTAATTTTTCTAAAATTTGACAGGCCAGGTGGATAGATCAGGGCTTGAGCACTCCAGAACACCCCCAATGTTGAGCTAGTTCCTGCCAAGTTGCTCTAGATCTAAAAAACTGACTTTCAGCCTCCTATCCCCCCTCATCAGATTTTGACTTTTCCAGATCTGATCTTTCCTGCAATTTTCTAACTTGGGTTTGTAGATCGGGCCATCCTGATCTCATTTCCCCTCCAACGCTGAGCTGATAGTCTCCGGGTGGCTCTAGATCTGCAGATCTGCCTCTCCAAACCTTAGCGCTAGCCCTCCTTCTACGAATTTTCCTGTAACTTGAATCTTCTGGGCCAAATCCTTTTCTATGTCCATAGATCCTGGTATATCCCAGGTGGGTTCATTGAAACGTTGTGCTGATATTGACTCCATTTCCCAATGCACGGAAGGCACTGATCTCTTATCTGTAGCGCTAGCCCTAAATTGACCTTACTCCCATTCTCTTTGCCAACATTCATTGATAACTCAAGTTACCTATCTTTCACTGAGTCTATCTCCTTGGTACTAGACAGTCCCAACTCTGTCCTTGCTCACCCTGTCACAATTATGTTTCCCAAGATAGTGGTCATCTCCATTAGTTGCTAGTACCTAAACCCTAGATCTAGGGTTTCCATTTACCTTGCACCTTACGTACCTCAAAGCCACATTTGATCTGTTCTGGTGTCTAGGTCTAATCTCTCCTCTGTTGTTGTCTTGGACTTAGATAACATAAAGTGAAGGCTGCATTGATTGGCATGAAAACCATCAATTTAGGAGTCTAGGCAGTCGTGGTTCCACCCCTTAGTTGCTTGCCCCTCTACCATCCATCCTGGATCCACCTCACACAGGCAACTACAAGGCGGGTGATAACAGAATCAATAGCTAGAAACGGTGCCAAAAAATTAAAGGTTCCCATTAATGAAGGATACATTTCGAGACTAATGTTCTTAGTGTTGCCGCCTAATTCACACTTTAAGGAACAAGAAAGTCACAACCTGCTATGTGTGTCCTTGGGGGCAAGCGAGAGTTGGGGACCACTATCACCACAGTCCACAACTCCTCCGTTTAGGCAAGATCCCAACAGAACCAAGGGGGGAAGTCCCTACGGAAGACTAAGTTCCAGATTTATTAATTAATTACAAAATTTAGGGGTCTTATTAAGGTTGTGAAGCTAAGACTTTATACTATCTAAGGAATGACAAGCATCATGCAAATGCAAAGATTTCCTTTTTATGATAAGCAGACCTTGAGATAAATGAAGACTAGTGCCTATTAACAAATGGAGTCTAAGGATAAATTACAACTTTACAAATTTACAAATGAAATTGAAATCTAAGTTAATTAACCCACAGTTTAGGTGTTATCCCAATCAAAACAGGTTACAATATGGACAAATGAATACTATGAACAATATAACAATAATGAATGAACAGTTAAGCAGTATTAACAATATCCACAGTTGTATCAGATGTTATGAACAGATTGAATAAATGGAACAATTATTAAGCTTTTACCCAAAAAATGTTGAAACGAAATGATTCAATTGCGTTACACAAGATCTACAGATTACTAAACAATGTGATTACTTAATCAAATGAATTAAAGAACCCACCACAAGATTTTGCGAAAAACTGAAAGGAAAAACTTGCAGTGAAATAAAATGTGAAAGTGCTTGCAGTAAAAACCTTGAACAGCAAGGCAAAGATAAATAGCAGTGACCTGTGTTTGTAGGACGTTTTGCAGTGTCTCTTGTAAATTTTAATAAATTTTATTAAAGGTGAAATCTTTGATTAAGTTTTAGATCCGGTGGTGTGACTACCCCAATCTAGTATTTCTCAAGTCAAAGAGGGAATGTTGGTGCGCTCAACAAAGTGGGAGCAAAGCCCACCCATAGCTCCCAGGTCAAACCCCAATGTCTTGGTGCTCAACAAGGAGGACGTAGAACGCCTAGAGACCCCCCACGGTCTTCTACCCCAAGTCGCCTCCAAGGTCACTGTTTTTAATTAACCTGACAAATGGCAAGATGGATGCCTGTAACTAAAACTCCTTTACCGCCTGTCGTATCTCGTGAGTACCCCGAAGGGTGATAACCGAGTAGAGGAACATGGGATAAATTCGTTGTTGGTTAATTTTAAGGGTAAATTTTAATCTTGGTGATTAGCATGCAAGGTTAATTTTAAACTATCAACAAGATCAACCAAGCGGTATCCCTTATGGGAGGTGCTGGTACTTGATCTTGGACTGAAAAATAAAGTGTGAGGGTTTGTAGCAGAAAAAAGAATGTTGTTCTAATTAAGCTAAGCCCCCACTTCTCCTGCTTTTCATACCCAACTTGAAGTCCCTAAAGGGAGATGACAAGTGGGACAGAGGATACACCGGATCAGTGGGTTGTTTGGTTACTCTTTTAACAGAAGTACAGATTAAATACAATTAGCTAAAACAAAATCCTAACCACACAACAATCTCTGTTGCAAAGATGGTGGTCTGTAACAGAGATGGTGGGTAAACAGAAGTAACAAAATTTATTAATTCTAACCGCACAACAATCTCTGTAACAGAGATGGTGGTCTGTCACAGAGAATGGTGGGTAAACAGAAATAAAAATGACTAAACTAACCTCACTTCAATCCCCTAAGGGAAGGTGGGTAAACAGAAAAACTTGCATAAAAGTAAATCTAAGCAACTAGTTATCTATGCTACCTCTACACTACTCATATACAGATTTACAAAGCCTTTTAGAGAACACCCCAAAGAGAACTTCTCTTTTGGGGCTTACAATCTTTAGAAGAGAAGAGAAGAAATGTGGTTTTTGGTCCTCTTTTGGACCAATCTTTTCTGGGCCTTTTTTAAGCAAATTTGGGCAGCATAACCCCCTCTTATGTGCATAAACCTGCAAAAAATCAGCAACTTTACTTGCTGGAATTTACTGCAGAAAACTAAATCAGAAAGTTAGCACAGAAAAAATAAAAACCCAGAAATTTTATTAAAAAAAATCTGAACATGAAATTTTAAAAAAAATGAACTTTTAACATTCAGAAAATGGATTTTTGGGCATCTAAATGGTGTATTGATAGCAAATTTAAAACTCTATATTAATCTATGATGGAAGAAGGCCCTAAAACAAGGGTTTTATTCACTGTACAGTGAATAAAACTCAGTTTTAGGAGAGAGAAAGAAATATGGCCGAAAATGGAAATTTGAAGAAAGACCCTTGGAGAGATGTCCTTGGCTTGGAAAACCTGTAAATAAACTTATGAGAGAGCTGCAAAATGTAAGCAAAGAGGTGAGCACCCAATAAATCTACCAAAATACTTTGATAAATCTTATTAAAAACTCACAAATGGAAGCAAAAATACTTCTACTTACAAATCCCTCCACAAAATACTTTATGGAGAGCTATCTAAGCAAATACAAATGCAAATCAAATAAATACACATACAAGTTACCTCACCAAAGGATACATGAAATGTAGAATGATGACACAATATCCCTCCAAAGTATTTCCTTGATTATGGCCCAACTAGGGAAAGATTTGAATACAAGAAAGCCTCTAGGGCTTGAGCAAAATAGCTAGGGCACAATGTAGAAGAAGAGAAGAGAGGAAATGTTTCTGCAGCATAACAATAGCATGAGAGAAGTTATCAATGAGGGAGTGAGACCCTCATTATATAGTTGAGAAGCAACCCCAACCCCTTGAAGATCAATGGCCAAGATTAGATCTAGATATAGATTAGATCTCCACCTCTAGATCTAGGTATATTGACTTTGCACCCCTCTCAACCAATCATAAGCAAGGGTGCCTTTTCAAATCAATGGTAAAAAAGATAGATCCATGTCACAATAAAGCTTAACCCTTAGATCTAGGGTTTCCATGACTCAAGTGGGGCCCCCTTTTGACTCAAATTTTAATTTTTATTATTTTAATTTTTTATTGTTTTTATTTTTTATCTTTTATTTTTTATATTTTATTTAATCTTTTATTTTTAAAATTTCTATCTTTTTTATCTTTTACTTTTTATATTTTATTTAATCTTTTATTTTTAAAATTTCTATCTTTTTATTCTTTTATTTTTTATCTTTTACTTTTTATATTTTATTTAATCTTTTATTTTTAAAATTTCTATCTTTTTATTCTTTTATTTTTTATCTTTTACTTTTTATATTTTATCTTTAAATCTTTTTTTATCTTTTATTTTTTATTTTTATTTTTTTATTTTTTAATCTTTTAATCTTTTATCTTATCTTTTTATTTTGTATTTAATATTTTTATTTTTTAATTTTTTAATTTTTGATCTTTAATTTTTTATTTTATCTTTTATTAAGACAAGAGGGACGCCCCACTTGGGAGATATTCAGACATTTATTTTGACCATAAAAATTGACTATGCTTGGCCACCCCCAAACTTAATTACCATGGCCTTATTTGATTTTTTCCTTCAAAATCAAATAATTTAATTTTTCACCCTTGGAAATTAAATTAATTTTCTAGGAAAAAATACCTTGTCTTAACTAAAATTGCTCTAACTTCCTAATCCCTTGTCAGAATGACAAGAGACTTGAACCAATGGCTTAGGGGGTGTCATAGCATTTTCATTTGCATTCATAGCCCCTATTACAAAATGCCAAGGTTCAAGAGATTACATTATTACATCAAAACTTAATTAATTAACCACCAAATGGTAAAGTTAATTAATTAAGAAAAAATCAAAATCCTAACGAAATTCCGCAAGACTATAAGATATGGCTAGCATGGTCATGGACAACAACTTGAAACCTTAGCCACCTCATGGGCTTGATTATCAGAACGCCAATTCACCACTTTGGAGGATTTGTGAGTGAAAAGCCCAACCAATTAAAATTGTTAATTAACAAAATTAACTGGAAGGGGAAAAAAACACTCGATGAAGAGGACTTCCCTGATAATAAAGTCCATGGTGACATCCTTAGAGGAATGACCCATGATGACATATAAAGTTACATTAATTATCCCACACAGGGGAGCAGACATTTCGTGTACAAAAGGGGCATAATTACCCTGCTGAATGAAAAAACCCCAGAATTTTTCCATGGTACAAACTGCACATAATGTACATCTTCAATGTACATGAGGTTGCCACCTAGTCGAAATAGGTGGGCAACACTTAGTTGTCGGCTGAGAATTATCAATTACTGGGATAATGGGACCCAATTATGCTATGGAACCAGAATTATCAAATGAGAATTGATCGATTGTCATGATTCTATCTTTGTAGGGAAAACAAACAACATGAAATACTTACGACATAATTGCTTTCATGGCAGAAATCTAGTTCTGACCTAGTAACAAATTATAGTCAAGGGGCATATCAATCACCTCAAACTCGACTGACATGATCTTCCACCCTAGATGGACCTGAAGGGAAGGAATAATGCCATGTGTTCTAAAGGAATGTCCATCAAAGGTTTCCAGCATAGTCATGGATTTTGATAACACGGGAGAGCAAAGGCCTTTCCAACAGGAAAGAGACATCATAGAGTTCACAACGCCTTCATCAACAACTGTATGTTTAACGGTGTTGTTCAAACACTCCACATGGACTTGAAAAGATACATGTTAAGGCAAGTGAGGTTTTACACTGTTAGTCTCGAACCTGAAGACACTAAAAGTCGTTTGGGTCAGCCGCCACTAAAGCAGCTAACAATGCTTTCCTTTGTTAGGGACAAGTCTAAAGCACCTCTAAAATTGACATCGCACAGGGATTCTGGCCCAAATCCTCAATGATAGAATAATGTTGGGTGGCTCGGGAATTGATATTGTGCCCTGAACGCCTCAAGACCCCTTTAGGAATGCATGGTATAGTCATATGCTTGTCAATTTGCAAAGGAATCTCTAGGGGCAGAGGCTCTTTACCTTTGGTTGGTTGTGAAATACCATAATCACGTGAATGGGTCGCAACATGAACAAGTGACATCAAAACCATGACCACTTTTCATGCCTCGCAGGTTTTAACTCCCACCAGCACCACTTCCGGTGGTCGAAGTCCTCAAAGTCATGTTTTTATATGTGGAAGGGGATTAATCAACACAGTTAGCATCTGTGTGATGTACTTCGAGGCCTCTTCAATTTGAGGGTACAAGTATGTAATATGGTCTCCTCCACAAAGCTTACATGAGAACTCTACCTTTCATTTAGTCTTCTGCCCCTCCCTAGCATTTTTTTCATTCTTGTTATAATTAGCGTTCTCTATTTTATTCCCAACCTTCTTATTATTCCTCCCCATTTTTCTATTCCATCCGGGTTGTTGGTTACCCTTTTGGTTCAACGATTGTACAGAATGTACATCTACCGATTGGGTGGGGGAGGAAAAAGTTACAGCTTGTCTTGCCATAGATTGGTTAAGTGACAAATTATGCATTTGATGTGTATCCTGGTCCACGACTTTCGCACTTGCAGAGCCAATGATGCCATCAACATGTGGCTCGGGTTTAAACTTGGGATCATGATTTGACCTCAGAGCGTCAGGGATAATATCACAAAGGATATGAGACTGAGCACAAATCAGGCCTAAATGTTGAGCTCGAAAAATAGCATGTTCCTCGGTTTCCACTATAGACGTCGAAACATACTTTACGATATAAGGAAGTAAGTACTTAAGAAACCGTTCCAATAATAATTTTGGTAGAATGTTGGCCTTAACCAATCACTTTTGTCTACGCCACTCTTGGATATGGTCGGAAATATGGGCGGCTTTGTCTTGTAGAAAGGTTGACAAGAGTTTGGCACTGACATCGTAGCGAACTGACAACTGAAAGTGATTAAGGAATACCATGGCCAAGGCATTAAAGGTACGATATGTTCTCTCGAGAAGCTCTATACACCATTTTGTGGCTGAACCCGTAAAGGGTGAATTGAAACAGTCATAATTGAGTAGAATCGTGATTCAATGAATTCAAAGAACACCATAGATGAAAATATGTAACATGATCACCAAGATCCTCACCATTCTTACCTTCAAACTTTGGAACATCCAAAGGAATTTTGGAGGGAAAAGGAGGACATGTTGGATCATGACACATCAGGTTGTTCATGAGTTTAGATAGATTGAGCAAGTTCAACGTATCTAGAAACAAGAGCCTAGGTTGTGCCATTGGATTCCATGCTCCCTAGAAAGATTGGTCTTGATACGACTGTTTTGGTAAAGGCCATGACCTTAACCAGTTGGATAGTAACTTCCTCCCATATGAAACATGTAAGGGTGCATGAGAATTTGGATTTGGGGCCTTCTTTGAGAAGACGGAACCATATAACCAAAATTACTCATCTTGTGTACTGAATGACCTACTAACACCCAGGGAGGCATGTAACCTCCAGACATAAGGACACAAAATGATGACAGAACAATGTAACGAAAGAGATCATACTTTCCGAAGGGCCCACTTGGAATATGGGGAGGATTCATCATGAGAAATGCATTCGACAGAATAGGTGTAGTGGACGATGGGAAAAAAGAAGGGATGCAAGTCGTAGACTCTGTTGCCAACTTATTTGTACCATAGTTGGATTAGCTGAGGAGCTGCCATTTGACAAACATGATCATATGTTTGTGTTCCAGTGTATCAGATGATCTGCCTTTTGTGCCTAGCCAGTTTTTGTTTTCAATAATTATGACCATGGCCCCACGGGGTTTGTAATAAAATGTGCTAGTAGGGTTTTTTGAGTGGTTCAGTCTCCTAAGACGTATAATTTCAACTAAGGTATTCCAGGGAGTTTTTTCCTTGTCAATTATGCTTTGCCTATAGCCGAGTATAATCAATGAGTTTTTCTCCCGCTTCCTCCAAAGCTGGAATGCCCGATTTTGAATTGTGGGCACTGGGGGGTTATTAAAGCCCAAATGAATGTGTATAAACCTACTAGACATTATTAGAATAGACTATAGTCATGTCCTAAGTCACTAGGACCCTCGAAAAAAAATTCAAAATATTTTTTTACCGAACGCGTTGGATTTGGGTTTTTTAATTTTAATTTTTTTAATTAAATTTCTCCATAGTTTAAATGGAAAAATTTCAATTTGTAATATGTCAGTCATCCGGGGTCCGAATTCAATGATTGAAGGCTCTAACCTTAAGCCAAAAATCATTTATGATCACCTGGCCAGCTATCCCTAAGTTTCGGATGTTCATTCAGCCTCATAATTAATAATTTCTCAAAAAAGTCATTTACGGAGAAATTATAAATTAAAATATTAAAAATGAATATTTTGGAGATAATACAAAACTCTCCAGAATAAACCATATTAAATAAAATAAAAGGCTAAATGACATGGCAATGGTCATTTATGATGATTCAACTCGGCACCAAGTCTATTCAGTCAACAATTGGAGAGCATTCAAGACACCTTCAGTTGAGAAATTCGCCCTCTTCCTCTAGCTCACGAATTGGATAATGTGGAAGGTAATCATTGGTTTGGTGATGTGTTCAAGGTTGAGGATTGAATGCATTCCTTAATATGTGCTAACCCTAAGGGTTTGGCACCCATCACACCCACCTTGCAACTACTACGAGCTCTCACGTGTCTCTTCAAAGCCTCACGCTTTCTCCTTCAAGTTCATGCTAGCACACGTGTGGAGCTATCATTTGATGGAGAGTTGGGTTTAGGTTTGAGAGTGGGGGCGCCTTGCCTAGGTGGAGGCCACTCCTCACTCATGCCTACCTTAACTTAGGTTTGGGCTTCAGTTATGTTGCCGAGTTTGATAAATCATATGGATTGGCCCTCATTTGATGGAATTTGATTTTAGGGTTTTGGTCTTCTTTCTTTGTATAAGTAGAGGCTCTTTTGAGCTCTACAGGGTGGATGATTTTTGTAGAGAAACCCTGGTGAAACTTTGTAAATGCTTGTTGCTTTCATGCAACCATTGGAATAAAAAATAAAGGCTTTGGAGGCTCATATGGTGTGACATTGTGGATGATTGTACTTGATGGATGAGGTGATGTTATTTTAATTTTCTCTTTCTTGTCAATTTGAGATTATGAATCTATGCTTTAGAAGGCTTTTTCAAGCACATAAGAACATGTATTTGTAGTTTTCAAGTTATCTGTTTATTGATTTACTTTTAGAGATCGAAAAAGAGCATTGTTTTATTCAGTTATATTTCATGCTACTTTTTTATTTCAATTTGTGAACAATACATGATCTAATCCTTTGTTTGGCAAGTCTATGAGTTGTTGTTTTGCAGGTCATTCCATCCTACCAAGCAGAATTTTGAGCTCAGATGCATCTTCCTCTCTTGGAGTCAAGTGCAAATTACCAGTAATTACTCGCTATATGAGATCCAAGTGTCTTTTAAAGATCCATAGGTTTAACCGGTTTCTCCCTACTTGTATTCATCTTTTGAAGTAAAAAGTCTGATTTTTTTTGGTTTGGCAAGGTTTGGATATTAAGTTACATACTTTTCACCAAACCATGTGCCCTTATTGGCTGCCCTCTTTTGCCTTAGTTTGTAGCCTTATTCTTCCTCTTCTCCACTTAGTTAGCAGCCTTCTTCCACTTAGTTTGCAGCCTTCTTTCTCTCTTTTCACAGCCTCTTTCTTCACCTCTTTTGCAGCCCTCCTTCACTTTAGTTTGCAACCTTCTTCACCCTTGTTTGCAACCCTCTTTTCCCCTTTTTTTCAGCCCTCTTTTTGCCTTTTTTCTCCTCCATTTCGTAGCTTCTTCTTCTATCTACTTTCCTCTATTTTCATTGTAGAAGTCTAGTTTCTTTTAGAATTAGTTTATAGATCTATTTTTTGTTTTATTTTTGGACTAACATATAACAAGTTAGTGTTCAAGGCTCTTGTTTTCAGGGAAGTAAAAAAGAGCCCAAAGGCCATAAGCAAGCAAAGGAACAAACAAAGAGCGAAAAAGACAAAAGCACCTCCCTCTTCTCTCTTTCCCTTTCTCACCTCACTCATTCAGGAAGAGGCAAAAAACATCAAAAAACATTGTAAAAAAGTTAATAAAGATCAAGTGGGATTAAGGCTCCCACACCCCTCTTCCCCCATTTGGGGGAAGCCTGTATCGTCCCCTTTTCATGTTTGCAATTTCTTTGTTTTTTGGCTCGTAGAATAATTGCTTAGAATAGATTAGGAAAGGTTAGTTTCAATTTCTGAAAAGTTTGTTTTTGCTTTCATAAAAGTCAAAAAAGGAAAAAGATTCTTGTTTTGTTTAACTTTATTGCAAAAAAGTAAAAAAAGAATTAAAATCTCTTGAATCTCACCGTCAGGTGGATCAAGAGTGCTCTCTGTCGGAGGGTTTGTTTGTTATCATTTATTTCATGCCTTTTTGCTTTTTTAATTTGTTAACTTAATTCTAAGTCTCTTGAACTTGCCAAAATCCAAGTCAAGAGCACTCTCTGTCAGAGAGCATACTAGTTTTGCATCATCCTTGCATTTAGGCATATAGAGTAGCTAAGACTCTTTAACTTTTGTCATAAGACAAAGTCAAGAGCGCTCTCTGTCGGAGGGTTTAATTGTTTTCTAATAAAACTTGCAACTCACATCTTCCCCTTAATTAATTTACTTCGTTGCTATTCCTCACCTAGTATGCTCTGCCGACTTTCATAGTTGGGATCGTACTCAAAACAGTGAGAGAATTTGATAATCTCTCAAGTAATAACATAATAAAAAATTTCCCCATAACCAACGCACCGGCGTTGTTGAAGGTATTCAAAGTCATTCTCAGTAAGGGTGTCGGAACTCCCCGTTGTCTTAGAGTCCCGACTAGCTGGTCAATCCACGGATACCAGCTTGGGATACTGGATGGGTCGACATGTCTCGAACAGAATAACTTGGAACGCTTTCCCGGTTGGTCTTTTTATACCTTTGATAAGCCATAATAAGCAAGACCATTAAAATACTTTAAAATAAACCAAGAGCAATTGCAAAACATATTCACTAGCACTATTACGAGACTTGTACTTTCAATATTTTCAAGCATCTCAGACATTTGACTCCATAAGGCACTGGTTTGTTTTTCATGCATCATTATTTAATCTGAGCCATTTGTCCTTTGGTTTTTCTCAAACAAGATCTTTATATGTGAATGCTAGTTTATTTCACGAGCTCTTGTTATATTGTTCATCTTTAAATCTGATGATAGCAACGTGGATTGCTTTTTGTCTTATATTTATTTTTCAGTTGATAGAATTGTAATCTTCATTCATCATAACAAACTCCTAAACAACACCCATCCGCATCACTTTCATAAAATTTACTTAAACACATTGAGCCTTAGAAACTCTTTGTTAGGGACCACCCCCCTTGGCTTCATTAGGAATTAGCCTAAACGGAGGAGCTAGGAGTAGGTGATAGTACCTGGCTCTGTGCTTGCCCCCAAGGTCACACCTCTCCCAATTTCTCAAGTGAGGAGACATCTTTCGGAAGATTTATGTTGCTGGTGTACAATCGGCGGACAAAAGACTCAACTTTCACATATCCACCACCACTCCCAACATGATGAACACTAGTGTGAAGGCCGGATGAAGGGGGTGGCCACCCCCCAACAAATAGAGTAGAAGGAGGAATATGACCACCTTCGAATTGATATGCAATGAAAGGGGATGGAGTTCCCCCCAGTCCAACACTAGGGTCTACTAGGGTCTTGGATGGATGATGGAATACTAGATAAAACATTCAACATGCTGAATGTAAAAGGACTCTAACTAAAGGGAATAAATTGTGTCTCAATTCTTGACCTTCCTGAGGAAAATTTTGGGATATAGCTCGTGATTTCAAAAGAATTTGTTCCTACAGGGTGGGAAGGACCATCCACATGAGGGTTGGTATAGACAGTAGTTCAAGGAATCCATAAAGTAGACAAAGAAGGAGCCTCATGGGCTCCTCCTCCTACTGTGGATGGAAGGGATGGAGGGAACTTCATAGTCTCGGAAGTGATACTCATGCAAAAAATTTTAGGGATACCTCAATGGGAAAGAGGTCACCTATAATGTCTAGCTTTCTTATAAAGAGGATACGAAGGGTCAAAAGGCGAAAAACCTACTAAATGAGGAGAACGACGAAGTGTCAGAACTCGATCCACGATGACTCAACAGAAAAGATACCAATGTAACTATGATTCCTAAGGACAACTAGCGAACACAGAGCACACCCCTAAATTATCTAGGATAGATGCAAACAATTAAGGAGTGAGTACAAATGAGTTCCCAAATGCAACAGGTACGTCTCACCTAGCATAGGCCTGAGACTCCCATACACTACAAGCAGAGTTGTGTAACCAATTATAGTGGCATGTATATTCAACGCATAAATCGACTACACCATCCAACCCCTACCTGGCTAGGACACTTGGTCCGACAATGGGAAGTTTCTTTTGTTGGGGTTTTTGGGTGCAATTGATCTTTGTTTCTTTGTGTTTCTATGTCATATTTGGAAGTATAGCCGTTGGTGGACAGTTACGTAATTTAGGGGTGTGCTCTATGTTCGCTAGTTGTCCCCTACTTGTCGAATACTTCCCATTTCAGTTATCAGCCTTTATTGTTTCTTCTGCTAAAGGTGTTTCAGGAGATTCATCCATAAATAGGTGCCTCTTGTTTCACTAGGCTTCTTCTCATTTCCCCCTACCATCTCTTAAAGTTATTTGACTTAATGTTAATGCTCATGTTGCCTCAGGTTGCGAAGGATAATCACCTATAATGATTGATGTAAGCCTTTGAATGTTTCAGGCTTCGACTCCATTTCCCAACGGTGTTTTATGTTTGTCTATCTTACACTTTTTAATAAACAAACAAGCAGTTCTCATCAGAAATATAGCCTTCTGAATCTTTGTTGTGAGACATATGTGTATGTGAATGGTCCTTGTGACCTCGAAAGAGCCCTCTCTAGTTGTTTAGGCTAGAATACAGCCTAAATATAGGTTTGAAATGGTTACCCTAGTAATTTCCTACTTAGAACCATAGGAAAATTATTGGGTGATATTATCTTGGCATCGTTGTCGGGGAACTAATTGCTATTATCTCCTTGTAGGAATGACATTGTCTTAGTACTATGACCTGGTTGAGCAACCGGTCATAGGAACATGTTGGTTGTATATGCTCTAGCGACTCCACTCAAAGTTTTTAGAAGGTGAATCCACTAGGAATGCTGGTAGCCAGAAGGACCAATATGAGGAGCAATCTTGATGTTGAACCCTTTCAAGAAATTTTTGATCCAGAGAGACTGATTCGGAAGGCCAAGAAGCTGCAAAGGTCAATTATACCTCAGTTAGACAGAACTCTTTCTTTACCTGCTGAAGGTGATGTTTCTATTAATGATATATTTGAGCATTGTGATAAAGAATTTGAGCTAGTTTTCCCTAGGAATAAGTCTGAGTCCAGCCTCTCTGAAGTAGTTTTATACCCCTCTGCATTCGAGTTCTCCCGTATTTCCTGGTCACCTTAGATCTTGCAGTCTCTAGGTAGGATCTTCAACCCTTGTTGAACCAAGATTGCTCCCTATTTTCCTCTGAATTAGCCTCATTAAACTCCACTACCACATAGTAGTTCACTGCCATATCCTTATTTCCCACCACTTCAAATCTTAAGCATCCTTCATCATCTAGTTTCACAGCCCCTCACCGCTCTGCAGTCCCTCACAACCTAGTGATTTTGTTTGTCAGACCAACTTCAATTCCTCTTGTAAACCCTGCTATAACCCTCGGAATGGCTAATAGGTTTTCCACCATACTTCTATTTTCCTCTGAATTAGCCTCATTAAACTCCACTACCACATAGTAGTTCACTGCCATATCCTTATTTCCCACCACTTCAAATCTTAAGCATCCTTCATCATCTAGTTTCACAGCCCCTCACCGCTCTGCAGTCCCTCACAACCTAGTGATTTTGTTTGTCAGACCAACTTCAATTCCTCTTGTAAACCCTGCTATAACCCTCGGAATGGCTAATAGGTTTTCCACCATACTTCTATTTTCCTCTGAATTAGCCTCATTAAACTCCACTACCACATAGTAGTTCACTGCCATATCCTTATTTCCCACCACTTCAAATCTTAAGCATCCTTCATCATCTAGTTTCACAGCCCCTCACCGCTCTGCAGTCCCTCACAACCTAGTGATTTTGTTTGTCAGACCAACTTCAATTCCTCTTGTAAACCCTGCTATAACCCTCGGAATGGCTAATAGGTTTTCCACCATACTTCTCCCTGCTACTCTTCATGACCTTCCCTAGGGATACTCCCAAAGGCTCAAACAATTTAATGGGGAGAGGGGTATTCACCTGACGAACACTTGGGATGGTTTTCAGACTGGATATACTTGGAGGAAGTAGACCACGATGATGTTAAATTCATACTGTTTTCCAAAAGTCTTGCTGGAGAAGAAAGAAAATGGTTCAAAAATCTTCCAGACAACTCCATTCTGAACTATCAAGCTTTTGAAGATTCTTTCAAGGACAAATGGGCAGACAAGAAAAACCCCAAGCAGTATTTGTCCGAATATCATTCCATGAGGAGAAGGGAGAGTGAATCTATCAAAGAATTTTTTGATATATTTATGAAGATATATAATGCCATCCCTTCCCAGTTCAAACCTCCCCCTGGTTCTTCCAAACTCCAATATGCTGAAGCCTTTGATAGTGAGTTTACCTTGTTGCTGAGTGAAAGAATATCAACATCCCTAGTCGATATGATGAAAGATTCCATAGAGGTAGAGGTAAAGTTGACTGCTTCTAGAAAGAAAAAGAGGGATGAGGGAGAATGGAGGAGAGAAGAGGGAGATATAAGGAAGGATAGAGAGCCCAAACAATCTTCTTCCTCTAACTCACAAGAGGCTAGGATGGACATGATGATGAAAGCCATGGAAAAGTTGATGGAGACACTCACTGTGGACAATAGACCACCTCCTAGGGAAAATCAGGAGCAACATAATAGAAACCAAAATGTTAGAAGGCCCCAAGTCCTCCAAAACAGGTAGAGAGATCAGAGAAACCCTCCTGGCCAACCTGCCAGGCCCCCGTTTCAGATGAATTATGTGGAGCAAGATTATGGAAATCAAGCTGAGGATGAAATTCACCAACTGGACACTGACTCATCCTCTGCCTTTTTGACCAAAGAAGAGCATGATAATTCCTGTCATGAAACAAAGGAACTTCCTGTTGAGGAAACAAAGGAGTTTAAGAAGGGGTATCACCTTACTGTCATGGATCTACAGGGAAGATTGGTTTGAGGAATGGATATGTTCTCGTTATGAGGAATAAAGAGGCAACAAACAAAGCATCTACAAGCAAGCCGAGGAATGATCCACCCCCTAAGGATACCTCCAAGAATATAACAAATCCCAAAGGGAAAAAAAGAAAGAAGATAATCCAAGGAAATCAGATCGAGGACAAACCTCTTTCAATTCAAAGGCCGAAATTGCAAAAATCAAAATCTCTGTAGAGTCTAACTGAATTGTTAAGAAATTATGAATATAAGTCCCAAATCATGACTGTGTGAAACCACCAGAAGAAATATCTGCAATATCATATTCCCTTAATATTCAAGATGACAGTCCCACCATCCTATTTGGACCCCATGTATATGAGTATGCCAACGAAGATGTTCATCCCTTCTACATCAGTTTGAACATTCATGATGCCATCCTACAAAATGCCATGCTTGATTCAGGAGCTTCACACAATCTAATGCCCAGGAAGATCATGGATAAACTGGGATTGGAGGTGACCAAGCGTTATAAAGACCTTTTCTCCTTTGATTCAAGTAAAGTTAAGTGCCTAGGATTGATCAAATATTTGGTCATCTCATTGGCTCAGATCCCTGGCAAAAGCCTTGTCATGGATGTAGTGGTGGCTAACATTCCTCCAAAGTTTGGAATGTTGTCGTCAAGATCTTGGGCATCCAAACTCAAGGGTGCACTTCAAATGGATATGTCATATGCCACCATCCCTGTTTTTGGTGTACAGAGGAGGTTGTATAGAGAGAAAACATTGGCATACATGGTGAGAAGTGCTGAAAGGAAAAATAACCACCCCATCTATTTGTTGGACACTAAGATAGGATCATCCATTTTCTTTACAAAGGGAGGCAAAGACAAGTTCAATTCACAGAACGCTTCTTTTGTCCCCACTCGGGAAGAATTGGAAGGATAGTGGGATGTGAAATTTGATGCGGCAGCATGCAAAGAAGGGACAAGAGTTGGAGTTTGGGTGAAACCCCCATGAGGAAGTGCTTGAAATTATTCTTATAAAATTCCCTTCGATTGCACAAATAATGAGGCAGAATATGAGGCTATGATGTTAGCAATTCAGATCCTGAAAGATTGCCAAGTCAAGAGGGCGGTGATACATGGACGCCGAGTTGGTGATTAAGCAAATGCAAGGTGAGTATTAGGCCAGACATCCCAAGATGAGAAGCTACATTAATGATTCCCTAGTTTTGATAGGATTTTTGAAGAAAGCAAATTTAATCTGATTCCCAGATTGTAGAATGGTATAGCTGATTCTTTGGCCACTTCTTTTGTTGTTTTCAAAATTCCATGTATCCCAATAGTAAATATGAGATTGAAGTTAAGAACAAACCCTCTGTCCTAGATAATGTTAAGAATTGGCAGGTCTTTGAGAATGATAAACAAATTCAGAGTTTCCTTAATCTCTTAGGAAGATAACATGCTCCTGGAAGAGTCTACAATCACCCAAGAGTTCCTACAAAGTCAAACTGATGTTCCCAAAGAAATGCCACACAAGGATATTGTTGTCCTTGCTGAGGGTGTTGTTGGCAATGAAATTGAGGAAGCTTTTGGGACAAAATTGCAGGGGGTTGATGGACAGCAGGAATATTTAAAAAATCTCTCTGGCAAAGAAATCATACAACTTAAAGGTAACTCTATCCCCAGGGGTTTAGTTCCTTTGGAAAAGCTATTTGACCCAATGATGTTTCTAAGGAGCCTCAACTTGTCCCAAGCTATGAGGATGTGGAAGATGTGAATATTGGAACAAAATCTCATCCCAAAATCATCAAGTTCTCAAGAACACTCTCACTGGAGGCCAAACAGAAATACATCCCATTGATGGAGGAATACACAGATGTCTTTGCTTGGAGCTATAGTGATCTTAAGGCTTATGATACAAGCATAATTCGACACACTATACCAATTAAAAAGGATGATATGCCTTTCAAGCAAAAGCTAAGGAGAATTAACCCCAAACTTCTACCCTTGATTGAAAAAGAAATAAAGAAGTTGTTTGAGGAAAAAATCATTGTGTCTCTTAGATTCTCAAAGTGGGTGGCCAACTTAGTTCGGGTGAGGAAGAAGAATGGAGAAATAAGGTTGTGCATTGACTTTAGAAATATGAACAAAGTTTCTTTAAAGGACCATTATCCTCTTCCTAATATGGACCACATTCTGCAGAGGGTAGTGGGCTCTCAAAGGATCTCCACCTTGGATGGTTTCTCAGGATACAATCAGATCATGGTGCACCTAGAAGACCAAGAGAAGACTTCTTTCACCACACGCTGGGGTACCTTTATGTATGCAAAAATTCCATTCGGACTCCTGAACGCAGGGGAAACCTTCCAACGAGCCATGGACATAGCATTTGCTGAGGAGAAGGACAAGATTTGGGTTGTCTATCTAGATGGCATCACTGTCTTTTCAAAGTTTGATGAGGAACACGTCGCACACCTGCTGAGAGTGTAGAGAAAATGCAGAAAGTTTGGCATCTCTTTGAATCCGAAGAAGTCCCACTTTGCTATGAAGGAGGGGAAGCTGCTCAAGCATATAATCTCCCAGGAAGGCATCAAAATACACCCAGAAAGAGTTGAAGCCATACAAAAAATTAAGATCCCTCGGAACAAGGTTGAGGTAAAGGTGAATTTTCTGAGAAGGTTTATTGTTGCCTTTGTCGAGATTGTGAGGTGGATAACCAGCGTGCTGAGAAAGGATAATGAGATTAAGTGGATACCTGAAGCAAAGCAGTCTTTTGAGGACATAAAGAAAGATATTTCAGAAGCACCTTTACTGGTAAGCCCTAATTTCTCCAAAGATTTCCTCATATTCTCATTTGCTTCAGAGCACATAGTGGAAGGAGTATTGTTACAAATGAATCATGAGGGGAATGAACATCCCATTGCTTTCTACAACAAAACATTGAGAGATGCCCCATTGAAATACAACATTCTGGAAAAATAAAGCTTATGCTCTAGTACATGCCTTGAAGGAGTTCTAGGTTTACATCCTGCATTCCCACATCATTGCTCATGTTCCCACTAGTGCAGTGAAGTATATTCTAACCCAACCAGATCCTGAGGGTAGAGGGGGAAAATAGATAGCAGTCTTACTCGAGTATGACTTTGAGATTAAGCCTGCAAAGCTAATTAAAGGCCAAGGACTAGCCAAACTCATGGCATAGTCAAACTATGATTTGCTCAGCCCACACATGGTTGGTGAATTATCAAGAGAAGAGAAAAACCTCGAGGAACGACCAAAGCCACAAGTGGCTGAATATTTCATGTCATCCCCATGGTATACTGACATCATCTTTGTTTTGCAACATCTGCAAGCTCTGCAGGATATGGACAGAACAAGGGCCAGATTCCTAAAACAGAAAGCAACAATGTTTTGCATCTTAAATGGGAAATTGTATTGGAAAGAGCTAGGAGGGGTTCTGATGAACTGTGTAAATGAACATGAGGCAAAGAAGCTCATTGAATAGTTTCATGTAGGAGAATGTGGAGGTCATCATTACTGGAATACCACTGTGAATAAAATTATGAGAGCACGATTTTATTGGCCCACCATCTTTTCTGACACCCACAAGGAGATTGTTTCCTGCCATAAGATCTTTGAAGGGAGGAGGAAGCTTTTTCCATTTCCTCTGAAGCCAATACATGTTGAGGACCCTTTCCAGCAATGGGGATTGGATTTCATTGTAGAAATAAACCCATTTTCCTCAGGGCAGCACAAGTGGATCCTCACTGCCACTGATTATTTCACTAAATGGATTGCATCCATCCCAACTAGACATGCCACTTGGACAATAATTATTCAATTTTTGGAGTAGAACATCTTGTCGAGGTTTGGAGTTCCTAGGAAGTTGATCACTAACAATGCTGCTACATTCAAATCAAAGAAGATGGTTGAGTTTTGTTTCAAATATCGCATACATTTGGGGCATTCCACATATTATTACCCACAGGGAAATGGGTTGGCAGAATCTTCAAATAAGACTCTGATGAGGATCATAAAAAAGCTGCTGCAAGACAACAAGAAGGCTTGGCACACAAAATTGCCTCATGCTTTGTGGGATGACAGAATCAGTGTAAAGAAATCCATTGGCACCTCACCATTCCAGCTAGTTTATGGTTCTAAGGTAAAATTTCCTAGTTCTATGAGTTTTCCAATTATGAGGTTGTTACGGGAGGAAGATGTTGAAACCCATCCAACTCGGAGAAGGATGTATCAGTTGATCGAATTGCGGCAGCAAAGGGAGCAACTTTTTGACAGAATTCAGAATTTTCATGATAAAATGAAAGGCATTTTTGACAAGAGGACAAAGCCTGAGGATTTCCAAGTAGGGGATGTAGTTTTGCAATGGGATGCACCCCATGAAGAGAAGGGAAAGCATGGAAAATTTGATCACCTATGGAGGGGTCCTTACAAAATTGCAGCTTTCGGAGAGAGGAATACCTACATACTGGAGGAGATGGAGGGTGGTCTTGTGTCAGGAGCTCGTGTAAATGGGAGGCTCCTCAAGCACTACTTTCTTTGAAGTAAGTTCAGTCTTCCATGTCATTATGTATACTATTTTATTTTAACATTGCATGTGTGGATAGTTCTCTAGCAGACTTAAAGCCTGAGGTGAAGGCAGTAAGGTCTCTAAAAAGATCTATCATTTGGTTTTCTTTTCTTTTTAAATTTGGAGTTAAAGGCACCAGAATAAATGTTGAGGCAATGGGCCTTTGGGATAAAGAAAAAGTGTGCAGTTAACTGGTTTTTTTCAAGCACAACAGGGCAAATGGATCAGGCACTTGGTCTACTGTTCTTTACTACCTCGCTGGGAGGATAACATCCCCAATTGGAGCTAGCTGTTAGCACCATGTCTGGGCTAAATGGTCAGAAACGGGGGTAATACCAGAGTAAATGTAAGGTGAGGTATAAAAAACTATATATTATGACCTAAAGGTGTGTAGAAAGGGTTCAAAGTTGTTTAGAAGGCTTATTCCTAAGTCTGAAGTATGAGAACGGTAAAAAATCCTTAAGCGCGACCTTGGAAATAAGATTTGTATGAAAAATCCACTTCAATGGTAAGTCTCGGCTAGAATAGATGGAGCATATCTTCCATGGAGGAGATTGATGGCCACAAACAAGTCCACAAGGGTAAGCATGCACAAGGCAATGAGAATTGGAAATCAGCAGAATTGGGTAAAGCTAGCAGATTTCAATGGTGGAGATTTGAGCCGCAAAGAGAGTTGACGCTCTAGAAGAATCCCGTAAGAGAAAGGTGAAAGGAAGAGGACGGATTCGCAAAGATAAGATTAAATCCGTGTTTGGCCTCATATTGACGGCTAGGGATGAACCTGCATAGAAATCAACGATCCAGAAAATTGCGAAAGTACAAATTCGAAAAAAGTCGAGTCCACAATCTGCAATCCAAAAATTTGCGGAAGGAATCTTGC
The DNA here is from genome assembly GCA_001517045.1 of Pseudotsuga menziesii. Lineage (NCBI taxonomy): Eukaryota > Viridiplantae > Streptophyta > Pinopsida > Pinales > Pinaceae > Pseudotsuga > Pseudotsuga menziesii. Next base: position 392,283 of record LPNX010318305.1, on the reverse strand, counting down.
GGAAGCAAAATTGTGGAAGTTCGAATGTGAGAATTGTAGAAGGAATCTTGCAGGAGAAAATTTGCGGAGGTTTGAAGGTGAAAGTTGGAGAACACGCAATTCGCAATCCAAAAAATTGCGGAAATAAGCTTTGCGAAAGGAACTTTGCGGAAGGAATCTGGCGGAATGTGGAAGAAGCTGCGAAATAGACGATGGTTGCACAAACCACTAGTGGTTGTGCAACCAGTCGCTACATTGTCAAAGAAGAAAGAGGTTGAGGAACCCTTGCTCAGATATCAAAATCACTCCTTTACCTCTGTAGCAGAATGCCGTTCAAAGATACTTTAAACAATCATTTTCATCAAGCGAGCCTGAGACCCCCAGATGTCAAGGTTTTCCTTTTTGGTCAGTCACACGTATCACGACGTGCTTTCCACATTTGTTTTGTGATCATGGTGAATCCGCCACCTCAAAAAATTTTAGGATTTTGGACGTTCGGGTTTGATTCCCATGATGTAACTAATTTTGACGCTCTATTTCAAGATTCATCTCGGGAGAAAATTGAACTATAAATGTAACCTCAATGGAGGAGAAAAAGGGGGCTTCGACATTCATTTTGGAAGACTTTGTGCTTGGTTTTGTAGATCTGAAATTTTCTTGGAAGTAATTAATGCAGAAGTATGTTCTGAGTGTCTGAGATTCATCACATTGTTCAATGTTCAGTTTGTGTTTTCCTATATGCTCCATTTCCATGTATATGTGTAGTTCTGCTAATACGTTTCTAGTTGTATACAAGGAATTCGTTCTCTGTTAAGTGCTCATTTCATCAAAAATCGTATTTGTTATGTGTTTATGATGATGTCATGGAATTCATCCTCTGCTAGGTGCTCCATTTTAGTTACCATTCTTTATTGTTGCTTCTGCTAAAGGTGTTTTAGGAGATTCATGCACAGATAGGTTCCTCTTGTTTTGCTAGGATTCTTCTCATTTCCCCCTGCCATCTCTTAAAGTTATTTGATTGAATGTTAATGCTCACGTTGCCTCAAGCTGCGCAGGATAATCACCTATCATTATTTTTGTAAGCTCTTGAATGTTTCAGGCTTCGACTCCATTGCCTAATGGTGTTTTCTATTTGTCTGTCTTACACCCTTTGAAATACAAACAATTGGTTCTCATCAGAAATCTATCTTTCTGAATGTTTACTGCGAGACATATGTGTATGTGAATGGTCATTGTGACCCTAAGAGAGCCCTCTCTGGTTGTATAGGCTAGAATACAGCCTAAATATTGGTTTGAAATGGTTACCCCAGTGATTTCCTACTCACAACCATAGGAAAATTACCGGGTGATATAGATCTCACGATCAAAAGCTTGTCCCTACAATTTTTTCTCAACAACAAATACATATCCCAACATAAAATGTATTAAATATTAGTATTCAATCTAGCATAATCCATTTAAACATGTATAAATCAATTACACCCATGGATAAATATAAACAATTGCACATGAAATTTGGATGAGAAATGGATATTTCTATTAATGTAAAAAGAGAGATACAATGTGATAACCCTTGTCGAAACCAAGAAACCAAGTCCCTCCACTTGGGAATCCACCACTTCCATTAGAGGAAATTTCAATTTAAAATGGGCCTTCCAAAAATAATACAAATTCCATGTCATCATGTATTAGCCAATCAAAATGCTTTAAAATTCAAAAAGGGAGCACCTCTTAAACAAATTTTTAATATAAATTTGGGGATAGGTATCATAAAAAACTCTACTTTTTTGTTTGTATTTTCGACATATCTCCCTATGTTTTTAA
>LPNX010318305.1:294735-390357 GCA_001517045.1 Pseudotsuga menziesii | reverse complement strand
TGCCCCTAACGTACCGAAGTACCCTGTTTCAAGAAATGGCGTCCCCGTCCCCGTCCCCGTACCAGTACCCGTCCCCGTACCCACGTTTTCTGGCAACTTAGGTTTTTAATCAAATTTCGATCGGGAGAGCTCCTTGGATGCAGAATTAAATTCCCATCCAACGAGTACCCACTTGGCATACTTTTGACGGGCCCCACTACCCGAAAAACAAGAAATACCTGAAAAAACATGATGATGAATTTCGATCGGGAGAGCTCGTTGGATGCGGAATTATATTCCCCATCCAACAAGTACCCACTCGACATACTTTTGACGGGCCCCGCTACCCGAAAAACAAGAAATACTTGAAAAAATGTGATGATGATGTTCTCTCGACCAAAATTTGAGTAAAAACACAGGGAGATATGTCGAAAATACGAACAAAAAAAGTAGTTTTTTCTTTTCTTCCTCCAAAATTAATAAATATTATTTTATTATTTTAACTATTATTTTATTAATTTTCCTTAGGAGGCCCATTTTGAGTTGAAATTTCCTCTAATGAATCCTCCATACAATACAAGCTCACAAAGCAAATGGATAGCTTGGGAGATGAACACAAATGGTTCTATCAACAAGGATAAAGGGATGCAGACTCAAGTATATGACGATGTGGAAAATTTTTGCTATAGTCTCCTTACTCTCATCTGCAAGTTCCTGAAACTGAAAATTGGATGCATCAATGAACTCAAAAAATGAACTCAATATACTACAAATGAGTACATATACACCATATGTCCATAAAAAATGTACGTTAGAGACCTGTTGCTAGAAGCAACAGATCCCATTTTAAGCTGTTAAAATGGGAATCCCACTCATCCTTTTAATTGGTCTTTAAGGCCATAATACTGTTAGGGGATTTTTAAACTGTAAGTACTGTGTTTTTCCTTAGTAAAATTTCCTTAGGAACCTTGTTTTTTGGGTTTTGTGGATTACACAAGCGCCCTTGTTTCTTTGACATATGTTTTGCGTTTCCGTAACTCGCATTCTGCATTCGAAAATCAGATTGCAGAAGTCCTTTTTTTGGAGGTTTCCCGAGATCACTTTCATGCCTTCCACAACCCGCAAATGCGGATTGCGGAAGTTAGAATCATTTGTTCAATAAAAGTTTGTCTTTCCACAACCCACAACCGTTCCGCAACCCGCAAATCCGCATTGTGGAGGTTAGAATCGTTTGTTCAATAAAAGTTTGTCTTTCCACAACCCGCAATCCGCATTGTGGATTGCGGAAATCTTTTTCAAAATAAAGCTTTTCTTTTTCGGTTCCGCATTCCACAATGCGTATTGTGAAAAGCAGAAAAGTCACGTTTTGCATTTTTTTTGTTTTTTTGGTTCTACAAACTGCAACCCGCAATGCGGATTGAGGAAAGTGGAAACTCAATAAAATTGTAATTTTCAACATTACTTATCCGCAACCTGCAACCCACAATTCTTTGCGGATTACAAATTGCGGAACTTTAACAATTTTTTCTTGGTTAGTAATTTCATTCCGTGTTCCGCAACTTGCAATGCAGATTGCAGATTGCAAAAATCATAAGATCTAAGGTTTTTCGCTTGTTTTCACCTCCGCATTTTGTTTTCCCCCCTCAATCTCAGCCATCTATTTTTGCTAGATCTACGACTCATATCTATTCTGCTGTTGAATCTTGGGTAATTTAATTCATTCGAATTTATAAATTTCTTACCATTTCACTTGTAATTTTTACTGCTTTGAGATTTTACTGCAGATTTTTCTCGTTCGAGCTCACCCATCCTCTCGTCTCCAATCTTTCTGCCGGTAATTTGCTTACCCTTCGTGGTCATTTTTATGTTATTTTTAACTCTGGTAAGTTTTAATCATGGTTTCCAAATTTCTATCAGACTTTACCTCCAAGTCCGCCACCATGCCCAAAAATACTAGGCCTAAGACTTCTCTGCAGGAGCAGAAGAACAAGGACCCAAATGCAGGGTTTTTATTGATACCAGTGGATACGTTTCTGAAACCCTTCATGTGAATTGGTCCAAAATCTATTCGATATTCAACAATGATTATTTCTCTGCAATTCCCCATGACCAGTCGACGTATGCCAAAATTAGGAGTTCCCAGCTTCATTGTATTGCAGCCAGGCCTCCGTTCATTCCATATATAGACCCAGTCAAGTGGGCACTTGACTATGCAAGCCCCAAAGAACAGTCCTTTGACGACCACCTTCAAAACCCGATAGCCTCATTCCATCAAGATGTATTCATCAAAGCATATGCTCTCGGGCCTCCTCAACAGCTCCTAACGGCTCAATTTCTTGATGCAACCCTAACCCAATTCGACTATGAGGAAGTAATTAAATCTTGGATGGATAACCCTACAGAATTTGTCCCCAAAGCAAATAAGGTCTACCCCGTTTCATGGTTCAGGGAGTCATTTTCTTTGTTAGAGACCATGTTTTTCTGGTTGTATGGCTTACTCAACTACACCAAATTCAAGACTGAATGGGATCTGATAGCCCATCACATATTGCTTATAGGGGAATCATTCTATTAGGATCAGATTCTATCAGTGACCCTAAAGGGATGGATTGAAAAGTATCAGAAAACTTCGACCTCAAGGAAGCTAACTTTTTACATGTCAGGGTATGTAATGGACGTATTATGTGCTACTTCTTCATTCTCGGCCATGGGTTGGAAATGGACCAAAACTTCCTCGCCAGTACACATATAAATCTCGAACATGTGGGAGGACAATTTCATCCCTCGAATTTATGAGATTTGCGACCACTTCATAGGGTCAATGTACCAGATGATCTTCAGGGGGGATGCCCTGACATTTTCAGAGAGGGCCAAAGCTCTAATATCTCTCATGGGAGATTGGTATGTGGGAGAATATTTCTCCTACATTCGGATTTGGGGAAACAATATTGTTCACTTGTTACCAAGAAAAGTACCAGACATGATGGTTTTGTAGGAAATAGCATTTCAGACAGTCGTTGATGGAGCCTTTCCTAAGCTGGATCAACCTAAGAGGAAGTGTTGGCCCAAGTTCCTTTTGAACTTGGGGTTTTTGACATTGCAGAATTCCACTCATGCTGCTATCCTGGGCAAGGATATAGAAGAACTGAATTTAGGAGAAGCACCCAAAAGAATGCATGATCCTAAGTCCTAAGTGACTAATCATTTTGAGCACGAGCACACTAGATTTGTCTATGCCCATGAGGAGCGTCCTGATGACTCAATATACATATAGGAATCAGGATGTTTATTTTTCAAGAGTACCGAGAAGGATTTCCAATCCTCAAGAAAAGGCCCACATTTTTCAGTATCAAAAGGAGTTAAAGACCTCTACCCTACATTATAGGCATCTCCGGCTGAAAGTGAAAGAAGATCTCCACAAGCAAAACATGGAAAGGGAGGCTAAGGAAGATTTATCCAGTTCTTCCACTACTCCCCTTGAGAAGTCCAAGGATAAAGGTAAAGCTGTTCTGGAAGGCCCCGAGAAACCACAACCCTCCTCCACATTGGATATTTTACACAGGGCAGCCGAATTTAAGAAAGGCCTGGAGAAGCTTAGTTCAGAGGTAGAGGCACACGAATCCATGGATCAACCTCCACCAAAGAAGCAAAAGGTTCATGAGGTCATCCCTCAAGCTCAACTACAATAAGAAATCCCTCAAAGTCTACCACATGAAGTTCAAAGAGTGGAAGAGCCTGAGGAACAGATCCTGCAAGTCCTTCCAATTCAACAGGTAGAACCTCTACCTCAAGCCAATATTGAAATACATGAGATACATAGTGACTTGGAGGAGGAAAACAATCCATCCACTTGCCCTGTTAATGTTCTTACTTGCATGACCTCATCCATTACCACCACCCAGTCATCTAGGAGTATTTTTTATTCATCATTTTCTCAACTTTCCTTTTCTGAGATCAATTTATCTCAAATTCTTACAGCTACCACCAGCACACCCTCGGTACTAATAGAGGTTCCTATTTCTATCTCCCCTTCTACTTCACCTATTCTTTCAACTTCCTCTGAACTCCACACTACCCTAACATCCCCACATTCTATTTTTCCACAACTAGGTATTCCTTCTATCTCTACAATTTCTTCCTCGGAGACTTCTGCACCTATCCTCACTCCTACTTCTTCATCCCTTGCTTCTATTATTCCTACACCCCCTATTATTATTTCACCCATCAGTGTGGAAATCCCCAATCCCCAAACATCCCAATTTGAGCCTCTAGTCACTTTCCATGAGGGAACCATCTCGACTACAGAGGAGACGACAAATTTTAGCGAAGATGTAGTGGTTTCTCTTGGAAAGTACTTTTGGAGCAGGAAAGATAAAGTTGTAGTCAAGAAGGGATCTAAAGGGACAAGAGAAGGCACAACTAAGCAGGTTCCAACCCCTAGCCATATCATTTGGAAAAGGGACTCGTCTGACACCAAACAAGGAGCCCGGGATACAACAGCTACCATGGGGGCCTTTGCTAGGGCAAATTTTGATTCAGTATCTCAGCTGAACAAAGAATTTGAAGACAAGGAACAAGAGCTCCAAAAGGATAAACATGACCTAGCACAAGCTGAGGTGCACCACATGCAGGAAATTCAACTTCTCAAAGAGGAATATGAAGAGAAGTTCAATCAACTTCAAAGAAGAATGATTATATGAAGCAGCAGCTTGAGAAGGCCAGCCTCTTAAATGAGCAGCAGGAAGACAAAATTTCCATGTTTGAACGACAACTCAAAGACCTCCAACTTACAACTACTACCTCCTCTTTCTCCAAATTTACAGGAGAAGAGTTTAAACAATTGGCATGCAAAATACATGATGAATTTTATCAAGGTATGGTTAATATGTATGAAGAACTCAATGTGATGCAGGAGCTATATAATTCATTTGAACATTTGTCAGATGTCCTCTAGGAGCATCACAAAAGAAGACAGGAAGCAATAAAAGCTTATGATCACATTATAGACTGGCAGAAATATATCAAAGTCAGACTAGAAGATCTGCCATTCCAAGATAAGCTCAAGCATAAGAAAATCGAGGTGATAAGTGAAACATGGGAAAGCATTTGTGATCTGGTGGAATCCATCATCAAATATGGGAGAGCGGCTTGCAAAAGGAGGTGGTTTGCCTCAGAAACATTGCCAGAATATATGGATCTACCACTCTTAGATCCTGTTACAAGCACTAATGGACCTTTTGGTGCTTGAAAACCAACATTTGGTTGGCATCACTTGGCAAAATAAATCCAACTGTGAAAACCTCTATGAGGTGCAAGTGGACAAGCCTTATTTGAAAACCAGCTTGTGGCAGGCAAGGTTTGAGAAAAAAATGGAAAAAAAGAAGAGAAAAGAGAGAAAAGAAAAAAGGGGTTCTTAGAAGGATGGTATACCTTGTTGCAAGGTTTTGGTTTCTATGTGAATCGAATTTTTCAAAAGCTATGCTACTCTCTCATTATGTTCCATCTTGAGAATTCTTCCTTGTAGCCACAAACTCTGTTCAAGCTCATATTTCTATTCCTCAAAACGTTTTGAGATTAGCTTTGGAATTACTTTCAGGTCTGAAGCCAATCCTGATTGTCCTCGATCTGATACCAGATTGGCCTTCTTCTGCAAATTCAAGCTAACGAGATACTTCTTACAATAGAGTGTTGCAATGAAGTCTTTTCAATTTCCAATGGAATCGAAATATTTGACAGATTGATGCATTAGGAAATATGGAAGGCATTGATGCTAGTGGGGCATACAAAGGATTGATACCAATCGTTGTCAAGGTTGATCTTTGTTAAACAACGCTCTGTTATTTACAACTATTGTTATTAAAGCAACGTTCCAGCCAACTCCTAATTCTATTTTCTGAATAGAGCATCTCTCATAATTTAAGGGTGGTAGCAAAGGTTTTGTTTGATGCTTGTTTTTCAAATCTTTGAAGACCAGAAATCACCAGCACAAATCACCTTTTATTGCTTTGGAACATATTTGAATTTGCAAGACTATTTTAGAATGAATTTCAAACTCAGTAGTGGAAATATTCTAAATCTATTAAAAGCCTTGGTTTTCGAGAGAATGGGGAAGACAGATGAAACATTATGATTACCCCTCTGCTTAAATTCTAAGGATGCTTGTCTTGTTGATGATATTACTCTCAGTGCATTTCAGATTGTATTCCAATGACTTGATTGCTCTTATCTTGCAACATCTTGTTATGAGTATGCTTGTGGGAAGATTCCAAACAACCTAGGGCTACTAATGGGTCTCTTCAACTATTATATGCATCAATATTCCTATGTTTAACATCAACATACAAATATGAAAATGTATAAGCTTTTCCTTGAGGAGAGATTTTTACTGTGGGATGTTTGTAGCATTCAATTGCAGGTATCTTGTGGAAATAGAGGTGAAGGATCTTGTGGAAATAGAGGTGAAGGACTGCTATCGCTAGCAGAAGCGCATTGATTCCCATGTTTTACATCAACTAGAATCCTTGCAACAACCTTGGATGTGCTTGATGGAAAGCTAGGAAAACTCTTTAGCATTGAAAATGACAAATTAAGGATTTAGCTGGCAGGGAAAAGCTACTTATTTGAGCATATGAATATGTTTCTGCAACAAAATGTTTTATGGAATGTCTTGGAAACATGCTCAGATGATTGGGAATGTTTCTACAGTATCTTAGTTGCTCCCTGGAAGATGGCTCAGATGTACGCTCATTTATTCAAAAGCTACAGGAAAAATATGGCTCTGTTTCAGGGGTATGCAGAAGGCCTTAAAAGCATGACAATTTAGATCAGCAAAGTCTGTTGTAAGTTGGACATAGTGGGTATTAATGATATTAGATATTGTATAGGATACAATTTCTGTTGAGGCCCATATAAAAATTTGTTGATATCTCAGGATTCAAGATATGGGTATCCCTGATTTTTGGTATAGAGAAGCATTCAATTGAGATAAATACAACTAATAAGATTTGCAACTACCCATATTCTGGTTTGTGAGAAATCATGTTTTTATCCAACCTGTAGCAACTTACCGAGATTGCTTTCCTACTGCAGATTCTATGTTTTAATTTATGGATTACAAAATTTCTCCCAGTGAAAATGTAGATAAAAGATCCCTTGAAAGATCCATTAAAAGCATCACATCAATTCAAAAGCATGGTACCTCAGTTCAGTGAAGATTTGACAAGGCCGGGAGGGTTATAACTTCATCAAATATACACCTATATTTTGCAGTCATGACTCAACAACTATCTCAATACCTCGACTTTTCTATCAAAGGACCAGTATGATAGACACCTTCAATGCTGTCATTTGGCCTCTCTCAAGCACGACTTCAAGTTCACTGACAAGATTCATGAATTACTTTGGTTTCATTTATTTTAGTTGCTTCGTTTCCATATCCCAAATAAGATGCAATTATTTATTATGGCTCTGCACTCTCCACTAAGAATGGTTTTGTCTCTATTAACACTTTTACAAGGTTGTACCTGGGATTGAAAATATGGAGGTAACAACTAAATTCTTTTGATCCTTTTATGAACTTGAAAAACTTGAACCAATCCATAAGCTATACTCTTTGAGCCAAATTCTTTAATAAACCATCACTGGAAAATAATGATTAACTTATATGACTTCAATCCCATTTTGTGAACTCAGATATAGGGAGCTTAAGGTATGTTTTTGAAGGAAAATCTTTTATAAAAAGGACCCCGGATTGAATTTTAAAATTGGTACTTTGAAACTCGACATTTCAAATCCTACTTTTACTCTTAAGCCTGAAATTTGAAGGTTCCAAGGATTTAATTTTAGAAACCTAAAATGTGACAATACTGAAAGAATTCTAAGTTTTAAAAGCTAATGTCCTGATGAGGAGTCCACTTGAAATTGATAAAAGACTCGTTACTTTGAAACCTATTCCTGTAGCATGTGCTTTGTGTATATTATGGTTATAAGTCAAGGTTTACGCAATCTTGGTCTCTCTTGATCTATCATCCAAAATCTTGAAATTTTGTCCTTTCCAAACCTACGCCCTTGCATCATGAACGATATCATTATTATAATCCTATAGTAACTTAGCCAGGCCATCAAAACATCTTTACCAATATCACTTTGCAGTCAGTTTGTATTGCAAGTTACTTCCATCATTATACTTATAACTCTGTTAATCGTTTCAAATTATGAATCGGTAGTCAAGACCATTCCCATTCTCATTTGATAGGAACAAGTGAAGAAAGAAGTTGACCATTTACACATTGTATTGTGGCCTTTTTAATCACACTACCTGAAACAAGATATGGAGAAACAACTTCCTTAAAATATGAACATGTAATGTGTTGCAAGCTATCAGAAAGACAACGTATACTGTATGAAGATTTTATTACAAGTTCAGAAACACATACAACTTTGGCTATTGGAAACTTTCTTGGTCTTATTGACGTTTTGATGCAGATACATAAAATGTGTAATCGTCCAGATCTGTTTGAAGGTAGGCTGATTATACGCTCTTTTGATATGCTTTGACTTGAGCGACACGTATGTTCAAATATTCGCTCCATAAGCAAAGGTGTCCCATACTCAACTATTCATGTAGTGGGAATGAATTTGGTTTTCTCTTAACTCGAAGAGATGGTGTTAGGATAAATCCTGTTGGTGCTGATACAGTTATCTACTATGATAGTGATTGGAATCCTGCAATGGACCAGCAAGTCCAAGACAGATGCCCACCGAATAGAGAAGACACGTGAAGTGCATACTTACAGGATGGTTTCTGAGAAAACAATAGAAGAGAATATTGTAAAGAAAACAAACCATAAACGTGCACTTGATGACAACATGCTCAACACTTACGCATTTCTACAGTTGAAACCAGATTTTTTACTTAGGGATCATTGCTAAGAGAAGTCACTAACAATCCAAACATAAGCTTAAATAAAAGTAGTTTGGATCATTGCTAGGAGAAGTCACTAACAGTCCATACAGAGGCTTAAATAAAAGTGGTTTGGTATGTATGTCCCACAAGAGACCGAGTGGGAGGATAAGATTCAAAATTACAACATAAAGGCAGCAACAAGTGCAACATAAGTGCTAACAACAAGCATCATCTTGTATATATCCGTCTTTATTCATTGTTCCTCCATGAGAGACGGGACAAGTTTAAAATTGAATGTACATCAACACATTGGGAAGAATTCACAGAAATTGCACAATGGAGTTAAGCAGACAAGACCTTTGGATTTTACACAACAGAGGAATTTGGGTACCCAGCATACAGCTAGAGTGACATTCATGCAGGGTTTCTAGAAAGGGAATGCCAAGTTGCATGGGGACATGAAATACTTTTGGCAGGGGGGATGATGGCCCCCAAAATGGTATACTTTTTTCCCATCTTCACCTACCCTTATTTGTCCAATACCCTCCTTAGAGTTGATGTTCATCACAATAAATGGATATTTCACCAAAAGTTGGCTCTTAGATCTTTTGGATTGAATTGTGGTATTTAATTGTTCGTAGTAGTGGTCTTAAGATGATAAGCTTGTTATTTCTAGCTTGTTCTAGTTTAGATACTCTTGTTATATGCTAATCCCTTGTGAAAGATTGCAGATGATCCTTTTTTTATTGATTGAGTGTTGAAGTAATATATTTAAAAACATTTAACAAGGAATAATTCAACTAACACAAGGCATACATGGAGAAAAATGATGAACTTAACACAAGAGAGGATCACTCCGATTCAACATGGTTGTGATATCAAGTATTACTATTATTAATACAAGTAATGAATAGATAATTACTAACAAGATCCTTGCAAAATGGTTAAAGATAATATCACTGCAAAAAAATTGTCATATCACAGCTACATGAACAAGATAGAGTAATGATCCCAGTTATCAATGCTGAGAGGATTGGAGTCATGCCCAACAGTAACTCAAGGTACACACAATGCTGATAACATGATTTTACTCCACGGAAAGAATCAATGATTATCCTGGAAAGGGATTCTCCTAGAGGGCATGAAAATTCATGACCTCCCAGGAATATTGGCAATATAATGATTCCATTTTAAGGTGCAAATTACCCATCTGGGCGTAATCTTTTGATGGCCTATTTGTAACTAATCACGAATTACCCACCAGGGCACAATTAGAGGAGGGAATTTAATGCATTCAACATAATATTTAATAAAGGTCGAATGGATCACGTAGGGGCATCTCCAGAGCAACATCTTCAAAACCAAACATCTGAGAGCTAATAAATACAATGCAAGAATCCAGGAAATAACACCTTTTATTTGTTTAGTTTCTGAAATTTTCGTCGAAACCAACATAGCAAATTCATGGGTTGGCATTTAACTTTAATTCCATGTAAATATAAATGCCCTCATGAGGCGTAACTATGTGTTGAACTCTGTGATTATCACAAATGCCATTACCAGAATCATAGGGTTTAGTTTTGAATCTGTTTTATGTTTACAACAAGTAGTTTCAAATCTAGTTAATGCATATGCCAAATCAAACCTCTCTATATAAGCAACAACCCAACACTTGTATGGGGGGATGGATACAATGTAGAAGCTGGCAGTTTTTGGAATAGAATACAGAGTCCTTCACAACTCTATTTTGCAAATACTGTGATGTTCACTGTGAGTTTATCCACATTGTAATTTAAGTTTATTGTTGTAGCAAATCCCAGCATCCAACTTTCTAGAGGGGTCCCATTCTAGAGAGCAGGAGATGTGGATCTGTAGGTTATTTCTATGTTTTGTAGAGGACATATATCATCAAACTTAAAGATAGTTGTTTCACGCTTATATAGTTGTAGGAATAGCACAGTAATTAAATTTTAGCAGTAGAGAGGGTGTGACACTGAGATTCATATGGCCTTTAACCAGTTAACACCTATTTGTCAAACTCAGTGTCCCATTATTTATAAATTATTACCTTGTTAGTCTGTGCAAGATAAGCTCCATGGATGTAAGAAAAACGGCCCAGATTATCAGCTAATGTCCCTACATAATATTAATTGTAGTGAGAAACTGCAAAACTCAAAACAGCTAGGGTGTTGGATAAGAAGAAACCATCCAAGAGTGTGTTATATCGAGTTTTAGTAGCATAAAGTCAGACCACGGGCAAAGCATAGATATTAAAGAGCAGAAAATAGCAGATCACAAAGTATGCGTTCATTGAAATTTAAAAATAAAATTGCAGTAAGTTTCAAGGATGATGAGATGTAGCAAATTGATATTGCCACTCTACACGATAAAACCTAATTATCATTAATGGTAATTTGTTAGCAGTATCAAAAAATATAAAGGCTATACAGGTAAAAAAAATGCGAAGCAAAGCTCCATACTCAAGTGTGTGAGCAACCATTCCACTCAAATTGCTGCTGGTTTTTGAAAACATATCATCATCTACATCTTCCTTTGCTTGACCCTCCATTTGTAGTTTGGTTTCAAGAAGTAATCATTGTTTTACAACCAAATAACATGCTAAACTTAACCTGGGATTTTGCTGATTTGCCCATGTCATATAAAATCCAATCCTTAAAGCTTCCACCCTTTCTAGAGCAGTTACAAAAAAGGTTTATGGCACTTCAAAACATCATTGTAGTACTCTAACACATTATTTGCAGCCTCTGCTGGCTTTCCTAGTGTTTGGAACTCTTCTAAAGTTCATGAACTAAACTTTATACCTCATCAATTGTCAGCCATTCCAGCCATTGTTAACACTTCTTTTCATTAACCATCTGAACAAAATACCCACAGCATTTTTTTTCAAAGACGATGTGCTGCAATATGCCACAGCAGTGCCCACAAAACTTTCTTCACTGAACAGATGATCTCACCCGGCCTCTAAAATAAGAACTCTATGCTTTGGATTACTCTTCATGAACTGCAAGCACTCCTTAAAATAAGCATCTCCGGTATTTTTCTGGGAGCTCTCATGCCTGTGTGGTGCGCAATCTACAGAATAACACATAAGAAGAGACGTGTTCAAGTTCCTGCAGAAAAGGAAGGAACTCTTTGGATCAAACTAGGTGTTCCAGGCAACAATCTCAACCATTTATTTTCACCTGCAATCTGCCATCTTCAACAAGTCTAAATATCAAGACCTTCAACTCTCCATAATCATAAACAGGAATAGCGCACATCCAAGTGCAGGTGCTATATATAATCAGTCTCTTGATCTGAATGAAACAATATCACCATTCCCCATTGTGAACGCTGCACATTTTTTCATAAGATTTGCAGCAATGGCTACCACCAAGATTTCTCTAATGGTCCACAAAAACCCTGAATATAAACAAGCCTGATCACCATCACAATGCATTACCCCAAGAAGAACATAGGAATGTAGCCATGTGAAATGCCCGAGATCGCCAAACTTTGTTAAATAAGATCGTATGTATCAACGGTTACAGTCTGATATACAAGGCCTTCAAATTTTCAAATTTCACAGTTCTTAAATTCCCATCCAATCGCCAAATCATTATCTGGGCCTCTAGAAGTGAAGCCACTCTGAACTGCAGACTGAAACTTGAGGTTGAAGAGAAACGTGGGAGGAAGCCTAAGAAATTGAAATTGAATTTGAATTGGAAAGGCTGCAAACCCATCACAAACAGCACTGCTCCAGCAAAGATTTAGAGAGCTAGCTAATCCATAAGCAGTCCAGAAAATGCCATGCATTGGTCTTTCCGAGTTCAGGCAAACATTAACTTGTTCTTGCCCAAAGTAACTCCATTTTCGTTTCAGATACCAGTGATAATTATGGAAACCCCAATTTCGGATGCTAGACAACTCTTCATCTCTCACCAATGCAGCTGGCAGCTCTGAGTTACAGTTCCACTTCAACAACTCAATTTTGGCTCCTATTGGTTTAAACCTCCATCCAGACAGAGCCCCCTAAAATGGATATTCACACGAAACTTGACTAAGTCATATCGGACTCTACAAATTAGGAAGAGAATCTGAAAAATTCACAAATTTAAGGTAAATCGAGGCGACTAGATATATTGAAAAAAGCAGGAATAGAAAGAAATTAAAAAACAAAAAAGCATAGCCAAAAAGCATGAGAGCGTTTTTGCTTTTATAAGCTTTTATAGCCAAAAGCATAGCGTTTTTGTAAAACGACTGTTCAAGAGAGAGGGAGGCCAATGTATCCGTTGAAAGGAAGTATATATATACTATCCAATCTTACCGAAATTTTGTATTTACTGCCTCGGCCTCCCCTATCTCAGGTCTGGTCATTGTGTGGCTTGCGTCTCAGTCTATGTGTGGTCATTGTATGTGGCTTGCGGCTGTGCCTGAGCCTATGTATGTGCCTCGTCTTTGTCTATGCAAGTGGCTGGTGTCCTGTGTGTATGTGATAGAAGAGGATACAATATTTGGATAATCCACTGCTGGAGCAAAGAATTAAAAAAAAAAGGCGATTGAGCTGCTCAACCGTTACTACTCTCTCTCAACAGTTACTGCTATCTCAATACCAGGTACATTTTATCAACATTTTATTCGCCCTCGGCTCTTACAGAAACCATGCTTGTGCTTTCTTTCAGTTCAGATACATTTTATTAACATTTTTCAGATAATGTCTATGTCTTTGTATATGTTTAAAGTGGCTGGTGTCTGTGTGTATGTTAGAAGAGGATAAGAAGCTCTCTCAATACCAGGTACATTTTATCAACATTTTTTAAGGATAAGAAGCTCCATTTAGAAAGAATAAACAATGCTCTCTTCATTACAGCGGGATTACTCTCTCCGTGTTCAGTTTTCTTTCTGTTAATTTCAACCATTTCATCAAACCCTAGTACTTCATGAAAATCCCTTCCAGCTAGCGAAGAAGATACCGAATCTCTGTTTCTGTCCATTCTCTCTGTTTCTGTGTGTTGTGGTAGCTTCAGGTTTAATTTATCTGCTCCGTTTTTTTGCTTTTAGGTTTTTAGGTTTAATGTATCCGCTCTCTTTAAATGATTTTGAACTTTTTGGTTTTGTTGTTTTATTATATTTTATGTTTGAAATCAATATTTTAATATATTATAAAAAATTTTTATAAGACTTAATAGGCAAACATAGATATAAATATTAAGGTTTAGAGGTGTTTAAATTAACATAATGCTATTATTGATATATCTGTATGTTTCCATTCTTTTTATAAAATGTATCTGGAAGGAAAAGTTAATGTTAATTAATATTTTTTTCAATTTAATATTAGTTATATATATAGTGATATCACTATAAGTATGCTATATAGAGAGATTATGGTAGTGTCTATTCATTCTCAATAGTATGGGACTTACAAATTAATTTTCAATATTTTGTTAGAATTCTCAACTTATTTAAACATCCTTTAAATAAGCAAGGGGTGGGGTGAGTAGTGTAGTATGTACCTTATATAATTTTAATTTCTTGTTAAGCTTGGGTATACCCAACTACACTTTCTCTTCACTTATTCAATTTTTTACTTTAACTTCTAAATAATTTTCTCTCCACTTATTTAATGTGTATTTATTATATATGTTTTTTTTTGCTTTGTTTTATGCAATTTATTTCTATGGGGTATGTATGTACCATTTTCTCTATTATTTTGTATAACAATGTGTTTTCTAATATAATTATATATGTTTATGTTAAATTTGTACTTTAAATGACATGATATGTGATTCTTTCTTCAATTATAAAATGGGTCTCATGTATATGTTTACTATGTGGGTAAAGCATTTTATTGTTACCTCAAATATTCTTATTTTATAAAAGGAAATGTTATATGAGACTTTGTGTTAGGATTTGGGCTTAGGAATAGGATTAGGCTTAGGATTCAAAGTTGATCTTGGCTTAATTTAGACTTAATATTGAGGCTTAGGGATTTAGGTTTAAGGTTAGGCTAGTGGCAGGCCAGGGTAGACAAACTAAGGAAATGTAGGTTAGTCTATGTTAGGGTAAATGAAGGTAGAGTATACTAAGTAGTTTGAGGTAGGGTAGGGTTAGGTAGTATATGATAGGTTAGGTTAGGGAGAGAGAGGGAGGGGAGAGGGAAAGGGGGAGAGAGAGGGAGAGAGAGAGAAAGAGGGGGGGTGTGAGAGAGAGAGGGAGGATGGAGAGTGGGGGGGGAGGGAGAGGGAGGGAGTGAGGGAGCAGAGTTCCTATTGGGGAAATTTTTCTGTCAAGAAGAGTTCCTATCAGGGTAGAATTCTTGTTGTGTAGAGTTCCTACCAGGAAATTTTCTTGCCTTATCGATCATAGTTCCTATATGGAAAATTTATATTCAGTAGAGTCCATATCGGTGCAGAGTTCCTATCAGGGAAGAGTTCCTATCGGGGCAGAGTTCTTGTCGGGAAGAGAGGCAGAGTTCCTCTCGTGCAGAGCGGTGGAGTTCCTATCAAGAAGAGAGGTGTATTTGTTTTCAAGGTAGAGTTCTTGTCAGGGAAGGGTTCCTATCTAGGAAGAGTTCCAGTTGAGAAGAGTTCCTATCGGGCCTCAGATGGAGTTCTTGTTGGGGAAGAGTTCCTATCTAGGCATAGTTCCAACTGAGTCGAGTTCCTATTGGGTCTCGGGCGAAGCTCCTGTCAGAACAGAGTTCTTCTCAATGTTGAGTTCCTATCCCTGATTACAGTCCATATCAAGGCAGAGTTCCTATCAGGGAAAATTTCTTGTTAGGAAAATTTCCTCTCGAGGTAGAGTTCCTGCATTATCAATTGTAGTTATTATAAGGAAAATTTCTATTCCATAGAGTCCATATCGATAGAGTCAGGGCAGTATATTTCCTATCAAGAAGAGTTCCAGTCAAGGAAGAGTTCATGACGGGGCAAAGTTCGTGTTGGGGAAGGGTTCATGTTGAGCAGAGAGTTCCTGTTGGGCAGAGAATTCTTCTTGGGCCAGGATCACTGAAGGGAAATTCTTTCCTTGTGTTGTGTGGGGTAGTTGGAAGGAGTGTCATGGCTATGATGGGTTAGTGAGATCTTTGTAGAGCTCTGGATGGGATTTTGGCTAAGCATAGAGAGAAGAACAGGTTGTGGGATGAGAGAGGGAATCTTGTAGGTGTTTCCTTTGCCATAGTGGCCTCATATCCCAGTTTGGGGGTGGCCTCTCAGCAGAAATAGTATATACTAGATAGAGTGCCTACAATTGGGTGGAAAATTGCTCTTACACAACCAATTGTTTGGATATTCTTTGTTAAAGGTAAGTATTCTCTTGTATATGATGTGAAATGATTTTATTTTATTCCTATAATGATTAAGCTTGTATATGCATGCATGTGTGTGTGTGGATAGATTTTGATTCTGCTATGTATTTTTATTATACATCAGCACATGTATTTTAGATGTTATAAATTCATAATCATGGTTATGGGAAAATTTTAGAAGCCCGAATTTAGTTAATGTCCCATTCTACTAGTCGGATTGAGGGATGGGGACATTACAGAGTGGTATTAGTGCTTATGGTTGCAATACTGGAGTTGTATGGACCAGAAATACACACTTAGAGGAAAAAATATGAGTTTGCAAATGAAATGATATTATGAAAACTCATGGTTTCAATCATTAGATAGTATTATAACCAAGTTGCGGGTTAGATTTGTGGTCTACCAACGGGCGAGGTAGACCGATTAATGGACATTTTCAAAATTTTCTAATTTGTAATGGAAGGGTTCTATTCTGCAACACAGAAAACAACCTCTTATTACCTAATATAATTTCAAAAAAAATTAAAATTTTGAAAAATTAGGAATTTTCAAGTGGGGCCCTCCCATGCCACATGGATAGATCATGTGGAGGAGCCACATGGGCAGAAGGAACAATGTGGAGGATCCATGTGAGCTCGAGGTGTGATGATGACTCGACACATCAGGCCCACACATAGGTGATTTCATATGACTGAGTATGAAGGTGGATGGATATATGACCGTCGAGCATCTGATAAGATCAATAGTTGTAAACTTGTAGTTGATAATGAAACAACAACTTACACAATGGTTAACAGTAGGCGGACATAGATCTAACCATTAGGAAATTGGGAAGATCAATGGCAAGGATCATAACACATCAACAACATGTGCATTGGTTAATCGTAGGTGGAGGAACCATTGGGCCGAAACCGTATTAACCACATGTTGTCCTTTCATTGACAACGACTCCCCAAGAGATTTTCCAAAACCACTTTTGCGGAGAACCATTACCACTTATAGTAACAGGAAGTCACTGACACATTGGCACCCAAGGCTAGTTGGTATGGTGATTAGGTAGCTGGTGGAGGGTGGCATGGCAATGCCATAGGGAAACACGTGGGACATGTAGGAACCATATGACACATTGACAAGCACGTGTCAAGACATGTCAGCACCCTTACTAAGTCAACCAAAAATGAAGTCATACTTATGCATCAGTTTGTGCCAAATCAAATGATTTACAAAAAAAATGAGGGTATTTCCCTCGACCCGCCCTGTAGTGGCGTAGGGAGGCCACAAGGGGGGAAGCCCCCTTGACCCTCATTATTATTATTATTTTTTAAACAACAAAGTTAGTTCTGGATTTTCACCACAACTAATGAAATAGTATAAATTTGGGAAAATTGTGGATTATGAGGGGACTATTATAGAACTAGCAAAATTTCTAAGCCTGGAATTAAATAAACCTACGGAAAAAGTGCAGGAATTCAAAAAATTTGACAATTTCTGAAGGCTATAACTTTTTTCTCATGAATAAAAATTGGGCATACTTATAGTCATTGAAAATATTATCCAAAAGGAAATAGATTTATAGAGTCAAATTATGAATTGGTGATTCAAGTGTTTCCATAATTTGATCAGAAAAGTGCCTGTACCCATAATTTGACCAAAAAAAATTGTCAATATGCGTATTTTCCAAAATACATGAAAATTGATTTTTGATTTTATGAGAATGTAAAAAAATAACAAATGTGTTTATATGGACACTTTTTCAGATTCAAAATTATATCAAAAACAATTAAGGTTTCAACATTTAGCGTGGTTCAGTTTGGGACCCTTGGTCTTGATTGGGCCAAGAGAATCATCATCATGGATTATGTACATGATCCTTATGAAGTTGAGACAGATGTCATGGGAGAGAACATACATGTTGAGAATGCAGAGACAAAATCCAATGGTAGAAGAAACCAAGTGATTCCCCCAGACATTATAGAAACCATGAGGAGCCTAGGGGTGGAAATGTAGAGTTACAGAGGAAACAATGAGAGGTTGATTATAGTTCAAGAAGAACAGAATCAACTAAATGTAACTATGCTTTAGAGTTTGACAGGAATTCAAAGGAATATTAAATCTAGACATCACTCAAAAAATTAGGAAAAGAGCAAAAGTAGCTCAAGAAGGCACTCTCACAAGAGGTCCCATAGTTTAAGAAGAGTTTCTAGAGACAAGACATATTCTCTAGAAATCTCTTCTAGTGAGTCATTTGACTCAAGAGACTCCATTGAAGGATCAAGATCTTCCTCTCATAGGAACAAGAGGAAGATATTTTTCAAGAATAACTTACATGGAGAATTTAGGAAGGCCAAACCTCCTACATTTGATGGCGAGATATAATCTGGTCAAGAAGCCGAGGCTTGGCTTCTTGGGATGATGAATTATTTTGAAGTGCAAGACCACTCAAGAAATATGAAAACAAGGATGTCTATATTCAATGTGAATGGAAGAGCATCTATATGAAGGGATCACCTTAGGCAAGTGAAGAAGATCTTAACAATGATCTCAATACCCTGAGTTTTATGTCAAAGGACCGGTATGATAGACACCTTAAATACTTTCATTTGGAATATCTCAAGCACCACTTCAAGTTCACTAACAGAACTCATGAATTAATTTGGTTTCATTCATTTTAGTTATTCTTTTCCATATCCAAAATAAGATGCAATGAGATATTATGGCTCTGCACTCTTCACTAAGAATGGTTTTGTCTCCATTAACACTTTTACAAGGTTGTACAAGGGATAGCATGGAGGATCAATTTGTACCTAGGTATCACAAGACGGAGGTAACAACTAAATTCTTTTGAACCTTTTATGAACTTGAAAAAGACTTGAATCAATCCATTAGCTATACTCTTTTAGCCAAATTCTAATCAATCCATTAGCTATAATTTTGAGCCAAATTCTATAATAAGCCCACTGGAGAACAATGATTAACTTATATGACTTCAATCTTATCTTGTGAACTCAAATTTGGGGAATTTAAGGTATGTTTTTTAAGGAAAAGCTTATATAAAAAAACACCTAGATTGAATTTTAAAATTGGTACTTTGAAACTTGACATTTTAAAACCTACTTTTACCTTGAAGCCTAGAATTTGAAGGTTCCAAGGATTTCTTTTTAGAAACCTGAAATGTGACAATACAAAAAGGATTGTAAGTTTTATAAGATAATGTATTGACAAGGAGTCCACTTGAAATTGATAAAAGACTTGTTACTTTTGTATATTATGATTATAAGTAAAGGTTTATGCAATCTTGGTCTCTCTTCATCCATCATCCAAAATCTTGAATTTTTTTCCTTTCCAAACCTATGCCCTTGCATCATAAATGATATGATTATTGTAATCATGTAGCAACTTGGCAAGGTCATCAAAACATCATTGTTATCACATATATAGTAGTCGGGCTACCATATTCTATTTTTCAGACACAGTACATTTTTCAGCCAGATCTCTTACATATGAGATGCTGAGATGAGCATTTTTTATGGATCATTATTATATTAGTGGACTATTGTACTCTCTCATGTCACAACTGAGACTCAGGACACTCAAATTTGAGGACCGATGTAGCCATTTATTTCATTACAGAGCAGTCATTGATGCCTAGTTTTATATCAATTCTTTTGCATTAAACAGATGGTGTCTCAGATGGATTATATTGCATGATTATGACTCAGCTTTTTATATTGTGTTATGGTTATTATTGCTCTTATACTGATTTTTGTGACATGTATTAACTTGTGGTATCATGATCTGGCATTCATAATTATATGGACTTGAATGTATTTTGTACTATGTATTGATGTCCCTACTTAGACTTGGAAGTTCTTGATCTATACTTATTGGTTTTACCCTCCTTAGGGAGAATAGAGGTAGTCATTCCCACCATTGTTTTGGCTTGCTAGTGTTGGCTCCATCATTCATTGTCTTCACCCATCCATTACCTTCCAGTTTAGTTTTCAACTCGACTGACTTCTTGACTTATGGCATGGAGGACCTTTTTCCCCGCTAGAAATTTTGTTGGACAAGCCTCCCTGTTTATATTGTCTCTTGGCTCTGAGTTGGTGACAAAACTTGCCTTTGGTAAGTTGGATTGTATGCCTAAATCATTATGGTCGGTTGTCCTGATGTTTGGCATTGTGCAGAACTCCCCCTAGTCACTTGAGATGTTGTTGGCTAAAACTGAAAGCTCATGTACTACCTGTATTGGAAATGTTGAATATGCGCCCATGGAAAATGAAAAATATAAAACTGTGTTTCTAAACATATGTAAAGAGGGCAAGAGCAATAAAATGCTAAAATACTCCTTGAAGAGTATAAGAAAAGGTCCAAAAAAGCAATGGTTAAAAATATGCTATATCCAAATATTGTTGACCTTATAAAAATAAATATGTCCTGGATGAAAGCTGCAATTAGCTGTGCTTTTAAGCACTAGTGAAGTCCCAAAGGGTCAGATAGGCCAAAAAGGCCATGGAATAAAATAATGATCCTAGTGAACTTAGATCAAGCTTGATGTAGTAATGATGCCTAAGTTGAATAAGCACTCTCTAAACAACTCACCCATTTGTGAGGCACTGCCATTCCTTGTGTTGTTGTTTGTCTGACATTGGTTATAGTGAGTATTCCCTTTCCATATCCGAAGTGTCACTGATGTTGAGTAGGAAGTCATCATTTGTCTTAAGCCTTGTCAATTTCATCTTTCACCCTTCACTAGCAAAATGACTACAGCTATGAAGTGAGTATAGTCCTGAAAGTCTAAGTCTGAGTAATAATAAATAAAGCCTTATATATGTATTGGTTGATGTACCGCCAGTGAAATGAATGCTACTTGTTGTGATTGTTACTTGAATGAGTTGTAGAGCATGTCTTAGCCTTTTAACACCTGCGGCAGATGGATGTAGTCTGAGTTATTATGGGTGTCTGATCATTTACAGATGGTTATATTGTTTATTTGATATGATTGATGATCAGATGGAGACCTGTGAGGGGTATGAGTATACACCTTAGATGGATTTGGACTCTCTGATTCTAATGAGACAGTTTATTTCCAGTTCCGGGCACTTGCAGATATGATCAGGCTCATTCTGCCTTTCTGATGCAGTTTTTCTTCACAAGTTGATATGTCTGAGCAAGGAGATGTTTTAGTTGGATCTCCTAGGGTGTTGTATGGGCATAGAGGGTGCAGCCACTTGTTTGTACCATAGTACCCCCATCCCAGAGAGCCTGGTAGGCTTAGTTTGACAATGCAGGCACCCTAGGAGCGCAGGATCACGTTTCTCGAGGCAGATTTAAAAATGATTAAATGGCTATTGAAGAAATCGATTTGGGCTACTGAGGCAAGGAAATGACATGGGATGAGTCACAATGATGAGAGTGCTGTCCTCCACACCTTCTCCAGCAGTTGCAGCACCTAATTGGGCCCACACCTATTTTTTGGCATTTTTATATTATTTTCTGGAGCTTTTGGGAGACTCATGATTTCCTCAAGGAGACACAAAGTCAAAGAATTAAATTATTATATTGTTTTATTGTGCCATGGGGACACCTAGAGGGAGTTAGTCAAACACTCCTTGGACCCACCATGTGCTTCATTTATTTCTTGTCGAGTGGGTTACCTTTTTTATGGGTGATTTAGTCCACTTTGGTAATTTATGGTTATATTGATCCATGTATTGTATGTTGAACTCATCTCAACCATTGATTAGAACATTTCATCTTTTAATCTTAGCCACTCGTTTTGAAAGTGGTTAGAATTCGGTTATGATTGAGGTTCTCTCATTTCTATTTAAAGGAGAGAGCTTCTCATTTGTAATGGGTCTTTGGCTCTTGGATCTGAATAATATAAAGACTTTTTTGTGGAAATTTTCTCGATCTGCTTTGCATTTGATGTTCTCAAATGGTGATTGGCTAGTCTTCTGCTTCCTATCATTGTGGAAATTCATGTGAGATCTATATTTTTTTGCTACCATTGTTTTGCCTACAAGAGGGCGTTTTGGCTGGAGCGTTTTTGCAGGGGGACCTCAACTCGCTCGGTTTTTTTCGTCTTGGATCAGGGGGTTTTCATTAGTTTCATTGTGATCTATGATTACTTCGTTTTACTTTCTTGTAGCATTTGGTTTCTTTATCTCGTATTGGCAAATCTGATATTGTTGACGTTTGCTCATGCAGGATAGGGGGCGCATTGGTGGCTTGTGGCTTACATCCTTCATAGAACTCATTGGGATCTTCCAGAATTGATTGGGATAGCAAAGATCATCATTGTTAAAGAATTCTACAAGCATTTCTAGGTAAGATCTAACAGGTAAGTCTCTTCTCTTCAGATCTTATTCCATTGTACCTTGCTTTACTTCAAAATTTTCTGAAAACTCCTAAAATACTAAAAATCGTAAAAAGCACTAAATCTAAGAATCGTTCGATCTTTGGCCAAACCATTTTCTGGGTTTCATAGATCGGGCCTCCCCTTCACTAAATCTACTGCAACGCTGGTCAAATTCCTGCTAGTTTGACCTAGATCTGATTTTTAGCCAGAAAACAACGTAAACCCCCACTGAAAATTTGACCTGCTAGGGTTTTGAATTTTTCTGATTTCTGATTTCATAGATGGATAGATCAGGTCCCACACAGTCCAAATCACCCTCAACGCTGTCCAGATTCTTGGCAGCTTGACCTAGATCTAAGTTTTTTACTAAAACAGCCCTAGCGCCCTCACTGAAAACTGGACTTTTTTGGAAGTTACTTTTTCTGGAATCTGACAGGCTAGGTTGATAGATCGAGGCTTGAGCTCTCCAGAACACCCCCAATGCTAAGTTAGTTCCTTCCAGGTTGCCTTAGATCTGAAAAATTGGTTTTCAGCCCCCTAACCCCCCTCATCAGATTTTGACTTTTCTAGATCTGATTTTTCTTGCAATTTTCTGATTTGGGTTTGTAGATTGGGCCATCTTGATCTCCTTTCCCCTCCAACGCTGAGCTAATAGTCTCTTGGTGGCTACAGATCTGCAGATATGCTTCCCCAAGCCCTAGAGCCAGCCCTCCTCCTGCTGGATATCCTCTAACCTGAGTCTTTCGAGCCAAATCCTTTTCTGGGTCCATAGATTAGGGTATATCCCAAGTGGGTTCATTGAAACATTGTGTTGATGCTGACTCCATTGCCCAATACATTAAAAGCACTGATCTCTATCTCTAGCGCTAACCCTGACTTGAGCTTACTCCCATTTTCTTTACCAACATTTATTGATAACTCAAGTTACCTATCTTTCACTGAATCTGTTTCCTTGGTACTAGACAGTCCCAACTCTGTCTTTGCTCACCCTGTCACAGTTACGTTTCCCAAGACAGTGGTCATCCCCATCAGTTGCTAGTACCTAAACCCTAGAGCTAGGGTTTCCATTCACCTTGCACCTTACGTACCTTGAAGCCCCATTTGATCTGTTCTGGTGTCTAGGTCTGATCTCTCCTATCGAGAGCAGATCCGGGTCTCCCTCGTTGTTGTCTTGGACTAGGATAACATAAAGTGAAGGCTGCCTTGATTGGCGTGACAACCATCCATTTGGGAGTCTAAGCAGTCGTGGTTCCACCCCTTAGTTGCTTGCCCCTCTGCCATCCATCCTGGATCCACCTCACACAGGCAACTACAAGGCGGGTGATAACATTTTGGCGCCGTTGTCGGGGAGGTAGAGGCCTACCTTGGTTCAACATACCTCACCTCTCCCTATGACATATCTTTTATTAGTGAATTACTTGTGCGGTTCACCTGGCGACTCCACCCTGTGACTCCACTGAGGATCGTGCCCAACATATTAATCTTAAGTTCTTAGAGCAAACCATAAATCATAATGAATTCGGATGTATTTCTGAGGCACATGAAAGAAGTAACCAAAAACATGATTGAAAATACAAGACAAATAAACGAAAGGAATAGATGGAGTTCAGACTACGGGTATGAGGATGATCTTGAGCATGATTATGGGTATGAATCTAGTTATCACAATCTTTATGATACCCACCAACTTCCTCACCCATGCAATAAAGATTTCTCGACCATCCCGAGTGGACCTGTAAGTCGACATGAACCTAGAATTCAGTCCCAGTCAAAGCCTTATAGCCATGTAACCAGAATTGTCAAAAATAAAGACAAACGGTCTCCTTTTGACTTTTCTGAAATATAGGGAGCACCTCATTCTATGCCAAATGATTACACTAGGAGGATGCCCTGATTCAATGGAAATAAAGATATATCTATTGAAAGTCATCTGGATATTTTATGGGATTACATGGAATCCAGAGGTGCTAACAATGAAGATGTTTATATGCGAGCCTTAGGAGAATCCTTGCAAGGGGATGTTTAGCTATGGTTTGATCATTTAGCAGCAGGATCCGTCACTGGGTATGACATGTTCACAAATTTGTTAATTGATAGTTGGAGTAGGAACATTGATAAAATTTTATAGTGTCAGTCTAGCAATGATTGTGCAGTGGATAATTAATATATCGACAATGTGCTTTCTCAATTGGATCATTCCTCTCCTAATATGTTCCAAATTATGAGCGTGCCTGCAATCCGTAAGAATGTTACAGAGTACTTCGAGAATAATGTTTCAAAACCTCATGATGAAACTAAGAGGGATATAAATCAAATCATACGAGATACTCTGTTATTATTACCTGAAGCAGTCACAGAGCAAATCCTGGATCTGATCCGTGGAAGGGAACCTAACATGCACCATCAAGAAACATTTATAGTTGAGCCTTCCATTGGTGAGGTCATTAAAGAGCCTTTAAAAGAGCAGCTCCATAGTCATTGCCTAATTGATGATAATTTGAGTCAGTATCCAACTTATCCGAATATGAATTCAGACCTTGATCATATCACTGCAGAAGAAGAAAAGGTTGAAATTAATAAAACTTCCATTGAAGAGCAATCATGTGGTCATATTGTAGTTGAAGACCAAGTTTGTGAGGATAGAAATGAACATAGTGATGTTTTTCCTTATCAAATGAATGATGATGATCATTTATCCTCAGTTGAATGTAATGAACAATCTCAAGAAGAACAACCACATTATGATGATATACTAGTGAGCGAGATTGACCTAGAACCTTCTTTGTCACATCTGTCGAACTAGAATCTGTGTCCAAATAATCATCAAGAGCCTCCAAGGAATGATTCTTGTAATGCTGCTACTATTCCTTGTCATACTTTAGATCAAGGTGCTTTGGTGAGGAGATTAATCATAGTAAGTCTACTTCTTGGGATAGTTTCAATCTTGCCAATCTTTCTAGCAAATGTCTCATATCACATGCAAGATTGGTGTTAACACCTGTAGGTGATACAAATCAAGTTTTAATTTGTCAATCTGCCCTCCCATCCCAGCTTTTGAAGTCCTTCTCTATGGTATCATGCGATATAGAGTCTCGAAAGTGCCAAATGGTAAATGGTAAAATATTTTATCTCCTTTCATCCTGGGTGCATAATGCTTTCAACTTTACTAATTTCTTTGATTGGGTGAATGAAAATCTCTATAAAGACCAATTCCATATTTTCTCATTTTATAAACAACAAATGGGGTTAATCTCAATATCTAGTTTAATGATCTCTAATTGGTCCCTATTTTGTTTCATCATTGATCATAATACGAGTATGATTGAGTATGCTGACCAAAAAGATGAAGGAAATAATGATGGCCTAGGAGGGGTGAATCATGTATCGTATTCTTTTCCGAAATCAAATTTAAACTAGCATAAATTTTATGATCCTATCGATCTATGGATAGAAGAAGTCTACAACAATCAATCTCACCCCTGGCATGATTTCATTTCTCTTTATCCATATCTTTCTTCGATCTTCAAACAACAAGTTATAATGGCTTTAAATTTCATTCACATTACTTACAAGCCATCGTTGACTTGTTCTATCATTAATTATAAAGAAAGCTCAATAAATTCGTTTAGCAAGTGGTTACATTGGATTTATGATTTTACCTAACACTTGTCTAAACTGGTTAGAGTAGTGTAGAATAAGCCTTTCTCGGCAGTAGTGTAGAACATGCACCTTCGTCTGAAGCTCATATTTGAGGCTCTTAGTATAGTTTTGATTTTTGTCATCCTACAAAATAAAAAATCAAACTTTTATTGAAAGTTATGGTTATAGATTATATTTATTTTCTGCTTTTCAGTTTCATGCCTCTTTATTTTCAGTATTTTATATATTATCCACATATTGTTCTGACGACCGGTCTGTGAGTTTGGTATAGCTCTGGACATGTTGCAGGGCGTCAAGTACATTCTTGGTAGCGGTTTCAGAGCTAAATGGATTGATCAAGGATGCGAGAAGTAGAGCGCGAGGACCAGATATTCTGAGGTTCTCAAGCACTCTTTTCAGTAGAGCACTTGTCCCAGCTAGAGCCAGATGTTATCACATATATAATAGTCGGGCTACCATATTCTATATTTCAGACACAGTACATTTTTCAGCCAGATCTCTTACATATGAGATGCTGATATGAGCAGTTTTGATGGATCATTATTATATTAGTGGACTATTGTACTCTCCCATGTCACGACTGAGTCTCAGGACACTCAGATTTGAGGACCGATGTAGCCATTTATGTCATTACAGAGTAGTCATTGATGCCCAGTTTTATATCAGTTCTTTTGCATTGGACAGATGGTGTCTCGGATGGATTATATTGCATGATTATGACTCAATTTTTTATATTGTGTTATGGTTATTATTGCTCTTATACTAATTTTTGTGACATGTATTAACTTGTGGTATCATGATCTGGCGGTCATAATTATATGGACTTGAATGTATTTTGTACTATGTATTGATGTTCCTACTTAGACTTGGAAGTTCCTGATCTATACTTATTGGTTTTACCCTCCTTAGGGAGAATAGAGGTAGTCATTCCCACCATTGTTTTGGCTTTCTAGTGTTGGCTCCATCATTCATTGTCTTCACCCATCCATTACCTTCCAGTTTAGTTTTCAACCCGACTGACTTCTTGACTTATGGCATGGAGGACCTTTTTCCCCACTAGAACTTTTGTTGGACAAGCCTCCCTGTTTATATTGTGTCTCGACTCTGAGTTGGTCACAAAACTTGCCTTTGGTAAGTTGGATTGTATGCCTAAATCATTCTGGTCGGTTGTCCCGATGTTTGGCACTGTGTAGAACTCCCCCTAGTCACTTGAGATGTTGTTGGCTAAAACTGAAAGCTCATGTATTACCTGTATTGGAAATGTTGAATATGCACCCATGGAAAATGAAAAATATAAAACTGTGTTTCTTAACATATGTAAAGAGGGCAAGAGCAATAAAATGCTAAAATACTCCTTGAAGAGTATAAGAAAAGGTCCAAAAAAGCAATGGTTAAAAATATGCTATATCCAAATATTGCTGACCTTATAAAAATAAATATGTCCCGGATGAAAGCTGCAATTAGCTGTGCTTTTAAGCACTGGTGAAGTCCCAAAGGGTCATATAGGCCAAAAAGGCCATGGAATAACATAATGATCCTAGTGAACTTGGATCAAGCTTGATGTAGTCATGATGCCTAAGTTGAATAAGCCGCTCTCTAAACAACTCACCCATTTGTGAGGCACCGCCATTCCTTGTGTTGTTGTTTGTCTGACATTGGTTATAGTGAGTATTCCCTTTCCATATCCGAAGTGTCATGATGTTGAGTAGGAATTCATCATTTGCCATAAGCCTTGTCAATTTCATCCTTCACCCTTCACTAGCAAAATGACTACAGCTATGAAGTGAGTATAGTCCTGAAAATCTAAGTCTGAGTAATAATAAATAAATCCTTATATATGTATTGGTTGATGTACCGCCATTGAAATGAATGCTACTTGTTGTGATTGTTACTTGAATGAGTTGTAGAGCATGTCTTAGCCTTTTAACACCTGCAGCAAATGGATGTAGTCTAAGTTATTATGGGTGTCTGATCATTTACAGATGGTTATATTGTTTATTTGATATGATTGATGATCAGATAGAGACCTGTGAGGAGTATGAGTATACACCTTAGATGGATTTGGACTCTCTGAGTCTAATGAGATAGTTTATTTCTAGTTCCGGGCACTTGCAGATATGATTAGGCTCATTCTTCCTTTCTGATGCAGTTTTTCTTCACAGGTTGATATGTTTGAGCAGGGAGATGTTTTAGTTGGATATCCTAGGGTGTTGTATGGGCATAGGGGGTGCAGCCACTTGTTTGTACCATAGTACCCCCATCCCAGAGAGCCTGGTAGGCTCGGTTTGACAACGCAGGCACCGTAGGGGGCTGTTTTGGCAGGATCACGTTTCCCGAGGAAGATTAAAAATTGATTAAATGGCTATTGAAGAAATCGATTTGGGCTACTGAGGCAAGGAAATGACATGGGATGAGTCACAATGATGAGAGTGATGTCCTCCACACCTTCTCCAACAGTTGCAGCACCTGATTGGGCCCACACCCATTTTTGGGCATTTTTATATTATTTTTTGGAGCTTTTGAAAGGCTCATGATTTCCTCAAGGAGGCATAAAGTCAAAGAATTAAATTATTATATTGTTTTATTGTGCCATGGGGACACCCAGAGGGAGTTAGTCAAACACTCCTTAGACCCACCATGTGCTTCATTTATTTCTTGTTGAGTGGGTTACCTTTTTTATGGGCGATTTAGTCCACTTTGGTAATTTATGGTTATATTAATCCATGTATTGTATGTTGAGCTCATCTCAACCATTGATTATAACATTTCATCTTTTAATCTTAGTCACTCGTTTTGAAAGTGGTTAGGATTCGGTTATGATTGAGGTTCTCTCATTTCTATTTAAAGGAGAGAGCTTCTCATTTGTAATGGGTCTTTGGGTCTTGGATCTGAATAATAGAAAGACTTTTTTGTGGAAATTTTCTCGATCTGCTTTGCATCTGATGTTCTCAAATGGTGATTGGTTAGTCTTCTGCTTCCTATCATTGTGGAAATTCATGTGAGAACTATATTTTTTTGCTATCATTGTTTTGCCTACAGGAGGGCGTTTTGGGTGGAGCGTTTTTGCAGGGGGATCTCAACTCACTTGGTTTTCTTCATCTTGGATCAGGGGGTTTTCATTAGTTTCATTGTGATCTATTGTAGCATTTGGTTTATTTATCTCGTATTGGCAAATATGATATTGTTGACGTTTGCTGATGCAGGATAGGGGGCGCATTGGTGGCTTGTGGCTTACATCCTTCATAGAACTCATTGGGATCTTCCAGAATTGATCGGGATAGCAAAGATCATCATTGTTAAATACTTCTACAAGCATTTCTAGGTAAGATCTAATAGGTAAGTCTCTTCTCTTTAGATCTTATTCCATTGTACCTTGCTTCAATTTTTTTTTCTTCTGAAAACTCCTAAAATACTAAAAATCCTAAAAAGCACTAAATTTGGGAATCATCTGATCTTTGGCCAAACCATTTTTGGATTTCATAGATCGGTCCTCCCCTTCACTAAATATACTACAACGCTGGTCAAATTCCTGCTGGTTTGACCTAGATCTGATTTTTAGCCAGAAAACTACGTAAACCCCCCACTGAAAATTTGACCTGCTAGGGTTTTGACTTTTTCTGATTTTTGACTACATAGACAGATAGATCGGGTCCCACACAATCCTAATCACCCTCAACGATGTCCAAATTCTTGGTAGTTTGACCTAGATTTGAGTTTTTGACTGAAACAGCCCTAGCGCCCTCACTGAAAACTAGACTTTTCCCGAAGTTACTTTTTCTAGAATCTGACAGGCTGGGCTGATAGATCGAGGCTTGAGCTCTCCATAACACCCCCAACGTTGAGCTAGTTCCTTCCAGGTTTCCCTAGATCTGAAAAATTGGTTTTTAGTCCCCTAGGCCCCCTCATCAGATTTTGACTTTTCTAGATCTGATTTTTCTTGCAATTTTCTGATTTGGGTTTGTAGATCGGGCCATCCTGATCTCATTTCCCCTCCAACACTGAGCTGACAGTATCTTGGTGGCTACAGATCTGCAGATCTACTTCTCCAAGCCCTAGCGCTAGCCCTCCTCCTGCTGGATCTCCTGTAACCTGAGTCTTCCGGGCCAAATCCTTTTCTGGGTCCATAAATCAGGGTATATCCCAGGTGGGTTCACTGAAATATGGTGTTTATGTTGACTCCATTGCCCAATACATTAAAGGCACTGATCTCTATCTCTAGCGCTAACCCTGACTTGAGCTTACTCCCATTTTCTTTACCAACATTTATTGATAACTCAAGTTACCTATCTTTCACTGAATCTGTTTCCTTGGTACTAGATAGTCCCAACTCTGTCTTTGCTCACCTTGTCACAGTTACATTTCCCAAGACAGTGGTCATCCCCATTAGTTGCTAGTACCTAAACCCTAGAGCTAGGGTTTCCATTCACCTTGCACCTTACGTACCTTGAAGCCCCATTTGATCTGTTCTGGTGTCTAGGTCTGGTCTCTCCTGTCGAGAGCAAATCCGGGTCTCCCCCATTGTTGTCTTGGACTAGGATAACATAAATTGAAGGCTGCCTTGATTGGCGTGACAACCATCCATTTGGGAGTCTAGGCAGTCGTGGTTCCACCCCTTAGTTGCTTGCCCCTCTACCATCCATCCTGGATCCACCTCACACAGGAAACTACAAGGCAAGTGATAACAATCATTACCAGTATTACTCTGCAGTCGAGTTATCATTGCAAGTTACTTCCATCGTTATACTTATAACTCTTCCAATTGTTTCAAATTATGATTCGGTAGACAAGACCATTCTCATTCTCATTTGATAAGAACACGTGAATAAATATTTTGTTGACCATTTACACAATGTATTGCGGCCTTTTGAATTACATCGCCTGAAACAAGGTGTGGAGAAACAATTTCCTTAAAATATGAACATGTAATATGATGCAAGCTGTAAAAAAGGCAACACAACTTGTATGAATATTTTATTTCGAGTTCAAAAACACATGCAGCTTTGGCTAATGGAAACTTTATTGGTCTCATTAATGTTTTGATGTAGCTTCATAAAGTGTGTAATCATCCAAATCTATTTGAAGGTAGGTTGATTATAAGCTCTTTTGATATGCTCTAAGTTTGAACAACAAGTATGTTCAAATATTTTCTCCATACACCAAGGTGTCCCATCCTCAACTATTGATGTAATGGGAATGAATTTGGATTTCACTCAACTCGAAGTGGTGGTGTTGAGATAAGTCTTGTTGGTGTTGATACAATTATCTTCTATGATAGTGATTGGAATTCTACAATGGACCATCAAGTCCAAGACATATGCCACCGAATAGAGCATACACATGAAGTGTGTATTTACAGGATGGTTTCTCAGAAAACAATTGAAGAGAATATTATAAAGAAAACAAATAGAAATGTGCAATTCATGAATTCATGCTAAACACATGCATTTCTACAGTTGAAACCAAATTTACCAAATTGGAGAAATATGGATGAAATGTTTGACTTGGGGATCATTGCTAAGACAAGTCACTAATAGTCCATACAAAGGCTTAAATAAAAAAGGTTTGTTATGTATGTCACACAAGAGACCAAGTGGAAATATAATATTCAAAATTACAACATAAAGGCAACAACGGGTACAACATAAGTGAGAACAACAAGTGCAACATAAGTGCCAACAATAAGCATTGTCTTGTAGAGCTCCTTCTAGAGTTTATGCATTGTTCCTCCATGAGAGATGGAGCATGTTTAGAATTCAACAGACATCAACACATTGGGAAGAAATCACAAAAATTGCACAAAGAAGTCAAGCAAAACAACAAAGGAATTTGGGTACCCAACATGCAACTAGAGTGACATTCATATGGGGTTTCTGGAAAGGGAATGACAAGTTGCATGGGGGCATGCAATAGTTTTGGAAGGGAGGAATGACTCCTACCAAAGTGGTATACTTTTCTCCCATCTTTACCTATCCTTATTTTTCCAATACCCTCCTTAGAGATGATGTTCATCACAAGAAATGGTCATTTCACCAAAAGTTAGCTCTTAGATCTTTTGGATTGAATTATGGTATTTTCTTGTTCATGGTAGTGATATTAATATCTTTAGCTTGTTATTGATAACTTGTTCTAGATTAGGTACTCTTATTATATGCTAATCCCTTGTGAAAGATTGAAGATGATTTTTATTTGATCGATTTAGCAGGGGATCATTCAACTAATACAATGAATACATGGCAATCGGGGATGAACTTAACAAAATAGAGGATCACTCTGATTCAACATGGTTGTGTTGTCAAGCATTAGTAATACAAGTAATGCTTAGAACATTACTAACAATATCCTTACAAAATGGTTAAATATAATCAGTGTTCCATAGGGACATGTCCCCCAGGGTGGGGAATGTGCGCCCTCGCTCCCCCATGCTTCTTGGATAGGGAAAATCCTAGGGAAACATTTCCCTGTGTCCCCCTTTTGGAGGGGATGCAAGGAAACACATGTGAAAATGTTTCCCCAATGACGACATGTGTTCCCCCCTCAAGGGTGTTTCTAGGTGTCCCCTCCATGTGAGGGGACGCCCATAAGCCTCGCCGTGATTTTCATATTTTCCAATGAAAATAAATGCAATTTTTTTTTAAATGTGTTATGGGGATAATGCACCTGAGATCAAACATCTTGCTACTCGCTTATTGTCACATATTGCTAGTTCTTTTGTAGCTGATAGGAATTGGTCCACATATACCTTCATTCATTATATTAAGAGAAACAAACTTACCTCTAGGAGAGCGGCTAAACTAGTTGCAACACATAGTTCCCTACGTCTTGCAAATAGGAAGACACCAGATTATCAGATGGGAACAACGGAACGATGGGATGTGAATCCAAAGGAGGCTGCCCAGATAGATGAGGAGGATGGACCAAATAAGATGCAGCATGGTTTGGTTGGTGTGCCGTTGGCTACATATGAGAGGGACTCAAACTTGGATAGTGACACTTCCATTGATGGTCTTGATGCCTTTATGTTGTAGATGGATGTAGAGGACCAGTCAACGGAGCACACTCCTTGATGCTTATTTGATCATGATGTTGATTCATTTCAACTATTTTCATTGTTTCAGTTTTGACTCTAGATAGTAGATATTGACGACAATCCTTGACTCTTTACTATTTTTTGAGAAATTTCAATTTACTATTAAACTTTTGTCTATTTCATCGTTCTAACTCCTGTGTTCATTGTTCAGTATCTATTTGACTATTTCAAACTTCAACATTTATTTCATTATCTTTTACAGATTTGAAATTTGATATGGTAATAGATGTACATTCCATAATGATGAATTTAGTTTTTAGTTTTTATATAGTAATAGTTATTTTGGGGATTTATCTTTTTTTATGACTCCAACATCCCTTGTTTCCCCAAAATTCCCCTAAAATTTTGGGTGGCTTCCACACGTCTCTCTTATGTGTTTCCTTGGTCCCAAGCGCCTTGTCCAAGATTCTCCATGGAACATTGAAGATGATATCACTGCAGAACTTTTCCATATCACAACTACATGAACACGATAGAGTAATTATCTTGGTTTTCAATAATGAGAGGATTGGATTCATGCCCAACAATAAATCAAGGTACACATAGCGCTCTGAACATGGTTTTACCCCACACAAAGAATCAATGGATTCTCCTACACCAGTTAATGAAATTCATGACCTCCCAGGAATAATTGCAATATAATGATTCCATTATAAGTTGTGAATTACCCATCTCGACGTAATCTCATGATGGTCAATTTGTAAATAATCACGGATTCCCACCAAGGGACAATCAGAGGAGGGAATTTAATGCATTCAATAGAATATTTTATACAGGCCGAATGGATCACGTGGGTGCATCTCCATAGCAACATTTTCAAAACCAGGCATCTAAGAGCTAATAAATACAGGGCAGGATTTCCACGAAAGGGCACCTTTTATTTGTTTTATTTCTCAAATTTGCATCTAAACCAACATAGTAAATTTGTGGGTTGGCATTTTGATTTCATGTAAATATAAATTCCCTCATGAGGCATAACTGTGTGTTGAACTCTGTAACTATCACAAATGTCATTACCAAAGCCATAGGGTTTAGTTTTGAATCTATTTAATGTTTACACTAAGTAGTTTTGAATCTAGTTAATGTATATGCCAAATCAAACCTCTCTATATAAGCAACGACCCAGCAAATGTATGGGGGGGATGGATACAATGTAGAAGTTAGCAATTTTTGGAATAAAACACAGAGTCCTTCACACTGCTATTTTGCAATTTCTATGATGTTCACTGAGTTTATCATCATGGTAATTTAAGTTTATTGTTGTAGAAAATCCCAAAATCTATCTTTCTAGAGGGGCCCCACTATAGAGAGTAGGATCTGTGGATCTGTAGGTTATTCTATGTTTTGTAGAGTACATGTTGTAGCTTAGCATTTTACAAATATGTAAATAGTTGTTTATTAGAATACATATTCATTTGATTCTTGTAGCTTAGCTCATATTTAGTATCCACTACAAAATGGTTGTATATCTAGTTTCACAAATAGAGAAATAAGGGCAATGAGACTTGTTACTAGATTTAATTATTGGTAATCCCAACTAAAGTAGCACCACCAACCAAACTAGTGAATAATCAAAGCATTTTTAGTTCAATCATTTTGAATGCATGTCTTCAAATTTCCTTTACATTTCGGTAATTATAATGGCTTGTTTGTTTATTTCCTGTAAGCTTAGTTTCCTTCCTAGTCTTTTCCTTTCCACAATAGCTAGCCCACCAATAATGGGAGTGGTGATTCATGGAAAAAGGAATTATTTAGATCATGCAAAGAGATTACCTAGTGATAGCAGGGTTCCCATTTGCATGATCGGTGGTCAAGTACATGGGACACTGCAAGGAGCAATTGAGATAGCCTTTAATTTATGAAGTGTGGCATGATGCGATTTGTTTTCATAGAAGCATGTAGAAAACCTGTTGTAAATAATGAACCTGGATTTTGCACATATAGTGCATGACATCTTGTAAGTTTCTCTCAAACTTCGGATTGATAAGTAAATGCACTGTCTCTTCCATTTCTCTTTTTAGGGTAATAAATTAACTCATCATATGTGAACAATCCTCTTCCCATGAACTATGTGTTGTCCACCGAATGCACACCATCAGCATAAATATTTTGGATTGTTGTTTCCCTAAGCAGGAAAGGTGTGGCCTTGGGGGCAAGCAAAGAGCCAGGTGTTGTCACCTGATCCCAACTCCTACGTTTAGGCCAACTCCTAACGAAGCCAAGGGGGGTAGTCCCTAAAAAGGTTGTCTAAGGCTTTTTGTTGAAAATGTTCTGAGATAGAATATGAGAATTAGTATTGTTCAGGACTTTTTGATATACACAATGACCAATTACACAATCCATGTTGCTACTTGCAAAACATGATATGAATAATAAGACGGAAATTAAAGCATCCAC
Organism: Pseudotsuga menziesii; assembly: GCA_001517045.1. Taxonomy (NCBI): domain Eukaryota; kingdom Viridiplantae; phylum Streptophyta; class Pinopsida; order Pinales; family Pinaceae; genus Pseudotsuga; species Pseudotsuga menziesii. The sequence continues at coordinate 354,662 of LPNX010318305.1, read as the reverse complement.
GCATGAAATAACTTAGAAATAAATGGACAAATGGTCCAAACAACAATAATGCAAGAATTAAAAGACCAATGCCAAATGGAGTCATAAGTGTTGGGGATGCTGAAATACAAGTCTTGGATGTTTGTGAGATCATTTTGCAAATGCTCTTGGTTGATTTTATTGTGTATTTTAAGATGAGTTTATTGATTAGGCGAGGGAAATTACCGAAAATATTCTAAGTGGCCTCGTTTGAAGACATGTTGGACAATCCAGTTTGCAACGAGGCATTCGATAACTTTCCAACCACTGACAAACAAGGGGAGCTACCCAGCGTCCACAATAATGATTTTCCCACTTAGAATATTGCGCTCAATGCGGGGTGGTAAATTTTATTAAGTGTGAGATTGGAATTACATCTGTGAATTAAATAACTACAGTGCTTTTGGGTATCCTGAACGGGTAGAGCATACACACTGTAAAATGGTAAATTTTGATTTTAGGGGATGTGTGAGTTGAGGATTTTATTAACAATCACAACTCTCCGACAGAGAGCACTCTTGATCCGCCTTATGGCCAAATTCAAGAGATTTATTGAAAACAAGAAACAAATGTAAAAAAGGAAGTAAACAAAGCAGTAAACTCTCTGATAGAGAGCACTCTTGATCCACCTTTCAGTGAGATTCAAGAGATTTTGGATTCCTTCTATTACTTAACAAAATGATAAACAAAACTAATCTAAACCTCTCCGATAGAGAGTACTCTTGATCCACTTTTCAGTGAGATTCAAGAGGCTTTGGTTCTTTTTACTTTTTGCAATTTATATGAAACAAAGAATGCAGAAGTAAAACTAAACTAAACAAAGTTTTTGTTTTCTTTTTATAAAAGACAAAACAAACTAAACTACTCTAAACAATTATTATGTATGCGAAACTAAAACAGAAAAAGCAAAGCAAAAGAGGCGATACAGGCTTTCCCCAACTGGGGGAAGGGGGACGTGGAGGCCTTTGTCCCACTTGCTTTTTATTAAACCTTTTACAATGATTTTAAAAAGAAAGGGTACTTTTGATCCTTGAAAAAAGAGGTCAAAAAGGCCCAAAAATACTTGGCAATGCAAGTGAATGAAGAATGGGGATGGCAGAATGAAGTCTGGATGTTTCGGCAACCCTAGAACTCCAAATTTCGGCAGCGTATCCTTCTCTTTTTTTGTAGACTTGTTAAAAACAAGCAAGCTAACAATGCAAAATCAGTGGGTTAATAGTTAAAAATACATAATAATAAAAAATACACTCTAGTACTTACCGAAAAATAAAAAGATTTTATCACTTTAAGTACTAGGAAAGGGAAACTAGATCTAAGCTTCTGATCATGAAATAAAGCGCTTTTTAGATCTAATTTAAGTAAATAAAATTATGAACTTTAGCATACGATTTACTTGTGTAATGAAAGTAACTGGAAAGAAAAAGATTGTAGTTTTAAGGAGAAGAAAAACTGTTCAAGTCTTGAATCTTTTTTTTGCAAGATTGGAAGGATCCTTGATGCGGGCAAGGAATGTTTGTGTGTTGGTTTTAACTTGTAATCTAAAGCAAAGGAGATGCAACCGAGCTCAACCTTTCACTTGGGATATTAATCTGCACACTTATCAAGCTTGCACATAATGAATTAGATCTAGTACAACCCACAGTTAGAAAACCAAAAGATCATGAATTATAACCGGCGAAAGCATGAAATCTTAGATTGCTAATAGCAAGAAAATAAGTAAGCAAATTGACAGCTGCAAATGCTTACCCTACGTGCTCCAAAGAGCCTTCTAAATCAGACTATTAGATATGCAAAGCAAAACAATTGAACAATATTACCTCACTAAGAAATCACCACATGCATAACTTGCCACAGATCATGATCCTCCAAAGCCTTTCAAATTTTATTCATAAGCAACAATACAATGATACAAGAACAAAGGTTCTTTGCTTCCTTACATAATGAGGAAGAAGAGCCTCTATTTATACAAAAACCAAGCCCCAGGGGGAGATTTAATGAACTAAAGATCAAGCTCAGTGTGACTGAGTTGAAGAGGAGTCGAACTGAGCTAAGATAGAGTTGAAGTGAAGAGGAATTGAACCTCTTCACCCAACAAATGCCAACACATCATCAACCTTGTGAGTCATCCTCTCCAAATTCCACACGTGAGACCTTTCCTCACACAAACCGTATGGCAATGGAGTGAAGGAGTGAATTAATCAAAGTATAAAGTAACAAAGGTTTATCAAGGAATGGGTACGAATGGGGAGGGGTCCACTTCGACCCCTCCCCATTCGCATCCACCTAAGAGCTAGCCCGAACTCTCCCTTTAGTTGATGTTAATCTCCACATTAGCTTGTGTGGGACCTCCTTGCTTGGAATTGACGTCACCCTTCCACAATTTATTCTCATGCATTTTATATGCCATGGTTTTACCTTAATATTATTTAAGTGGGGAGGGGACCACACATTCCCACTCACACCTTCCCACATAAGCGTGACTCCTTTCACCCTCACATTTGAAAATAATTCGCAGCCATGCCTTTAAACTAAAGTTTAAGTCATATCATATTTTGAAGTGGGTTACATGGCATGAGGGACCCACCTCCATGTCATCCCCACCCTTAAAATATTAATTTTTGACTTTTCTAAATTTTGACTATAATGCCAATTTGTTCAAATTTAAAATTAAAATGCCACTTTGATGCTTTGTTAGCCAGATGATGCCTTTCGGGATGCTTCAGCTGGCCTAAACATAGTGAAAGTGGCCCCTAGGATAAAGATGTTGCTCCAGGATTGAAAATGAGCCCAACCACGCCAAAAACTGACTCTGAATCATACATTTTTTACATTTTGAATTTTTCCATTTAAACCATTAAAAAATGGCCTAAAAACACAAAGAAAAAAAATTATTTTTTCTCGGAATCAAATGAAACTCTAGGGGGACCTAGTACATGCTCATATGACTCAATTCGAATTCCTAGCATGTTGAAAAACAACGACATCTAATAACCTCTTAAGGCCGAAACACCAAGACGACTACCCCAACTTTGGAGGTGTGAGTGAAAAACTTATAAATTATTAGTCATTTGTTCAACAACCAATAATAACCAAGATTAAAAACACTCTGGGCTAGTTGACTTGATACTTAAGTCCGAGAAGCTGAGCCTTTTAAAAAAAATTAAATGCTATGGCATTTTTTACAATTTCCTCTAGGAGGTATGAACTTGTGTTACAAAAATCTTCAAACAGACTCCTAGAAAAAAGACTACCGGGCTCTAAACTCTGATCATGAACAAGTCTACTTGTTCAATACTCAAGCGGCTTACTGAAAATCCACTAAGTGCAAAATTAGTGGATAACACCATGAAAGTTGTTCATAAATTATTTCTCAATCTTCTTGGATTGATAAACAATACAAATGAATCTCACTTTGCACATTTACCCCAATTACTCTAATTGACTATGGTCTACTAAGAAAGTCATACCCCATGAACTTGAACTTATACATTAGGCCTTAGTCCTTGATGTTGTGGGCCAAAAATGTTATTTTCCAAATTTTATTGGTTCCAAAAGATTGTGATCTGTTTCAATTAGCATACAACATCAACTATTTTGTGCTTAGATAAGGGTTTTGTTTTCTCTTGCTCTAATTTTTTTTTTGGAAGCTCTCCAAACTCATGGTAGATTTGGAGTTGATAGTGATACCTATTTCCACTTTTCATGTCAGAGGAATTTTATATGGATGTTAGAATTACTAATCGCATGTACAAATGTAAGGGACTAGAAAGAATATTTGTACTTTTCCAAGACACTATCACTATTGATGTTGTAGGAATGCCCTAATGTCACATATAGGATTGTGACCTATTGGGCATGGCCTCACAACCTTTTTTGATATCCTTGAGACAATGAGGAGAATATACATAGATTTTTAGGCATGACCTCATGAACTTTGTTGTCTTCCATTTTTACCACTAGTTGTTCTACTATAAATGATTTTTTTTGTAACACTATAAAGTTTCTAGATGTCATTCATGCTTTGAAGGCCAATCAAAAAGCCATATTCACAAGGCATGATGTATCATGGATTTCTTTTTTTATCTACTAGAAAGCTCTCATATGCTCACATTTAAGTTTGATAATTGTGGAATCATATCTGACTTTAGGCAAGTCGTTAAGGAAATAATCAACGGGAATCTTCAGGAGCTCGCAGGGATCTTCCATTAAATTTAGCTATTAGAAATAAAGTCTAGAGTTATCTCATGGACGAATGTTATTACCAGTATAGATCCATCTTAACTATGGCTCTACCAAGCGCCGAGAAGGATCAGGTTGTCTTGAGGTGCAAACCCTTTTTAATTTACAAAAATGTCTAATAAGTATTCTTATTTGGGAGGGAAATGACCAACTTGCTTAAGTAATTTCAAAATAGGTTAAATACTAGTAGAAGAATGAGCGTAGAAGAATGAGTTGAGTAACATTAATAATCATATAATCAATTAGTTTTCCAAAAATTGCTTTACTTGTCTTTCTTTAAAACAAATAATGAATATTAAGAGTAATTAATGAGTAAAACAATCCATATAAAATTTTAAAATCTAGATTTATTGGCATTTGAAAAACATTTTACCATCAAATGAAGATTTTAAACATTTATCCAAAAGTTTTTTAGAAATGACTTGTTTTTCTCTATAACTAAAAATGAACATTTACATGTAAGGGTTAACCTTACTTGGGAATGCATAAGGCTGTAAGTGGTTTAAGGCACATGGTTTTAGTGGCCCGTGGTTTCTTGCTAGTTGTATTTGCATTTAAAAAACCTTATAAATATGGTTGTAATATTTCATTGTAATAGCTATAATTCTGTAATTTATTTTCTATCCCATATTTTATTCCTAACATTATCTGTGCTTAGGTTTCAAGTCAACTAAATTTTAAATTGAAATTTGATATAATTTTTCTTTTTACTACTCAAGTCAATTGAATTTTACTACTAATATTTGTAAGATTGTGAGTATTTCCTTAATATGGTTGTATATTTATATGAGTATAATATTTTTTATTTATAAGCCCACATGTTATAAGTTTTTTTTTATTTTTTACTTTTTATTATTATTATTTTTATTGAGCCGACGTGTGCCACGTCAACATTACAGACGGGAAACATCTCACCCATTTGAGCTGTAGAAGTTGTGCTAGAATGGTCATTGTCATAATGCCCTCGAGAGATTTTTTGAAATGGAATTGGTAGGTATAATATAATGTCAGCGCATGGAATGCCATAATAACAACTTATGCCCAAAATAGCCATTAGGATGTGGCCTTGAGTTTCTTTCATAAAATGCAAATTGTAGGCTTGACATCTAATGTAGTTACAATTGCAACTACACATATTACCTATGCCAACTACCAACTAGTTGAAAAACTAGAGTACAACACAACATGAATGATGAGACATGAGAATAGACACCAAGAAGAAAATAATCCATATGATTAGTGTCTCTTCTTCATATTGAAAGACAATTAAAGAATGAAGAAATTATAATGAACCAGTTATTGAATATGGTATGCTAGATTCATTCAAACAATTGACTACCTCTATTCCTTTCTCTCAGTTTCCTTTTATTTGCATGTCTTTATCTCCAAAGAGAATAGTTAGCAATTATCCCGAACATGTTGGTTGAGGTACGTAACAATGGGCTAAGTGAACTGTGATATTATTCCCATAACATCAACCCCATCTGTAGGTTTATCTTCATCTTTATAATCCACAAGCCAAGGTAAAACCATATTTTACTTTGCAATTACGCCACATTAACCTTCCTGAGTCATATTCCACATGTAACTTGATCTCTATTCAAGAAGAAAAACTCATGAATAAAGCCATGATTAAAAATAAATCTCCTTGGACATATAAAAATGAGCAATAGTTATCTTCTCTATTTCCATTAGTGTAGACGGTACCTCCAACTTTCCATCTTTGTCCACGAGTCATTAATCCACTCTTGAACTTTGAGAAAAAAACATGTTGCAAGTAGTAAGAAATTAAATGCACATCTAGAGTAATGTCACTTGAGAGTCAAGACATAGTTTGCAAAATTCATAATGATTTCCTTCTAATTTCTAGTACTTTTTGACAGTGAGGAATTGAATGTTCTAATTTTACTATCAACAGGTTTATTACAAGAATGTAATGAGTCTTTATAATAATTTTTTTATCAAATACTAAGAACGTTTTCCCCATTCATTTTATACATTTGCTTTTCCATATCTGCCTCTCACAGGATGGTGTGCCCTCACAAGCGAGCCATTAATTAGTGGAAGTTTTTATGGCTGTTGAAGCAAGATGGGTGGTCACACACTCTTATAAAGAGTGTATGAAAGATCCCACATCTTGATAGGTACTTTTCAGTGATTGACACTTGGTTGAAGGAAGCTCATTTACGTTTCCATTTGTATAACACTTATGTTTTGTCCTTCGAATGTACATGTATGAACTCAGAGTAGCATTGGTAAGCTTCATTTCAACAAGTCTGAACTCATAGTATCAGTGGTAAGCCTCATCCTCAACCCTTTTTTCATGTGCCATTTTTTTACCTAGAAGAATAATTTTATCTAAGAAAATCAAGATATTGAATTCTAGTGGGTCCATGCAATCAAAGAAGAAAGGGTATGGATTCAACCGATGTAATCACAATATGTTTCCATGCATATACATTAGCAATATTTTGGGGAGATTACAAATGGAAACTTCTGTCTTTTCCCTTCCTCAACTTATGCCTTAGAGATTACGCCATGAAAATGCTAGACTAGCATAAAATTGTTGATAAATGCGGAAATCAAATTCAAGCATCTCTAGCAGCTTCTTGTTTGCCTAATCCTCATAGAAACCTACAAGAATATGATAGAAAATAGTAATCCCTTATCGATATATGAAACAAGATATATCCATCATGTAGTTATTCAAAAACAAGTACTCAAAGAACTTGAATGCTTATCAAGATCTCCAGACAATGCTTTGAGTGTTCCCTTAAAGTGCATACCTTGGCAACTTTACTTAGAGACACTAATGTCTGACCTGCTTTTCCTTGAAACTCCACTTCCATACAAATGGAATCAAAGTGTTTATATAAATGACTTGTTTCCTACTTCATTCTACATGCATCGGGGTGTTATCTCTTCCAAAATGAGGGCCTCATTCTGTAGCATGTATGTGCCTTGATATATACATGTCTCAGTCTATTAAAAAAAGATTTAAGACAACATTCTACTTCCTACTTGGTCATAGCTGGGATGGTATGCAAAGTGAATTACATGGTTTTAAGGTCCTTAGTCTAAGTTATTCCTTCAAGGTTGTTTTTTCTTTAAACTCTTCAATTGAATTTTGTAGTTCTACATTGCAGCAGGCACAAGTATAAAGCTAAAAGTGACCATAAGTTTAAAATTTTGTTCAAGGGCCATAATAATAGACAACGGGATTGAGAAGCTACTAGTCTTCACTAGAAACTCATCTAAAATAGTTGGAAATTATCCAAAAAGCATAGTTAACAATATAGATAATTCTATTAATGTCCAATGAATGACGACAAAAGTGGGTCAATGGGACTAAAATATTATAATCAGTGTAATACATAGTGGGAGTGCACAAGCAACACCTATAGCTACACTAACAACAACATGAAAAGATCTATGATATAAGAAAAAAGCTACGAAAAACTAAAAGACTGGTTCAAAGAAAGAAAGATGGAGAGACATAAAATGAGTACATGAGCAAAAGACTTGTCAAGAACATGTCAAATGATGCTGGAACTAGAAAGGCAATACTGAATAGATAAGAGACAAGTTGTCTACTCATTTGTGTCCTCAATCACCATGGAGGGGCTAATGAACTGTAGAGATAAATCAATAGGATGTACTCTAATGAACATGAACTATGTACACTTTGCAGAGAGCAGGTCACTATACATCAGGGTTTAAGAAGTTCCCAAAAAAGGAACAGAAATTGAAAGTGCGTAAATTTTTCCATCAGGGTTTAAGAAGTTCCGAAAAAAGGAACAGAAATTGAAAGTGCATAAATTTTTCCACACTTGGAAGAAGTGCTATAAAGTCGCCAATATAGAAATCTGAATAAAAACTAAGGAAAATTTTATAGTGACAACTTCTCCAAATGGCTATAGTTGATCGTTTGCTCATTCAGAAAACTATTAAAATAACGATTTTATCATCTCAAAATTTTAATTTTATCATGTTCACCAATAGCATCCATTGTTATTTTATCTAAAAATCCTATGTTTCTCTTTTTATGAACTTGATATGCCATCCAAACACAATTCACATGTTTTTATTGTTAACTATTTTATTATTAAAGTTTCCAAGGCTTTCCTTTCCAGAGGATTGAAGTTTATGTCTACAGTAAGTTGTTTAGCAACACAAAGTGCACAGGGAAGATTATCATTGTATTAGTATTGCATTAAGTGTGTCCATAATATTGGATAAACATAATATTGCATAGAGTGTATTTAATATTCCAAAGCTCATATTTAGCAATAGGAAAATGCTTAAAACATGTGAACCTTTTCACTTCCCTCTTGATGCACTTTGAGAACTGATTGAAAATTCTCACATTGCAAGCATTTAATCAACTCTACACAGTAAATGCAAACACTATAAATTGCACTCGAGATAGGAGTAAATGCAAACACCTAATGTTTATTGATATAAAAGTCGTATTTCCTTATTTGTTGAGTTTTTATTATGCAGCCTTTTTCCAGCTTACCAGTGATAAGCCAAAACCCACACATTAGGGATAAGCAAGCCTCCTCAAGAAGGCCACCGCACCCATATGTAAAAGAGTTTGACTTTGTAACATTGAAGTCGCTGAAATGAACCATTTGAAAGTCATACAATTTGTTGATTTCATGTTATATTTGATGATATTTAAAGAGATTCAAGTGCATTTCTTGCCAAGTATTTTAAGCCCAATACTTTAAAGGGTCCATAAAAAGGAACATTGTTCACTATACAAAAAAGGGGGATCATTTTCAAATAACTATTGGAATAGGGCTTAGATTTATATTTCATGATAGTATTCTAAGCCCATGTATTGGAATAGGGCTTTAAATTTATAGTTTGTTTCATTATTATAAGCCCGAGACAAAATAACTAGAGGATAAGATCTATGTAAAGCTACAGATTTGAACATTGACAAGGTCATAACCAATATAAAAGACAGTAGAAGTTGTTGAACATTGACAAAGTCACAACCAATATAAAATACACCTTACAACTTACAAGAAAAAATATTATAATCACAACAACAACATGTATATTTCTAAATAGAGATCAAACAATCTCATCTATCCTACCCATAACAAAAACAAGCTTTCCATTTTATTTTCTTAGTAAAAGTCAAGCAAAGAAGTAAGACATGATAATTCATAATGGCAAGGCTAACTCACTTGAGAAATGGTGTTGTCGCAAAGCAACCTTCTACCGAGCCTTTATTCAGTGGTTAGAGAACCAAATCTAGATGAACTAACCATCAATAGTGTCAAATTAGGATAAAACCTGATGGAAGGAAAAAGAGCAACCATTGAAATAATCCATGGAAGACTTTTCTGTAGGACCATCAAACTTAAAGATAGTTGTTCCACCCTTATATAGTTGTAGGATTAGAACAATAATTAAATTTTAGAAGTAGAGGGGGTGTGACCCTGAATATCAAATGGGCCTTAACCAGTTAACACATATTTGTCAAACTCTGTGTCCCATTGTTTATTACCTTGTCAGTCTGTGCAAGATAAGCTCCATGGATATAAGAAAAACAGCCCAGATTATCAACTAAGGTCCCTACATAATATTAATTTTAGTCAGAAATTGATAGCTCAAAATAGCTAGGCTGTTGGCTTAGAAGCAACCATCCTAGAGTGTGTTATATTGAGTTTTAGTAGCATATAGTTAGATCACAGTCAAAGCATAGATATTACAAAGTAGAAAATAACAGATGACAAAGTATGCGTTCAATGAATTTTAAAAATAAAATTGCAGCAAGGTTCAATGACGCTGAGATGTAGCAAATTGATATTGCGGCACTGCAGGATAAAACCTAATTATTAATGGAAAGTTGTTAGCAGTACCAAAAAATATTAAGCCTATACAGGTAAGAAAATGTGAAGCAAAGCTCCATACTCAAGTGTGTGAGCAGCCATACCACTAAAATTGCTGCTAGTTTTTGAAAACTTATCATTATCTACATCTTCCTTTGCTTGACACTCCATTTGCAGTTTGGTTTCAAGAAGTAATCATTGTTTTACAACCAAATAACATGCTAAATAATTTTCTATCTTCTCGACCCCTTCTTCATGCTCCAATATGAGTGAATTTGCACATCTGATAGCTGCAAGTTTACCCTGGGATTTTGTTGATACCCCCATGTCATATAAAATCCAATCCTTAAAGCCTCCACCAATTCTAGAGCAGTTACAAAAAAATATTTATGGCACTTCAAACATCCTTTAGTACTCTAACGCATTATTTGCATCCTCTGTTGGCTTTCCTAGAGCTTGGAACTCTTCTAAAGTTCAGGAACTAAACTTTAAACCTCATCAATTGGTAGCCATTCCAGCCATTGTTCACACTTCTTTTCATAAACCACCTGAACAAAATTCCCACAGAGCATTTTTTTCAAAGACCATGTGCTGCAATATGCCACAGTAGTGTCCACAAAAATTTCTTCACTGAACAAATGATCACACCATGCCTCTAAAATAAGACCTCTTTCTACCATCTTTGAAAATTTTAAGGCCGAGGGGAAAATGTTTTGAGATTACTCTTCATGAGCTGCAATCACTCCTTAAAATAAGAATCTCCGATATTTTTCAGAGAACTCTCATACCTGTGCAATCCTCCTTAAAATAAGAATCTCCGATATTTTTCAGGAAACTCCCATACCTGTGTAGTGTGCAATCTACAGAATAACACATAAGAGAAGACGTGTTCAAGTTCCTGCAGAAAAGGAGGAACTCTTTGGATAAAACTAGCTGTTCGATGAAACAATCTCAACAAGATGCAAATTATATAGGACTCGCTTGTAAACACTGAAAATTAGTACAGGTACTACAAATAATCCAACCATTTATTTTCACCTGCAATCTGCCATCTTCAACAAGTCCAAATATCAAGACCTTCAACTCTCCATAATGATAAACAGGAATAGCGCACATCCAAGGGCAACGTGACAAAACATCCTTCAAATTTAACCACTTTTCATTATACATCTTTGCAGGTACTATATATCTGCATGAAACAATATCACCATTCCCCATTGTGAAAGCTGCACATTTTTTCATAAGATTTGCAGCAATGGCTACCACCAATATTTCTTTAATGGTCCAGCAAAACCTTGAATAGAAACAAGCTTGATCACCATCACAATGCATTACCCTAAGAAGAACATAGGAGTGTAGCCATGTGAGATTGTATGTATCAACGTTTATAGTATGAGATACAAGGCCTTGCAACTGATCCCAAATATCCATATTTTCAAATTTCACAGTTCTTAAATTGCCATCCAATCGCCAAATCATTATCTGGGCCTCTAGAAGTGAAGACACTCTGAATTGCAGACTGAAACTTGAGATTGAAGAGAAACGTGGGAGGAAGTCTAAGAAATTGAAATTGAAATTGAATTGGAAAGGCTGCAAACCCATAACAAACAACACTGCTCCAGCAAAGATTTAGAGAGCTACCTAATCCATAAGCAGTCCAGAAAATACCATGCATTGGTGTTTCCGAGTTCAAGGAAACATTAACTTGTTCTTGCCCAAAGTAATTCCATTTTCGTTTCAGATACGAGTGATAATTACGGAAACCCCAATTTTGGATGCTAGACAACTCTTCATCTCACCAATGCAGCTGGCAGCTCTGAGTTATAGTTCCACTTCAACAACTCAATTTTGGCTCCTATTGGTCCATATATATCAAATAAACCTCCATCCAAACAGAGCCCCCCTAAAATGGATATTCACACAAGACTTTGCCAGAGTTATTGTCCAAGTCATATCGAACTGTGTACAAATTAGGAAGAGAATCTGAAAAATTCACAAATTTAAGGTAAATCAAGGCTAATTGATGCATTGAAAAAAGCAACATGGAAAGAAATTAAAAACAAAAAAGCATAGCCAAAAAGCATGAGAACGTTTTTGCTTTTATCAGCTTTTATAGCCAAAAAAGCATGAGAGCGTTTTTGTGAAACAATTGTTCAAGAGAGAGGGAGGCCAATGTATCCGTTGAAAGCAAGTATATATATACTATCAAATCTTACCGAAATTTTGCATTCACTGCCTCGACCTCCCATATTTCAGGTCTGGTCCCGTATTTCTGTGTGTGATTGGGCGTCTTAGTCTATGTGTGGTCATTTCTGTGTGTGATTGGGCATCTCAGTCTATGTGTGGTCATTGTATGTGGCTTGCGTCTGTGCTTGTGTGTATATGATAGAAGAGGATGCAATATTTGGATAATCAATATATTATAGTGCATATTTTTTTATAAAACTTAATAGGCAAAAGAGTGATATAAATATTAAGGTTTTGGTTTTTGGTTTATGAATATGTTTGAAATCAATATTTTAATATTTGATGAATATGTTTGAAATCAATATTTTTAATATAGTAAAGTTTATATTTTTTTATAAGATTTAATAGTCAAAAGAAAGATATAAATATTAAAGTTTAGAGGTGTTTAAATTAACACCAGTGTAGATCCAAATCCTAGGCTCTATCAAGCGCCCAGATGGATCAAATCTCTGGAGGTGCAAACCTCTTCTTAGGTATCCATTGATTTGATTCAAACCAAAAGACACATCTTTTTATTTAAGGTCCACATATAATATTTTTATTATTAATATTTAATATTATTTATGGCCGACATATAATACTTTTTATTATTTTTTATTTTGTTAGGAACGAACATTGCATCATTTCCCCACACATGGTTTTAAAACCATACGCAAAACCATATGCAAGGCCCTCCTACAACCATGGGTTGTTTAGGAGGCCTTGCACATAGTTTTAAAACCATTTGCAAGGCCCTCCTAAACCATGTACAATAAAATCATGGGTTGTTTAGGAAGCCTTGCACATGGTTTAAAAACCATGTGCAAAAGCCTCCTAAACCATGTACAATAAAACCATGAGTTGTTTAGAATGCGCCAACATTTTTTTGCTGATAATTCAATTTTGTGTTTTTTTCTTGACTCACATATTTTTTTTACGGATAATTAAATTTTTACTTTTTTATTGTTTTGTTAGGTAGGAAGAATACAACATCTTCCCCATATTATATTGTTTTTGAGGCTGACATTGATATTATTTTTTATTTTGTGTTACAAAATCTCTCCCATAATATTCACTATCACTATTATTTTTTGCCAGACATGTTGCAAACGTTACATCACGTTACAAGATCTCTCCCATAATATTCACTATCATTATTATTTTTTGCCGACATGTTACAAACGTTACATCACGTTACAAGATCTCCCCCCATACTGGGTTGTAGAGCGACTTTACAAGATCTCCCCCATACTGGGTTGTAGAGGGCCTCTTGGCGCAATAAATGTTATTATTTTATTATTGATATATATATGTATGTTTCAATTCTATAAAATGTAGATGAAAGGAAAAGTTAATATTAGTTAATTTTTTTTTTCAATTTAATATTAGTTATATACATAGTGATATCACTATAATTATGCTATATAAGAGAAATATAGGAGAAATTACGGTAGTGTTTATTCATTTAATAGATCTTACTTACAAATTAATTTTCAAAATTTTGTTAGAATTCTCAACTTACTTAAACATAGTTTAAATAAGCCAGGGGTGGGGTGAGTAGTGTATTATGTAGAGAGAGAGGGAGGGGCGGAGGGAGGGAGNGGGAGAGGGAGAGAGAAAGAGAGAGAGAGGGGGGGGAGCGAGGGAGGGGGAGAGAGAGAGAGAGAGAGAGAGAGAGAAGGGGACTTCTAGTAGCCTCTTGCTACTACCCCGTGACTGCTCCTCACCACAACGTGACTGCTCCTTCCATTATGACTGATCCTCCTTCCACATCAACTGCTCATCCTTTCACATTGACTGCCAGTGTATGTAGGGAAAACCTAACAAGGCTTGAGTGCTAGTAAAAGACACTAGAAAATGTTGTAGCAAAACCCTAGTTGATTAGGTTCACGTGGAGTGAACAATGAAGAAGAGAGAGGAGGTACAAGGGCTGCGATATTCACACCAGCGGAGATAAGATTACGATTTGACTTGGAGTGGTGATGATCTTCAATGATGACAAAATGAGTTGAGCTCCTTTATTTATATTCCATCAAACATAGAATGTTTCCACATAATTAGGAAGTTGACATTAGGGATTTCATTTTTTTCATCTTTGACCATTGACTTTTAATTTTTTGTGGTTCATTGGTCTTTTTGTATTTGTCTTTGAGCCACTTGTTCCTTCATTTGATGGTCACTTGGACCAATACAAGTTGTGCTAGGTTTTCTTGGTCCTTTAAGTGATTTTGTGACCACAAGCCATCTCAAGAGTTCTACAAGGTCCCCATGGTCCATTCATGCCCACTCAATGTACATCTTCACAAATAAGGAGGATTATTAAATGCTCTATCTTGATCTCGTCGTTGCCACCAAGATCAAGTATCATAGAGAAGGTCTCATGGCCCATAGATCAAGGAGAGGAATGCATCACTTGCCCAGACCCAGTCTAGGGCTTATGATGATGACCTAGTAACTGACCAGGTGCCTCATCCCCAGGCTGCATCATATGACTCAATCTTGATTACTTGGTAACTGAAAAAGCACCTCCACTCCCCCAGAGAATGGACCTCATCCCCAAGCTGAGGTCCAGTCCTAGACTGGGTTAATTTCCAGGTAACTGACCATGTGCCTCCATTCTCTCAGAGAATGGCCCTCAACCCCATGCTGAGGTCCCAATTCCAGATTGGGTTGATTTCCTGGTAATTAACCAGGTTCCTCCATTCTCCCAGAGAATGGCCCTCATCCCCAGGCTGAAGTCCTAGTCCTAGACTGGGTTGATTTCCTGGTAACTGACCAGGTGCCTCTATTCTCCCAGAGAATGAATCTCGATGTTGATTAGGAAAAATCACACTCCCTCTCAATGAGAGAGGTATTATCTATAATGCTAAGTTTGTCATGAAAGTATACAAACTTTGTTGATGTTAGAGGCTTCGTCAATATGTATGTGATTTGTTCATCGGTATGAATGTATTGAAGCTTCAGGGTACCTCACTGAACTAAGTCTCTAATGAAGTGGTACTTAATTTCAATGTGTTTTGATCTGTCGTGGAATATAGGGTTCTCTAATAGCTTTATGCAACTCCGATTATCACAATGAATAATAATTGATTCAATATTTCCACCAAACAGATCAGAGAGAATTTTCCTAATCCAAACTGCTTCTCTATAGGCATCACTGGCAGCAATATACTCAGCTTCAGTTGTGCTCTGAGCTATGGAACCCTCTTTCCTACTGGACCAAGAGATCATTGTCAATCCCATACTGAAGCAATATCCTAATGTGTTTTTCCGGTCTACTGCACTATCAGCCCAATCAGAGTCAACATATCCAACTAAACTGCTAGAGGTATACTTGAGCCCATAAGTGATAGTATCTCACACATATCTGAGCACATGTTTAGCAACTATCCAATGTATGTGCTTTGGATCTTACATGAACTAACTCAATGAATTTAGTGTGTAACAGGTATCTGGTCTCGTATGCACTAGATACATCAAGGATCCAATGAGTTGTTGATACTGAGTAGGATCCACAACCTTTGAACAAGTGGTTGAGCCATGTAACTTATTTAGGTTTGTTGTCATGGGTATGCTCATGGACTTGCAATCCTGCATTCCAAATCTCTACAAGACATCGGCTGCATACTTTCCTTGTGTCAGGAAGATCTATTCTGGATTCTGCCATACCTCTAATCCAAGAAAATAGTGCATCAGACCCAAATCCTTCATTTCAAATTTAGAGGTGAGCTCCCTCTTACATTGGGCTATCATTTGTTCCTCTCCAGTAAGGTACAATTCGTCCACATACAGAACTAGGATCAAGTCATTATTATGAACAACCTTAAAGTACATGTTGGAGTCAGCAGTACCTTTGCAAAACCCCAAGCTATGAAGATAGTTGTAAATTCTTGGATACCAAACTCTTGGGGCATGTTTGAGCCCATACAAGGATTTCTTTAGTTTACACACATGGGACTTCTCCCCATGAGTCACAAAGCCTTCTAGTTGTTCAATGTAGACTTTGTCTTCAATTTTTCTCTTAAGGAAGGATGTATTTACATCCATTTGTTGGAGTTTCCATCCAAACACAACGACGAGAGAGATGATTGTTCTCATGGTGGTATATATGGCGATGAGAGTAAAAGTTTTATCATAGTCTATGCCTTCTTTTTTAGAGAAGCCACGAGCTACGAATCTAGCTTTATACTTTTCAATGCTGCCATCAATGACATGCTTGATTTTGTAAATCCATTTAGATGTTACCACAGACTTCCCTGTTGGTCTAGGGACAACTTCCCACACATCATTTTTCATAATTGAATTATATTCTTCAATCATGGCAATATTCCATACCTGTAGATTTGTTGCTTCTTTGTATGTAGAAGGTTTTGCATCAATTAGATTGCTCATAAGACATGAGTACTTATGGGGCTTTATTCTATCTCTAAAGGTTCTAGGAGGAGCTTTATGCTTCTCATCTTCTTGTAATATTTCTCGAAACCAAGTAGGTCTTCTTTTGGAGGGAGGAGCCTCAAGTAGTTCTTCAGCTGGTCTTTCTGATTCCAAGGGTGAATTCGGAATTTGAGGCTCATCTTCTTCTTCCTCCCTCTGAACTTTTGAATGAGGAAAATCTAGAATTTTAGAAGGAGATTCTTTTGTATCCTTTGGAAGCTCTTTTGAGTGGCGGGACACAACTTCCTAAAAGAATATCACATTTCTACTGAATTCAATGTACCTTTGTCTAGGAACATAGATGCGGTAAGCTTTCGAGCTTTCTCTGTAACCAACAAATGTTCCTTTCTTCCTGGAGGGTTATACCTTAGATCTCTTTTCTTTTGGCACATGAATATATACAGGAGTGCCAAAAATCCTCATGTGGTCAACTACGGGTTTCTATCCCATGAATACTTCTTCTAGAGTATTTTACCTTAAGATGACATGAGGGATTATGTTTTGAATGTAAATAGCAGTACATGAAGCCTCAACCCACAAAGATAAAGGAAGATTGAGGCCATACAACATAGCTTTGGTAGCTTCATATATTGTTCTATTCTTCCTTTCTGCAACCCCATTATGTTGAGGGTTGTATGGCACTGTTAGATCCCTGTTGATTCCTACTTTTCGACAAAAATCATTAAACTCATTAGATTCAAACTCACCTCCATTGTCTAACCTCAAGTTACATATGTGTCTTCTTGTCTAGTTTTCAATTGGAGCCTTGAACTCCTTGCACTTGTCAAAATTTTCACTTTTAACCTTTAAAAGTAAATACTGGATTTGCGAGAGTAATCATCTATGAACTATACATAGTACAAACAACCACTCAAGGAAGGTGAAGACATGGGCCCACATATGTCAGAATGAACCATGTCCAAGATCCCTGTAGATCTACTGTTAATTCTGGAGAAGAATTTCTTAGTATTCTTGCCTAGAAAACAACCTTTGCAAACACCACTATGTTCATGAGAAAACTCAGGCACACCTGTAACCATCTTTTGAAGACCAGGGAGAGATGTATAATGAAGGTGTCCAAACCTTCGATGCCACAATTCACATTGGTCAATTATGTTGTGAACCAATGCCTGAGTGGAGTGTCTGGATTCTTTGTAAAGACCTCCCTCTCGAACTCTAATTAATTCAGCTCAACTTGACTTTTCATTCTTTTCCCATAGTAGAACCTTTATGCCCATGAAGATAACTTTGTAGCCTTTATCTTCTAAGCCAACAACTAAGAGGATATTCTTCTTCAAGCTAGGGACATATAGTATGTCTTCGTGTTCTTCCAGTCTATACAAAAAAATTGGATCTATGGAAGCCCTAGCAAGCTCTCAATCTGTTGTTGCTATCAAAGACTTGGATTCCACGTGGAATGTACCTGTTGTTGCCACGTGAACTATAGTTGTTTTTTCATGTACTGTACCTGCTTCCACCTCACCATAGGGTGTTGTTACCTGTTGCCACCTCACGAAGGTCTATTGGTGGATTGTTGTTGCTGTAAGGAAGCCCTAATAGGGCTTTGATGCTAAAGGAGAGCCCCAACAGGGGTAATGTGCATGTATGACTATTCAACTAGAGCAGTCATGACTGCTCCTCACCATCACCAAGACTTTAAGCAACCTCTTGCTGCTACCTTGTGACTACTCCCCACCACACCATGACTGCTCCTCCTTCCACTGTGACTACTCCTCCTTCCACCATGACTGCTCCTCCTTCCACCATGATTGTTAGTGTATGTAGGGAATCCCTAACAAGGATAAGGTGTTAGTAAAAGACATTAGAAAATGTTGTAGCAAAACCCTAGCTAATTAGGGTCACTTGGAGTGAACAACGAAGTCACTTGGAGTGAACAACGAAGAAGAGAGAGGAGGTACAAGGGATGCGATCTTCACACCAGCATAGATAAGATTATGATTTGACTTAGAGTAGTGATGATCTTCAATGATGACAAAATGAGTTGAAGTGCTCCTTTATTTATATTCCATCAAACATAGAATGTTTCCACATAGTTAGGAAGTTGAAATTAGAGATTTCATTCCTTTTTTCTATTATCTTTGACCATTGAATTTTAATGTTTTGTGGTTCATTGGTCTTTTGGTATGTGTCTTTGAGCCACTTGGTCCTTCCTTTGATGGTCACTTGGACCAATACAAGTTGTGCTAGGGTTTCTTGGTCCTTTAAGTGATTTTGTGACCACAACAAGCCATCTCAAGAGTCCTACAAGGTCCCCATGGTCCATTCATGCCCACTCAAAGTACGTCTTCATAAATAAGTAGGATTATTAAATGCTTTATCTTTATCTCCTCGTTTCCACCAAGATCAAGTGTTAGGTCTCTCAATCAGGGGTAGCTAGTCCATGGAGAAGGTCTTATATCCCATAGAGCAAGGATAGGAGTGCATCAATTTCCCAGACCTAGTCTAGGGCTTATGGTGATGACCTGGTAACTAACCAAGTGCCTCGTCCCCAGGCTGCATCATATGATTCAATGTCGATTACTTGGTAATTGGCCAAGCGCCTCCCTTCTCCCAGATAATGGCCCTCAGCTCTAGGCTTAGGTCTCAATTCCAGACTGGGTTAATTTCCTAGTAACTGACCAAGTGCCTCCATTCTCCCAAAGAATGGTCCTCAGCCCCAGGCTGAGGTCCCAACCCCAGACTGGGTTGATTTCCTAGTAACTAACCAGGTGCCCCCATTCTCCCAAAGAACGACCCTCATCCCTAGGTTGAGGTCCCAGTCCCATACTAGGTTAATTTCCTGGTAACTGACAAGTTCCTCCATTCTCCCAGAGAATGGATCTCGATGTTGCTTAGAAAAAATAGACACACATAACCATCAAAATTCAATCCTAGTTGGTGTTGGTGTATGAGGTGTGGCAGTTAGTGGTGTGCTTCTAAGGAACCAACTTTCCAATTTACCGCAACAGTTACTTTACCAACATAATCATCATAAAAAGAAAGATTCAAAATTTTAGTGATCCAAAACTTATATTTATTTGCATACAATAAACTTTGATCAATTTTAAACTTTTTCAATGTATTCAAAAGAAAGTACTATTTTGATTCCAAAAACAAGTCCATGAAGTTTATGAACTAATAATAATAATAAAATTCTCAATATATAATAGAGTTGCACTCTTTGGTTTTAGAAACATAAGCGAATTGTCTCTACTAGTTATCTCCTATAAATGTGTTTTTATACCTCCCATCAACTCGGTCTCTTAGATGAATTCAATTAACCTTTAAGGGATGACTGTCAAAATATTCAGTTAACACCCAATTATCAAGTCTTGTTTTAAATAAAAGGGAAAGAACTTGGATATAGAAAATTTCAAAATCTTCTTTTATATCACAATTCAATAGAGCGTATACCAGAAAACTAAAGTAGTCATAGGAAAGATACGAAAAGAAAAAAAAATCATACCAATTGAGCAGTCTACCCCAATATAACCTGGATGACATTCACACAATCCAATTGGGTTGCATGCACCATGCCACTACATTTAGTAGGGAAAGTTCTTGTAGTGAATAAGCTCCCTCTGAGATAACTTTAATGAAGAAAATATATACTAGAGTAGAATATAAATTCACAGTTCATATCTATATGTCCTATCTAAAACAAAATATTGAATCTTGGTTTCCTACTATCTCACAAACAATCAATAGAATGAACTTACTTGTACTGTGGTCATCACTAATAAATCCAAAAAAGCAATGACATTTCCTCTCTATGCATTCACCATTCAAGTTACATGAACGTGGGCATTGACCAAGTAATGTCAATGGTGTATCATCACAAAGTTCACGATAATCAAGACAAACCAATCCACCTGCAATGCATGGTGAAATATAAGAAAACGCTTGATCACAAAGTTAAAACTCAAACAAATACAACAACCTAGTACAATAAATGTTAGAAATCATACCATTGAATCCTGAAAAGAAATTGCTCCACTATATTAAGGACACATTTTCCATATATCATAAAAAATAACCTGGATAAACACATAACTACCTTCATCTCAAACAGACTCATCATTACAACTAAACTCGGTAAAATGCGTTAACTACAATGTAAGGAGTGGTGGGGGTAATCCCCTACACCTTGAGTTATTTGACCACTTTTCCGTAACTTAAGATAATGCAGCAAATCTTCACAAGACTAAAGAAAAACAAAAAAACTAAAATGGCTTTGTGGTAAAATGAATATTTTTTCAAGTCAATTATGATAGTGTCACACTACCTGCAAATTTTCCAAATCTTTGTATTGAGACGATGCAGTAAATCTTCACATGACCAAAGAGTATCAGAGAAAATAAATGGTCGTGGGATAAAATGAATATTTTGTCAAGTCGATTGCATAGTGTCATACTACCTGTTTCTCCCCAAGGTCATAGGAATGCTGATTGGAACTTCCTCTTTTCATCCCCAAAGTATGGGATGTTGAACCAACTTCAATAGCCTTATTCAATTTAATATAGAAATTATCACAAACACGATATAGTTTATTATGATTTGGAGCCAAATAATCCTTGAGGGTGTTCTTAGAACTGCACGCATGGAATAAAACAAGCCCATAGTTATAGAAAATGACATTTTCTTGTAAAACCAAATGGAAGCCGAAAACTTGAACTCATATATTGATCAACTACTTACACCCACTTATGAAGACATGTAGCTACTGTGAAATTAGAACCACACACTATACTTTTGACTTGTTTGCCTTTTAATGCTTCAACCAACGTTGGAGAATTTCTATCTTCAATATCATCATGACCTAGACATCCATTTGCCCCCTTTCCTCATGTGTACACTTCTTTTTTATGTACTGCAACATGATAATCACCACAAGCTATATGTTATACAAATACATTACAAAGCTTACCTTCCACACGTATTGGAAGCTTTGGACAATAAGATTGAGGATTTCACACCTAACCATTAACAAGGATACCCATTGTATAATATACATGCCTTGAAGTTGTGAGATCCATTGTAAGGCTATGCCCATATGTTACTTGTCAAAAATTAGGTTCAACAGGTGTATCCACACAAGTTGGAACAAGTCTGGTATCCTTGTCTCTATTCTTAAGCCTTCCTTTATCCTTATCTCCCAAAACAAATAGCTTCCTATATCATCAATTGCTAGAGATTGAAGACCCTACCATAACTTCCACTACAACAACAATATGCCACACTGCACAAGCTGCTCTAACATTCCTCAATCCCTTTAAGGATTCAAATTCTCTAGGTGAAGCTGCACTTTTTCGATCCCAATGCTCAAACACACCAAATTTTCCATCACCAAACATAAACAATTGACCTGCTGAAGTTACAACAATAATGTGCCAAGGTCCACAAGAAATTGAAGAAACATGTATTACCTCCAAAAGACCATTTACGTTTTTAGATACCCCTTGACTCACTTCATTCTCATGTCCTAGAAGCCCAAAATTATGATTTCCATCACCCCATGTCTAGAGATATCCCAAGAGGGTGACAACACATTTATGATACTCCTCACAATCTACAAGTTCAATGTTCATATTGGAAAGAGAATCTACGAGTTTAGGATAAGAAATATCTATATCCACTCCATGACCAAGCCAACATCCCAATTCCTCTCCCTAAGAAAATACCCCCCCCCCCCTTCTTTGTTACTACAGGAACATGTCTCCCACCACAAGAAATATTATGAATATTCAACACCACTGCTTATTCCAAACCTTTTGGTAAAAGACCATCTATTTTGATATCAGTATAATTTCCTACTCTATACACACCACCACCCAAAACCCCATCCCTAGTTCCTTCTCCCATATAAATACATCTCCCAAGGCATACCCATCATCTTGACCTAAACCTTGGTTTGATGAACTTATTGTACTGGCCAGACTAATTCTAAAAGTATCCATTGTTGCTTCTCTAGCATGTCCATTTACACTGTCTAAACTTGCTTATGATGAAACTGAGTGAAGAAAACCTCCAATATAATCATACTGAAAGAAACCTTTTGGTGGTACAACATACAATATCCCATCAGAAAAAAATCCTTCTCCAAACCATGTAAAGTAGGAATCCCATAAGGAATCTGACTATGGTGAGAGTCTCCTCTATCATGAACTAACATGGGGAAAAATGTGACTCCAAAAGACAATTGTTGACTAAAAATGTTAGCAACAAAGAGAGCGAAGAAACATTGTATCTACTAATCTAGAAACAACTTGAGAAAAAAAAATGATTGCTACTTGGAAAATAACAACTGGAGTTTGACAATGAACTCTTTGAAAATCCCAATATGATCATGTCATACCTTCTGTACATTGTCTACACTACCAAATGGGGAGATCATAGGGGAATTTCTTCTAGTGTAAGAAGTAATAGGGTTGTTTGTTTCAGATGATGCTACTCCATCACTTTTCAAGTTTGTTTTCCATTTTATATATTGACCACATGAAATAAATGTTTTAAGTCCAACAAACCATACTTCTGCTTCATCTTTATCTTTACAAATATGAAATTAAAAAAAATAACCTGCCCTTAGTTGCTCTAAAGTAAAAATTCCACTTAAATGCAAACTTAGAACATCCTAATTTCATACGTGGAGACAAAATTATATATATTTTTTGTATTGGTTGAAGAATAAATACTTTGTGGTACATAGAACAATCAAACTTTATTCATTGTTGGGGTAGATCAATTCCTTGTACTCAGATGCGCAACCTTAAACAAGTTCAAAGAACTTGAGAATATCAAGATGCTTCCTCAAGAGGATGTTTTCAACACTTCTTAATGGTGTCAGTTGGAACATTCTTTTAGGAGTGAGGAGTACATGGTTAAGGGGGATAGGGTTAGGTCCATATTCCCAACATTTATGATGGTGAAAAACCATATAAATTCCATTCTTACTTCCTTGAGAGGAAGAATGCATCTAAAAAACAATTAGGCCTTAGAATACCTCATGGAAAACCTAAGGAGGATCGGTGGGGTAAAGAGTATGTTTGCATTACATTCTCATAATGTATTCGCCCGTTACTGACTTCAAAAATGCTATACAAGAATGTTTAACAGTGATCCCCACCAAGCTTTTTGTTATGGAAAGGGATAAGTTGAGGAAGGAAATATCCAAGACACATAGTCTATTGTAAGTCCATGATACACAGTCTAGTTTATAGGAAAAAGGACATTACTTATAGTCTCAACTCTCAATGGGGGGGAGGGTATATAAGGGAGGTATACTCCTATTTCACTAGGCACTTTATACATACATTTCCTAAAGATAAAGTTGTTCATTTCAACTACTACAAACTTCTTTTTCTTGAAGCAACACCGTATATGCTCCCTCAAATTCTCTCCTTATCCGTTCATAAATAAATATGGAATGTAATTTAGGCATCAAATTCCCTTTCTTTAATCCATTCAAACCAAATAAAGATTAGATAATTTGAAGAACACATCCATTGAAAAAGAAAATAAATACTACATAATGAAGTCCACATATATCACAATAAATCTTTATTAAAGAGAAATCAAATAAATCAGGTTCAAGGTACACGATATCTACCTCTCTTTTTTCTATTTTGCTTCAACTTCAGACATCTTGTTTCATATTTTCAAACCCGGATGGGGAATTTTTTGCTGTATCCTAGGCATGCCTCTTCCGAAACTGAGAAGGTGCTTGCTTCTTGTGCTTGTTGCAGTATGTTTTTTTAAGTGTTCCAGAGTGGTGCCTCCAATCCTATGCAATCTAATTCTAGTTTTTTATTGGCTACAAAGCAATTCAATTATGGTGATTACAGGAGAAGTTAGAGATTTACTAAGACTAGGATTAGAGGAGTTGCACTAAAGATAATTTTACGTAACTCTTTGAAATCCATAGAAAAGGAAACATTGTATAAGTAAACATACCTTCCTTGTACTTATGGAACATACCAATTTTTTTATTGATGAGAAATACTAATGATGTTAGAATAATCACCAAGGTGAGAAAATGGGAAATTATCAATACACATTCCAAACCCTAATGACAAATCCCAAGATTAAATGTAATATAATAGTCGTGTTGGGATTATTTTCATTTAAATCAACAAACCATGCCATGCAAGGAGTGAACATGAACAATATCAACAATATTTATTCCTTACAGGACATCATGAAGCAATGGTGCACAAGCTACTAAATGACTTATAGGTCCATGATAGTCTATAGGAACGGGATCTAAAAGAAGCTTTAAAACCAATCATCTTGTATGTTCTTGTAGGTATGGCTAATAATGAGAAAATAGAGGACAAAAGGAACAAAATTTTATCAATTTATTTCCTTAAGCATATATGATATAAGAAAAACATTCCCGAGAAAGTAAGATCCTAAGACAACAGACAAGGTGATAAATTCCCATGTTTTTAGTATATACATATAGATCACTAAAGCTTGTATACTGAATGTGAATTGCAAGGTATCAGAATTTGTATTCATTAAAAAGTAGAAAATACCGTCAACGTGATTTCAAGGACTATATTATAATAGAATGTAGTACTCTATTCATTTCAATGTTCCACCAATGTAATTTCATATCACCTATACATTCCATCCACGAATAAGAGATGCACCACACAAAATCCTAGTTGCATTAGACCTTTCATCCTCTAATCCATTAATTGCAGTTTGAAGTTGTAAAAGAAAATAGAATACATTCTACATAAGATAAACCAATTAAAATCTAAAAAATCATCTCAAACAATTATATATTATGAAAATGAAATTCATAATATCTTCCATCATCATAAATGCAAATTTCTAGAATTCTTACATTTTGAAATCATTTAAGCAAACTAGTTTCAATGGAGAAACACACTTTACTTCCCATCATATATGAGGCTTGCACAATAAGTTATTCTCAACATTGTCAACAGTTATGTATGTTAACCCTTCATTAACCTAAATATAAAAAATATATATCATTATTCCAAGTATGTAACAATATTCTATCCTGCTCCAATTCAATGGATATTGACTTTCTATACAACAATCTATTTAGTACACTCACACAATTTGTTCACTCTAAAAGACTCATGCAATAGGGTTAATAAATGTTGGACGAATTAATTGTCCAATGAAATAAACAACTGAAGCTCTTAGAACATAAATTGTCAACCTGAGGAAGTATTTTATTTCTAAGCTATCGTGCAATATCTATGAAAGTACAATTTCTACCTTACACTGTTGATCTATTGGTATGAAATTGAAACTCGTTGTAAACTAGGTCACACCTTGAAAAGAAATCAAACCCCAAACCTATTCATAAACCACATTGTAAATCTAATCACACTTTAAACATTGCAATAAAAATCAACTCTTATGAATCAAGATCTTATTATATAAATCTAAAAGAAGTGCTATGTTGGACAACAATATATCAAAACGAATTAACCTAAATAAAAACAACAATAAATCTAACAATGAATAAAATCAAGAAATAAATAAAAAACACATTCACACACTAACACACATACAATCACACTACCAGTATCTGCTCAGGGAAGACGACCCTTGCTCCACTGAGACGAGCCATATCTCCACAATGAAAAATCTACAACTCTGCTTTAAGAAAACACCAACATCTATTAACCAAGCTTAAACTGTTACAAAGTTGGATCCGAAGAGAATAATGAATTGGGATACCAATTTTTCAACTCCTTGAGCATGAGATTGATTACATATTTATACATAAAAATATCTCATGAAGATGAGGAACCAAATTCCCAACTTGAAATTTGTTTTAAAAAATTGCTAATTTGAAACACCGACTACAACAGTAAATCTAGAAAAATACCCTTTAAAGAACCGCTCGTAGCTCTCAATCCATGGTTGTTTTGGGGGGTTTTCTCACGAGTCAAGTAATTGAGGTCGTTATGCACAAAACACATGTCCCGGATTTTTGAGATTCTTCTTCACATGCCCATATCCAATGCAAATCAATGTGTTCTTATCCAGCACATGTTTTTTGTTGGGACCGTTTGATCATGAGTTGGAGGCTACCATGTTGGATCTGGGTATGAATTCAAGATCAGGAATCCATGTCATCAAACCTAAGAACACAACCATCTTGTATATTTCCATGTAGACGTGTGCTAGCATGCCAACTTTGGAAACTTGAACCATGAGTGTTGCTATAAGAGATTGCTTCGTAAACCATCATCAATAAAATCATGCATAATAGTTTCCAATTCATAAAAAATAAAGAAAAATTATCATTATTAACCACTAAAGCATCAATGGGAGTAATATGGTATTTTACGAACAGTTACAACAAATGGATGGAAAATGGAATGATAAATGGGAAATAATAGGAAGAAGAGGGATGAAATAGGTGTCTATAGGTGATGAAAATAGGGACCTCCCCGAAACTGAATTTGTTGCATGTCCTCATGGAACCAAACCTGTATATCATCCAAACTAGAATGACTCATGTGATTGTTGCTTTCATTCTACCATGCATAGTGACCAAAACCACTATGCTTTACTATTGATGATGTTAATGGAATATGATGCTTCTTTCCAAATAACACTTGAAACTTCTTCAAACAATGATTGTTGCATTTCTCATGAAAGGACAATCTTAAAACATGCCATCGTTAGTAAATCATGAACACAACAAGTGATGATTTCTCAATATAAGGTCATCTAGATCATCTTAGCACCTTTACGCCTCATATTCATAGACATCATACCTTCAAAAGTATCCCTCAAGTGATTTCTAGCAATTTTGATGGAGTTTCAACAAAGTGTAGTGGATTAGCAACAATTTTGAAAATTCTAGTTTGTATGCAAACCATAACTTGGATGAAGAAATTTTGTGGTTATGTAATACTTCACCTTTTAATACATATTCTTACCAAAAATTATAGCAACCTAATGCACGAATCCCAAGATATCATGTTGCTCAAAATCCTTGCTGAAACTCTACTAACACATTGTTGAATCAGTGTTGAAATAGATGAATTTCTCAAGTACAAAATGGTTAAGGCTAAAAAATTTCATGCAAGTTCTTATTAGTCTAGTGTATCTCTGTACTAAATTTGGGAAAGACCTGGTTCATAGGTTTTTAGAAATGAGGAAATAAGTCATTGAAAGTCTATATTAGCAAATTTTTATAGGAGTTTCAATAGTTGTTTCAGCAAACTTTTTGAACCAATTTTTCACAAAATATAAACTGGGTTTGGCTGAAATTTCACAAGAAAGTTTTTACTAGTCCAATGCATCTTCACACCAAAAATCAAATATACCCACATCACGGATTTTGAGAAAAAAATCAAATTGGTTTTAGGTGATGATGGTCATTTTTCGAAATACGTGAAGCATTTTTTTCCCTAAAATCTTGTGAGTATATTCCTCTTACCACAATGCTTCTACTCACCAAAAATCAAATCCATTTGATGCATGGATCTCAAGATACAGGAAAAATGGTTGTAGGTGATGATGGCCATTTTCTCGAGACTGTGCAATATTTTTTTTCTTCTGAAAATTGGTGAGTATGTTCCTCTTACCACAATGTTTTTGCTCACCAAAAAGTGAATCCATCAGATGCAGGGATATTGAGATATAGGAAAATGGTTGTAGGTGATGATGTCCATTTTCTTGAAAATCGTGCATTGGATTGAGTTGAAACTTACCAAGTTTGTTCATTATGAAACGATGCTTCTTTCCTCCAAGTTTCATGAAGATCCAGTTTACCAATTGCAATATATGTCCATTTTAATTTCTGCACTTTTGCAAGCTGTGAATGAGTAAAAACAAGTATGTTTGCAAGATTGATCTAAGCATTCACATTAGCAAACAATGGTTAGCCGTGAACTCCACAAAGAATTCCAGCAACCACTCCCCCAAACTGAATATGTTCTCATTCTCAAATACCTTGGAAAATATAAACCAATATATGCAGTATACAATGATTCTTAGATTAATTTCCACAAACTTTTTCATCTTTAGCAATTGGTCCATTT
This sequence comes from Pseudotsuga menziesii, assembly GCA_001517045.1. NCBI lineage: Eukaryota > Viridiplantae > Streptophyta > Pinopsida > Pinales > Pinaceae > Pseudotsuga > Pseudotsuga menziesii. Next base: position 325,852 of record LPNX010318305.1, on the reverse strand, counting down.
CTCCATGGAAGAGAACACAATGTATATTTGTTTGTTGAGTATAAGATGCTTGCTCAATTATGCTTACAGTCCCAAGGTGCCCTTAAAATCCTTGGTTCATATGAGAGTATGACGCATGTCTTGTGAGCCAATAAAGAAAGCTAAAATAGACAATTATAAGGACAAGATGTTTCTCAAATAATTAATTTAGGCACCAATGAACTTAGACTCCAACCATGACAGTCAAACAAACAACTATAAAATCCATTAAGAGAGTTGGAAATTTACTATATTTAACTGCAATTGGCCATGTGTTGGAGTATACTCACAAAACGTTGCAAGCATCCTTTTAAAAATTATTTATGTTACCATAAAACCTCTAAAATGATTGCACTTAGATTTCTATCAAGCAACCCATATGTATAAAGTGATTGATAACCCACACACCATATGATATAGCTTCTCTTCGCAACTTATGTGGATGGGTAACTGGTAATCATGGAATTTCAGATCTCAAAACAACTTGGGTTGTTGCTATATAAAGATAAACATATTAGCTCGAAGGATGATTTGTCTTTCATCATTGTGGGAGATTGTTACACTACAAACAAGACTTTTTTCTCTAAATGTATTCTTTGTTGGATGGCGGAAAAAACTTGTTCTATTGTAGGTCCTTGTGTCCAACCTGTGTTTTTCTTCCAATAGTTTCCTTACCATGTGTATTAGTTGCTTAATTTCTTTTCGTTGTTAGTTTTTTTGTGGGAGCAGAGCATATTTACTCATTGTTGGCTCTTGTGGGCAACTGTTAGCACCATTTTTGGTTAGCAGTCGGAAGGGGCAAGCCTATTGAGAAGTAAGGTGTTTTATAAAAAATTTGGATGACATGACCAATGGCGTGTTGTAAAGGTGCTTAAAGGATGTTATCAGGAGCTAACACTAAAGTTCAAACCTGTATTTCCTAGAAAAATCATGGATTAAGCTTTGGAAATAGGTTCAAAATGAAAATGTGCACCTATGGTATAGACCTAAAAGTTTGGACAATTTAGATCTCCAGAAAGGAAGATCTACAATTGACATTTAATTCGCTACAAGGAGATGCAAGGTAAAAAGAAATTTCATGACTAACGGAAAGGTTTAAAGGGAAGACTAGATCTACAGTTATGAAAAAGTGGAAAAGAGATCTACGACTGAAGATTATTCCGCTGGTGAGACTTGCGTAGAGAAACACAATTTTCCAATCAACGGAAAATCTTATATCCTGTGCAGATCTATGGTGGTGATTTAAAGACAAAGTTGATCTACGACGCATAATGATTTCGTTGGGGGAACATGCACAAGGAAAATTAAGTTGAGAATCAACGGAATTATTAAAACCAGACACAGATCGATGACGAGGATTGATGCTTGGTAAGACCGATGACTGAGGATGATTTTGTCGATGGAAGCTACACTGATGAATAAAATTCTAAAATTAGTGGAATGAGTTAAAGGGCCCACATAATCAAAGGCGGATATTTAAAAATGAATAGATCTATGGTCTAAGGAGATTCCTCTATCGAAACATGAACAGAGGGAGTTTAAAAGGAGCTTAGTGGAATATGTTAAAGGGTAGCATAATTCGACGGTTGAGATTGAGTTTGATAAAGATTGAAGATGAAGAATGAGTCCACTGGGAGAATAGGCATGCTAGATGAACAGTTGGCATTGAGCACAATGGTTAAAGGGAGAAATTGATCAATGGTTAGGATTTGTGAGGAATAAGATCAAGGGTTGTTAGAAGATCCAGTGATGAAAGTTGTGCATTGTTTACATTCTAGATGGACAATGGAAAATCAAGGAGAGGATTAGGTGTAAGGAAAGATCTACGGTGTCAAACCAAATGTGGAGAACCTCCTGCAATAAACAATGAGAATACACGATATAACATAAATAATGGAGCACAGAAGAGATTTTATTTATCGTAGGCCACTTCGAGGGGGAAACCTCCTTTGAGCAAGCTCAATACAAAATAACTCTTAGATGATTTCATTGGCATCAACAATTACTTATATACTAAGTCTAATCTAGACAACTATTACTCCCCATGAATGTGGGATAATACAACATACTAACTAGATGACTTAACAACAACTATTAATCCCCATGAATGTGGGATAATACAACATACTAACGAGACGAATTACAAAGCATATGTGTCCAACACAATATACTAACAAAATAAAGAGGAGGTTTGACATAGGTTCTTAACATCCCTTCCCTCTTAGAAAATCGTTGTCCTTAAATATTTAGATGTGGAAACTGTTGTTGAATCTGGAGGAGTGGTTCCCACGTAGCGTCCTCTGGTTCAATGTTGTGCCACTGAATTAAGACCTATGTGATGGATCGAGAGCGAAGCTGACGAGTGCACTTATTGAGGATGTCCTCTAGATCCAAAATGATGGATCCTTCATTATCGAGTTTTGGTAAAACAGTTTGTGCTCTGATGTTGGTGCCAATCACTTTCTTCAGACAAGAGACATGAAATACTGGGTGAATGCAAGAGGAAGGAGGAAGTTCCAATTTATAAGCAACGGACCCAATCTTTTGAAGAACCTTATATGGCCCATAGAACTTTGGAGTGAGATTCTGATGCCCTTTGAGTTTCAAGGAGGATTGCTTGTGAGGCTGCAGACGAAGAAAAACCAAATCACCAACTTGAAAAGTGTGCTCAGACCGGTGCTGATCGGCCTGTTGTTTCATGCAATTTCTTGCTATGTGAAGATTGTCCTGAAGAATCTGATCTCGGTTTCGAAGAACCATGTCAATTTCCTGAACTGGTGAATTGTTGGGAGTGTATGGAAGGATTAATGGAGGTGCCTGACCATAAACTGCTTCATATGGAGTCATTTTAGATGCAGTATGGTAAAAAGTATTTCCCACTGATGTTGTTGTTCAAAGATGAAGCAATGAAGATAAGTTTCCAAACATTTGTTGATGACTTCAGTATGACCATTTGTTTCTGGGTGATATCCTGAACTCATTCAGTTTGGTGCCAGTGAGGCAAAATAGTTCGGTCCAAAAATGGCTTGTGAAAGTTGCGTCACGGTCTGAGACAATGGAGGAAGGGATTCCATGAATATGGAATATCTAGTCCATGAACATTTGAGCAACTGAGGAGACAGTATATGGATGGTTGAGAGCACAAAAATGACTATATTTGGAGAGTCGATCAACCACAACCAATATTACGGTCTTCCCTCCATATTTAGGGAGCCCTTCAATGAAATCCATCAAAATATATGTCCAAATCCTTGTAGGGATGGGAAAAGGTTCGAGAAATACGGGGAAGGAGTGTAGTTTCACCCTTGTGGCATTGATAGGTAGCACATTCGGCAACCGTCTTTTGAGTTTCTCATTTCATTCCCTTCCAAAAGAAGTTACGTCATGTCCGCTCATATGTTTTGAGGAACCCAAAGTGTCATGTCGATGGAGAAGCATGGAGTTCATAAAATACCACATGTTTAAGATCTGTGCTCTAGGGAAGCACCAGACAACCCTTGTATCTCAGAGAAGAACCATCCCAAGAGTAATGTGCTACCACAGAAGGGTTACTGGCCAACTGTTGGATGAATTCAGATAATGAGGAGTGTAATACCCCAGTTTTGACCCCGTTTACATTAAAGGGTACATGATGTATATTTTGTAATTAATCATGGTGAGGAGCTAAAGGCAAAAGCCCCACCTTCGATTCGGTTGTGTTATGTTTCGGCAATAGGGATCGTTGCCGATGGTATATTGTGCTATCCGACACATTATATCTTTGGCATCATGTAAATACGCACATCAATTTAATGAAACCTACAGCCAGCTACGACGGTGCAATGTTAAATGAAAAGAGCATGATTCCCAAGGGTAAGGGGGGGGATTGCTAAATTTGGACCCACGGGGAAAATCCACATGTCGCCACTCTCTTTTTGTCTCCTTAAACCACCACCTTAGTTTTATGTTGTTAGGAGGGACAGCGATTGGCTGGCAGGAAAACCACGCTCACGCATGCACCCACTCTCCACGACGTGCCTTCTGGGTAGCGGATGGTCTGCCCACTAGGTTGATCACGAGTATGTTCATCTCCTCTCATGTGGGCTGAGATAAAAGGTTCCACGTCCCTTTGTTTGGGTTCACCCTTCCTTTCACACACCGCCCTGTTAATCGAAGAAAATGTTCTTCCTCGCGTTCAGACAGAAAGTTTGTGTTGCGACCCCTCCATTGGGGGACTGTAAATCGTTGTTGGGATTATTCACTATGGGTTGTTTTTCTGAGGTTTCTAAGTGATATGACATCCTCCTATTCATGCAAGGAATTCGTAACTTCTACCTTTACCAGGCTACGTAGCGTCCTATTTTACTCCACCATTGCCGATTGTGAAGGATGCATTGGCTTCACCGTTGAGAAGGGACCATTGTTGGGAAACATTGCTGGTGTGTCTGGATTGTGGAGCGATCTGTTGTTCATCGTGATCCGTGTTGTGGTTTCCTTCTATGTTTTTCATTCACAATTTTGCTTTGGCTATGTCTTTTTCCCTCACGCGCAGATAGAGAATCGGTTCCTTCCCCATTTGCATACTGCGTGTTTTCCTCGTTGTTTCTTTATGGGATTGAGCTGCTAATCTATCCCTGGTTGGGTTGCTGCATGTGCAAACATCCTTTTGGGGTTTTACTGTGTGTCTATGTTTCCCCTGTCCATGTTGGGAGTTTGGTTTCTTGTCCATTGCAGACTGTAGATTGTTGCCATCGTTATGATTGTGAAGTTGGGACTGTGGATTTACCCTGGGTTGGGTTGTTGTGTATACAAGAACCTTTTTGGGGTTGCTGCTAAGTTGTTCTGGCCATGCTAGAGCCAAGAACAACTCTGAGTTGTCTTGTGGACTAGAGCCATGTTCACCCTTTTGTTTGGGGTTGTCACCCTGTGGTGTTCATCTTCTTCACAGAGTTGTGAGCTGTTTGTTTTACTGCAGCATGCAGTGGTTGGTCTTTGGACTGTCGAGAGTAGGATAAGAGGTTGGGTTTGCTTGAGAAAACTGGTGTTTGAGGCCACCAGCTTAGTATTTATCCTTTCCTAGCTCCTTGACGGCCTGATAAACCCTACTGTGTGGGCTTGGTTGATTGGTGTACCGGCTTGGCTATGTGTGAGCCTGCTTGACCCTTATTCCTTGAGGAATCATGCCCAGCTCAAGGGTGGCAGTGTTGCTAAGAGATTGATGAGCACGCTGGCCTATGGTTGGGTGGAACGTTGCAGTGACGTAGCTGGTTGCGGGACGAATTCTTATCAGATGAGTATTCATGTCCATTTTACCTCTGCAATTATATTTATTGATTAATGAATATGATGAACATGTGGCATGCTTGAATGAATGTTTGTTTGCTTCCATTATGTATATGAAGGGTTATGCATCTTAGTATGTATTATGTTTAAGCTTTTTATTTCAGCATTATATGCTTGTTCATGTTCATGGGGTTGTTTGCCCGTATGTTTGGTGTTAGTAGCGTCCTCTTCACCGGTCAGAGGGTCAAGGACGTTACAATGTGGTATCAGAGCCAAAGGTTGCAGCATGGGCCTGAATGGGCCATGAAAGGTTAGATAGCAGAGGCAGGTTGCCTTTTGCCCAGCAGCAATCAGAAATTTGTGGCAGGAAAATTCAGAAATTTTTCTAAGTGCCAGGATCATTGGCCCATCGAAAAACTTAGTGACAAGTTCTTTCGATGCAGTGGAGCACTTAGTGGGAAGGCCACCTGACAGATAGTTGATCCGACGACCAAAGCAGTGGGAGACAGAGAGGGTAATTTAGAAAATTTTCTAAGTGTTTGGTCGTCGGCACATCGGCGAACTTAGACAGATGGACCATCAATGCTTAGCCGATTGAGTGCCGCCGTTACGGATGGCTAGATCACTATGCCTCCGACGGGTAGAGCCTCCGACCGCCGATTGCGCAGAGGTTCCAAAATTTTTCAAAGTGTTTGACTTCGTTGGCCATCGGAGTATGTTAGTAGTATTCATCGTCGATGAACTGCGCCGCTGTTGCGAATAACTAGAACACTATCCTTCCGACGAGAAGATGTTTCGACTACCGATATCGATCAAGTTATGCTTCAGCCGCCGATCGAAACATATTAACGGATTGGGCCATTGATTGGAAAAAGATCGAAGATGACAAGCCACCGTTACGGCTACTGATTGAACTATTTCATAGATGAATAGAAGATAGTTGAGCCGATGAAGTTCGGAAAGGAAGAGAGAGAAGAAAATTTTCGAAAAGGAAGAGAGATAAGAAAAAATTTGAAAATTTTTCTAGGTCCTAGAATCATCGACCATCAGTGATGGTTAGTTGATCACATCGCCCATGCTCAAATTAATCGTTCGCCGATGAGCTACGTCAGGTAAAGTTGTTGGTTGAACATCTGTCGTTGCGGAAAGCTTGATGACTAATCATCCGATGCGTAGGACACCCGGCCGCTGACGCAATAGGCTAGTCTATGCTGTCGCCGATGAATAGTCGAAGAAAGAGCCGATGGACAAAGAAAATTCAAAAAAAATTCTAAGGAACAAAATCATTAGCCATCGTAAAATGATAGTGGTATTGGTCGTCGATGGACGTCGGAAGAAGTTGATGATTCGCGCGCCACCATTGTGGAAGTCTAGAGAATTAAGCTTCTGATGGACAAACGCTCTGACTGCCGATGTCGATGTGTTTGAGGGTTAAATCGCTGATACGATGGAGAAGGTTAAGGGATTGGGTCGCTGATGAAAGACGTCGAAGAATTTAGTCGATTGGGATTCCGTCGTTGCAGCTGCCTAGAAGACTAACTGCCCGACGTCGTAGCCGTTAGTGTTTTCGACCGCTGATCGAAAGATTGCAGCTGTTAGTCGTTTCGGCATCCGACAGAGTTGCGGTCTGCAGGAACCACAGTGAATTTAATTGCCGCCGTTACGGATGCCTAAGGAGCTATCCACCCAATGGATAGTGCCCCGGTCACCGACGCTGCAGAGAAAGTTATTCTTTGAATCGTCGGTGCGACGGGGAGACTTGTGGTTCAGATTGCTGGAAATTAATTGACGAACTGTCGACGGGTTGTTTGCGGAAACCATAGTTGGTTTGTTGGCCACAGTTGCGGCTACCTAAAGAACTATCCACCCAAAGGATTATGGTTCGGATCAGCGATACAGCGAAAAAAAAAAATTTTACGTGAGGAAGTCGTCGATGCAGCAAGAAATTATTTTTGTTAGGGCCGTCAATGAGCGTCGGAGAAATTTGTTGCTTAGATCACCAAAGTGTCGGAGTTGTAGATGGGATGAGACCCGATAGGGAGAAAGAAATATTGGGGTTTCAAGTGGATCTTTCAAGCAGCTTTCAACTGTTTGCAGTGGAATTTTCAGCAAATTCCAGCTAGTATTCCAGCGGGTTTTGCAATGAATTTCATTGGGCTTCTCAGCAGTTTCAGGACTGAAAAGGAAGAAAACCCTGGGTGACTAAAGTTAACATTCCCAACCAATATAGGTGTATGTTTTGCCATCATTCTAGAAGTGGTGTGGTTTTTACACCCGAGGTCAGAATGAAGCATGCGGATAGGTGTTGGAAAGCTTATCCAGCAGGGAACAAGGGAAAGTCACCAGAATCTGAGTATGGAGCAAAAAATGCTAGTGATTGCTTGAAATACAAATGTGATGCTGTCAATATGGACAAATTTGGGAATTGCATGCCTAGAGGTAGCAAGACCATGAAGTCAAACCAGCTGTTGTGTGGAAGAGGAGTTCCATGCAAGGATGTGGGGCTTGAAAAGGGAAGTTTCCTTAAACCCTATCTTGCTGATTATAACTACATTTCATAAGTTTTATACATTAAATGTATGAGGATATGCTTTGCATACATAGGATATTGAGGATTATACATTTATAATGAACCACTAATGATAGTTATTGCATTGGTGTTGGCATTAGTGGGAAAACCAACGACAACATGGACCTGGCTGAATATGTTGCTAATTCTGACAAATGTGACTAGCAATCCTTTGGAGAAAGGGATAAGGCAACAAGTCCATAATCAAAAGTTGGTGAGCAACTTCTGCAATCTCCTGCAAAGGACCAACCAAACTGGTAATGCCAAGGGTGTAAGTAGGACCCATGAAGGTAAGAGTTTGACTATGACAAATTCCATGGAGTGGTAAAGGTAAGAGACCTCATACCATGTGGATATTTGAATCTTATACTACATTCATATAGAAATGTGTCATGCATGTATATGTTGATTGAGCTTAGTAGCCCAAGGAAAGAGAGTACTGATGATCTTGATTATAGTAATGCATCATATATGAAGTAGTCATGGTTAGGCCATGCATGGTATGTTGAATGCATAGTATTCCTAAATCAATGCAAGGTAGCATTGAATGGATATGCATTAAAAGATTTTATGAATCTTGTAGCTATGCATTAAATGGATGCATATGAAGAGTGTGAGTGACTGATTGCATAGGTATAGGTGCAAATGTTGTGATGCATTGCATGAATGCATTGAGATAAGTGCATGTGATATTATGAATAACTAATAGCTGAAATGATGAATTGATGACAATTTAGGAACCATTTCAAAGGCTGTTATGAATGCAGGATAGTAAGTGCATGAAGAGGGTAGTCATGATCAATTGACTGCCAGAAATGCTCTATGAAAGAGCAAGGTGATATGAATGATACGCTTGTGAAGTAAGGAGTATCTAAACATTTCATTTAAATTACATGAATGATGTGACTGTACCCTGTAATTTAAAGTATGATAATGATTGCGTGAAGTAAATGAGTTTTGGTAATATTGATGTGATTAACAGCTAGAAATTTTTGAATTTTATAAATTTTGAAAATGCTTCAGTGATTGTTGTAGCAATGGAAAAAGTTACAGGCATCAAGACTTACCAAATTTTTGGCTCATTGAAGTTCAGGTTTCAGGTAGATTGTTTGGGATATGGAAAAATGGGTAAGACCATGACAAAGGCCGGAATCTACCATGTGAAAGAGCCAAACCTCATGAGAAGAGTCTCATGGCTGTGATAATAGTTTGTATGCATAATGAGTTGTAAATTTGAATTTTTAAATTTCATATTTGAAAAATCGCTGACAACTACTAATCACTATTGGCTTGCATAGAATTGTGTCAGGAGGACGCATTGTAAGTGGGTGTCCGTGTTATGCTAGTAAGCATAAAATCATAATGGATATGATGGTGCTGCTCACAAGAGACCCACAATTGAGGATCACCTCATTGCCAAGCAAATCAATTTCTGTAGTAAACAAAGTTGCAATTCCTATTGAATTTAATTACTAATGTCATTTGCTTGGTTATGAACAATCAATTTGGATTGTATTATCAGATAATGATTGACTGTTTTGGCTATTTGCTGAATGTGCCAGGGGTGCAGACTGCAGGAAGATCATGTGTGATGGCCTGCAGGAGCCAAACTTCATGGGAAGGTTTTCCCTTATCTTGAAATGGGTTTCGAGGGAAACTCCATTGGACATTTTGGAAATGTCTCATCTGCACTACATGTTTGGTAAGCAACATGAGTGAGATGGTATAGATTATGTCGGTAAGACATGTGTGGATATGAAATGTAAGAAGGAATTGGGATGGCAAATCGAGGGACTATCAACTCAGAGAAGGGAGCCCCCATTCCTCCTTAACGAAGGAATACTACCTCGGCAAATGGATAAGTCTTCTATGACCCTAGCTAAGAATATGCATATTAGATTGTTAAAATTCCATATGCAGAACATGTTTTGATTTTATTTCCATTAGGACCGATTGCTTAAGTATGAATAGGGCCTACATGATACACACCGGACAAGGGTGCACACTTTTTCGATGTCAGATCATGAAGGGATTTTTCAATATTGATTACACCCTAGGGAGTGGATGCATTCCTGGTGTCTCAATACTTGATAGTGAATGGTGTGAAATATGGTTACAATTTTAGAGCAATAACGCTAACGAGTATGCTTATATTGCTTGTGTTGTCAGGATAAGCAAATGTAGTTTACAGTGTGGTCTCTGGGTGATATGGAAAATGGTCGTTTATGGTTGATATAAGGGCATGTGTTGTTGTTGATGGCCTGATAAACCCAATGAGGGTTGGCTTGGCTGATGATTGGTTGTTGATATAAGTACAAGTGAATTGTTGACGGTTTGATAAACCCAACGAGGGCTGGCTTCATTGTGCCTGATATATATATATTTATTGCTGATATAAGTACAAGCAATTTGTTGACGGTCTGATAAACCCAACGAGGATTGGCTTGACTGTGCCTGATATATATATAAAAGGATGTTGTGAAGCAGCCTGCGTGCTGACCTAACATCCAAGTCCATAAGCGATCCCAAGGCTTGCAAAGCAAAGCAGGATCCTGTGGACCAACGAGGAAATGCGCAATATAGATAAGTATTGGATTATTTTGCAATATTTTGCTTATAAATATACATGTGTATATGATTTGGTTATGATGTTTTAAACTCTTGTTCTAGAGATAAAACCGATGAGAATAAACTAAACAGGTGAATCTATTCAATGTTTGGATATAGGTATCGTCGAGAGCGAGGACTATGAAAGCATCCTAGGGGTGCATGTGGACATGTGACTGTCCTAAAGAGCTCAGAATGAGTGGTGATGAAAAAGGTGCTAGTAAGACTGTGAAGGTCCTAGCAGCCGAGACAAGCCATGTGGGGAGGCTCCATGGTTGAGAGGTATGAAATAGACCGGAGTCACTAAGTGCCATGCCAAGAGGGATTGGTCCAGCATTCACGGTGAAGTGAAAGAGGCTGATAGCACGAAAAGCCACAACGGTGGTGTGGGTTCCAGGATGGAACAAAACAAAGAGGGGGAAAAACTCTTGCTGCTCTCTCTTGACTTTTTATTATGTGTGTGTGTGTGTGTGCATGTGTGTGTTTATGCATTGTGAAAACAAAAGGTTATTGAATGCATGTGTGACTAAAAATAGAATATGTGTATTTTCTTAAAGTAAATTGTGAATGCTGGAATGGTTAATTCCCTGCCCAAGAATGGACATGAATGATCTCATGTGCCTGTTGGGAAGGCATGAAAAATATGAAAGTCTCCTTGATGAGGCTTGGACTATCATTCCAATTGGGAAATTAAATGACTGATATTAATTCCTATATTATGCTTGGTGTAACAGAATTCAATGATGCATTTCACAGGTGAGAAAGGTGAAATCCAGTGGTGCGCATTGATCATGGTAGCAGAACAAAAGTTGTTGGACTTGGCTGGAAGTCTCCTTCAAACGATTACCAGGACCCTAGAGAATCTTGGAGAGATGCTCAAGATACAGAAAAGGCAGAATGAAATGAACCACCATATTTTACAAGACTCTATTAGTTTGCAAAGGGAGGTGAAAATCCTTCTGGGAGAAATCGGCAAAGGAAAGGAAGGTGGATCAATGAGGGGACATTCGTCCAAGCGATCCATTAAGAAACGATCCAAGCACAAAGACTCAAAGGAAATTGAGCAGGTAAAGATGAAGCAGCCATTGAAATGCTGGGAATGCGGAGGACATCATTTATGCCAGTACTGTCCAACGAGGGAACATAAAGAGGGCAGCAGCCACAAAGTTTCTAGGCTTCGGGATAAGCCAAGAGCTGATAACCAACAGGAGAAACTCATGGAAGCCGTGGGGCTTGGTCCTGAATGTTCAAAGTAAATAATTGAACATGGGACAGGTCTGTAAAATTTTGAAATTTTGATGTGCAAATTGTATATGTGTTGGAACATCCAGGACGGTGTTATTCCAAGGGGGAGGGGATTGTAATACCTCGGTTTTGACCTCGTTTACATTAAAGGGTACATGATGTATATTTTGTAATTAATCATGGTGAGGAGCTAAAGGCAAAAGCCCCACCATCGATTTGGTTGTGTTATGTTTCGGCAATAGGGATCGTTGCCGATGGTATATCGTGCTATCTGGCACATTATAGCTTTGGCATCATGTAAATACGCACATCAATTTAATTAAACTTACAGCCAGCTATGATGGTGCAACGTTAAATGAAAAGGGAATGATTCCCAAGGGTAAGGGGGGGGGGGGATTGCTAAACCTAGACCCATGGGGAAAAGCCACGTGTCGCCACTCTCTTTTTGTCTCCTTAAACCACCACCTTAGTTTTCTGTTGTTAGGAGGGACAATGATTGGATGGCAGGAAAACCACGCTCACGCCTGCACCCACTCTCCACAACGTGCCTTCTAGGCAGCGGATGGTCTGCCCACTAGGTTGATCATGAGTCTGTTCATCTCCTCTCATGTGGGTTGAGATAAAAGGTTAGACATCCCTTTGTTTGGGTTCGCCCTTCCTTTCACACACCACCCTGTTAATCGAAGAAAATTTTCTTCCTAGTGTTCAGACAGAAAGTTTGTGTTGCGACCCCTCCATTGGGGGACTGTAAATCGTTGCTTGGATTATTCACTATGGGGTGTTTTTTTGGGGTTTCTGAGTGATATGCCATCCTCTTGTTCATGCAGGGAGTTTGTAACTTCTACCTTTACCAGGCTGTGCAACGTCCTATTTTACTCCACCATTGTCGATTGTGAAGGGTGCATTGGCTTCACCGTTGAGAAGGGGCCATTGTTGGGCAACGTTGCTGGTGTGTCTGGATTGTGGAGCGGTCTGTTGTTCATCGTGACCCGTGCTGTGGGTTCCTTCTGTGTTTTTCATTCATAGTTTTTCTTTGGCTGTGTCTTTTTCCCTCACGCACAGATAGAGAATCGGTCCCTTCCCCATCTGCAGACTGCATGTTTTTCCCGTTGTTTATTTATGGGATTGAGCTGTTGATCTATCCCTGGTTGGGTTGTTGCGTGTGCAAACATCCTTTTGGGGTTTTTTTGTGTGTCTATGTTTCCCCTGTCCATGTTGGGAATTTGGTTTCTTGTCCATTGCGGACTGTAGATTGTTTCCATCGTTTCATTGTGAAGTTGGGACTGTTGATTTACCTGGGTTGGGTTGCTATGTATACAATAACCTTTTTGGGGTTGCTGCTGAGTTGTTTTGGCCACGCTAGGGCCAAGAACAACTTTGAGTTGTCTTGTGGACTAGAGCCGTGTTCACCCTTTTGTTTGGGGTTGTCACCCTGTGGTCTTCATCTTCTTCACAGAGCTGTGAGCTGTTTGTTTTACTGCGGCATGCAGTGGTTGGTCTTTGGACTATCGAGAGTAGGATTAGAGGCTGGGTTTGCTTGAAAAAACTGGTGTTTGAGGCCACCAGCTTAGCATTTAGCCTTTCCTAGCTCCTTGATGGCCTGATAAACCCTACTATGTGGGCTTGGCTGATTTGTGTACCTTGGCTATGTGTAAGCCTGCTTGACCCTTATTCCTTGAGGAATCATGCCCAGCTCGGGGGTGGAAGTGTTGCTGAGAGATTGATGAGCACGCTGGCCTATGGTTGGGTGGAACCTTGTAGTGACGTAGATGGTTGCGGGACGAATTCTTATCAGATGAGTATTCATGTCCATTTTACCTCTACAATTATATTTACTGATTAATGAATATGATGAACATGTGGCATGCTTGAATGAATGTTTATTTGCTTCCGCTATGTGTATGAAGGGTTATGCATCTTAGTATGTATTATGTTTAAGCTTTTTATTTCAGCATTATATGCATGTTCATGTTCATGGGGTTGTTTGCCCGTATGTTTGATGTTAGTAGCGTCCTCTTCGCCAGTCAGAGGGTCGAGGACGTTACAAGGATTCATTGGCATAGCCTTGCTGAACAAAGTGTAACCAATTTGAAATATGCATAGAAATAGCTGAAAGAGAAACATGGGCATCAAATGTGCAGGAAAGAGCATTCGCCACAAGATTGTACTTAGCCTTCTTGTAAGTGATCTCATAGTCATATCGCATGAGTTTTCCAACCCATCTATGTTGTGTTGGGGATGAGACCTATTGTTCCATAAAATATTTCAGACTCTGGTGATCATTCTTAATGTAGAAAGGATTCCCTAAGAGGTATGGCCGCCACTTTTGTACTGCGTGCAAAATAGCCATCATTTCCTTCTCATGTGTAGAGGTGGCTAAATTCTTACCAAAAAGGGATTTGCTGGTGAGTGCAATGGGATGTTCATCTTGAAGGGGGACAACACCAATTCCATTGTCAGAAGCATCAGTATCAAGACTGAAGGGCTTGGAAAAATCGGGCATTTGAAGGGTGCATCCGAATGAAAGATCCAAGGGAGTAGTTGAGATTTCTGAAGGTTGCATCTGAATGAAATGGAGTTGAGTGATGACACCATGTGAAATATTCTTATGGATATTTTCCATGCGATTTGAACTGATGATGCTAAGAGACCCTGGTTGTAAGCCACTGAATGTGTGTTTTTTCCCATTGACTGAAAACTACATCCACCGTTCAGCAAAATCCCATAAGATGGGTCCAAGTGTGTGTAACCATTGAGTTCCCAAAATCACATCACATCCTTCTAAGGGCATGGGAAACATGTTAGAGCGCAAGTTATAATCTCCAATAGAGATATGCACATTGTGACACTTTCCCTTGCAAGGTAAGGTGCTCCCATTGGCAACCATGACTTTAAAGCTGGAGCAAGGATGGACAAAAGAATCAGCATGTTTGGCGATCCGAGGATCAATGAAGTTATGGGTGCTACCAGAATCAATGAGTATTGTAAGAGGAATCTTCTTGAAGAAACCCTTGACCTGCATGGTGTGTGGGGCGGTGACTCCGACTAATGCATGGAGAGATATCTTTGGGTGGTTGTCATGAGAATAAGGGTCAACAAGCGACTATTGAATGCCGACCTGATCATCTACTAGATCCTGAGTAGCTACACAAATTTCAAGTTCAGGCAGAGAAGCCACATCCAAGAGATAGATCTTTTGTTCAACACATTGATGTCCTCAGGTGAATTTCTCATCACAATTATAACAAAGTCCTTTTTCCCTACGTACCTGCATCTCGGCTTCAGACAAATGCTTGATAGGAGTGGTTCTAGTAGTTGGAGGGATTGGAGGTATTTGGGGAACCATATTTCTGAATGGAACAAAAGTGGATTTGGGGCATTGTTGAGCCTTGATCTTGTCCTCCGCCAACTTAGACAACCCTAGGATTTCCATCATTGTGTTGGGACAAAACATTTTAACCTCAAATCAGATTGTATCATTTAGACCAATGATAAAACAACTCCTGTAGAATGCATAAGACAATCCTTTTATGTGATTGACCAATTTCTCAAATTCGGTTTGATACTCTCGCACAGTCCCAGTATGGAGAAGTTTGTTGAGTGCTCTTGTGAAGTCATCAAAACCACGAGGGCCAAATCAGTGCAAAATGAGTTGGAAAAAATCTTTCCATTGTGGTGCTTCATGATCCTTGATGTACCAACGGAACCATTGAAGGGATTCATGTTCCAAATGAAAGGATGCAAGTGGGACTTTATTGACATCAAGAGTGTTATGCAGACTGAAATATTGTTCATCTTTGTAAATCCATCCAGTCGAATCATCACCATTGAAGCGAGGAAATTCAATATTTCGCCCAAGAAAGTTGCAAGAGGAAGAGGACCCAGTACCTGCAGAAGACCTAGGTTGTCGTCGGTTACTCATGGGTGAATGCAGAAGATGGAGGCCGAGAATTTTTTGATCCAAAGCTTTGAGTTTGGTCTTGATGGTGGCAAGTTCTTCTTCCATTTGTTTATTTTCGTTAGCATGGGTGTCAACCATAAGGATCTTTTTTTAATTTTTAAGTAAATGGGTAGAAAAATAAAAACGAAAAGGGTTTTAGAGAAGGAAACTTTTGAGTTTGGAAAAACTCAGGTGGGTAATTGGGGTTTGACTGGGTTTTGGACACTTTCTGAGGGATAGGGAAGCAGAAAATGTGAATTTCAGAAGTGGGGTGAAAGAATGAGAAAATTTGTCAAAGAGGGACAAGGATGCATAAATGGGAAATGAACACAGTGGGAAAAATTTGAAGGCGACTGGGTGAGAATTAGAATTTTGGGCTTCGGGAAGTGAAATTTGGGATAGGTTCCTCAAGGAAGGAAATATGCAGAATGAGATTATGGGGGTTTTGGTGAATTTTTAAGGTAAATGGAGCTAAATCAAAGAATATATGGACAGGGAAGCAGAAAATGTGAATTTCAAAAGTGGGGTGAAAGAATGAGAAAATTTGTCAAAGAGGGACAAGGAAGCAGAAATGGGAAATGAACACAGTGGGAAAAATTTGAAGGTGATTGGGTGAGAATTGAAATTTTAGGCTTCGGGAAGTGAAATTTGGGATAGGTTCCTCAAGGAAGGAAATATGCAGAATGAGATTATGGGGGTTACAATGAATTTTCAAGGTAAATGGAACTAAATCAAAGAATATATGGCAAAAATTCAGAAATTTATACCTTTCTTTTAGGTTCGGTGAAAATGATCTGTGGCGGTTCTGGAATTCTGCGCTTTATCAACTGGAAATGGATATGGACCCTAGTTATGTGCGGCTTCCTAAAGGGTCAAGGGATTCACTCGGCCACCAATGTTGTCTAACGGCTTGCGTATTGGGGCAGTACCCCTCACTCCATGGCTCAGGTAAAACTGATAATCGCTTTGCCAAAAACGACAACTCTTGGTTTACCTCACAGGTGGAACTAGTCAATCAGGTAGGGGTCGTTGCCCTTTTTGCTTGGCAAGTCCTCTCAATGGCTAACTACTTTGGGGTTCTTGTGGTACTCCTCACAATGAGTTTTAGGGCTAGGCCCAAGTACTTCCCACAGTTAAGCAGATATGGTTTATTCCCTGATCCGAATGAATAATATTGATGCAAAGAAGAAGAATTACTACAATAATCACAGTGCCGAAAAAAATATGGTAGAAATTCCACCCAATTCCCAAAAAACCTGTAATTAGA
Source organism: Pseudotsuga menziesii (assembly GCA_001517045.1). Taxonomy (NCBI): domain Eukaryota; kingdom Viridiplantae; phylum Streptophyta; class Pinopsida; order Pinales; family Pinaceae; genus Pseudotsuga; species Pseudotsuga menziesii. Next base: position 308,944 of record LPNX010318305.1, on the reverse strand, counting down.
GTTAGGGTTTTGAGACGAAAATTTTAAAATGAGCATAACCTGATCAGAATCGCTATTATAACTGGTGTCTGGAACTGGAACAACCACTCTGCATCTACCCACGCAATCGGAACAGAAATATAGGCACTCAATCAAAATATTTCCGCTCAACAGTTTCCACGGTCGTCGCTTAAATTTTGGAAAATGATTGATTTTAAATCCGCAATATCTTTACTTTCGGAATTCCAAATGAGATGATTTTTTTTTAAACTGTGTATTTTTGCAAGAGGAATTTTGTTCTGCAACTTTTTTCTTCTTATTTTGTGCATAACGTTTCAGAAATTGATTTGAAATTCGCAGCCCAATTTTTCCCTCTTTTTTGTCAAAAATAAGAGAAGAAAAAAAATTCCCACTTGTGCCAGGGAAAGTGCTCTGATACCAGATGTGGAGAACCTCCTGCAATAAACAATGAGAATGCACGATATAAAAAATGTAACACCCCGGTTTTGACCCCATTTGCATTAAATATATATGATGTAAATATTGTAATTAATCATGGTGTGGAGCTAAAGGCAAAAACCCCACCATTGATTTATCGTTTTATGTTTCGGTGATTAAAATTGACGCTGATGGTATTTTGTGATAACTGGCACATTATAGTTTTGGACATCATGTAAATATGCAATTTAATTAAATACCCACACCTAGCTATGTTAATGCAACATTAAAAGAGATGGGGGCATGATTTCCTAAGGATAAGGGGGGGGGGATATTTAACCTTTGGGGCCAATGGGGAAAAGCCAAATGTCAATAAAAGAACCCATCAAACAGTCAACTACCTTTCTTGTCTCATTCACCCAATCATTTAATTCTACCAGAAATTGGTTGAAGTAGTTATTGCATGGGGATGGGAAGAGTATGGGCAAGGAAATTCGAATTTGGGAAAACCCATTTTTGGGGAAAAATGTTTTTGACTTTTGGGGCAAGTTAACACCCAAAATGCCTACCCATTTGGCCATACACCCACGTCCTCCATTTCCTCACGCGGTGGAAGCTTGGGAGTTGTTTTACCTTCACAATTTTGCCTGCTGTGTGTTCTCATTCACGATTTTGGAGCTCCTGGGCATTTTTCTCCCCATCAGTCATTCACGTTGGGGCTCTCTCAAACAGCTGGAAGTTTCTTGTGTGGCAATCACGTTTTTAGGGTTGCTGTGTGTGTTTTACCTCATGTGGGCAGTCATTTCTTCATTCTCCTCAGGCTGGAAATTCTTTTTTTTTTGTATTGGTTTGTGGTTGGGTCTCTTCCCAACATTTTTGTTGAATTTTCTCCACTGATCTCCGAGATGAAAATCATTTTTGTGTTTCCCAACGATTTGTAGAAGAGACCACATTCTCTTGGGTGTTGATGAATTTGTTTTTGGCCACGTTAGGGCCAAAATGTCCCTGGAATACGAATTGTTGTTAGGGGGTTGTTTTCACCCACCTTGGCAATTCATTTTGTTTCCAAACTATTTTTCCTCAACCCATAATTTTGTATTTTGCTGTGTATGCATCTGTTCTTTGGTCTGAACCTGCATTATGTTGTGTAGACAATTCCTGTGTTGTCTTGGCTAAGTCCAAGAATCCACCTGTTAGTGGGCTGACTGTGTTTAGATGTGGTTATTGGCTTGACAATAGGTGTTTGGCCTTGCTATGTGTAAGTCTGTGTCCCCTAGTTCCCTATGGAAATCATGCCCAGCTCGAGGGTGGTAGTGATGCTAAGAGAGTAAGGAACACACTGGCCTATGGTTGGGTGGAACGTTGTAGTGACATAGATAGTTGCGGGGAAGCTTATTCTCAAGATAAGTATCCTTGTATTTAACTCTGCAATCATATTTTCTTTATAAATTTTCATGAACATGTTAAATGCTTGAACATGATGAATGTTGTTTGTTTTATGAAAATGAACAGCATGTATGTGAATGTTTGAATGTGTATGCTTCCACTGTAGAATTGCATATTTTATACATATGTGTATTTTTTTAAGTTTCTTTCATTTTATATCATGCTAATGGGGCTATTTTGCCCGGATTGATAGCGGCATAGTCACGTCCTCTATCCGGCAGAAGGGTGGGGACGTGACAACAAAAATAATGGAGCAGAAAGGAGATTTTATTGATCGCAGTCCACTTCAAGGGGGAAACCTCCTTTGAGCAAGCTCAATACAAAATAACTCTTGGATGATTTCATTGGCCTCAACAATTACTTATATTCTAAGTCTAATCTAGACAACTATTACTCCCCACGAATGTGTGATAATACAACATACTAACTAGACGAATTAACATCAATTGTGAATCCCCATGAATGTGGGATAATACAACATACTAACGAGACCACTTACAAAGCATATGCGTCCAACAAAATATACTAACAAAATAAAGAGGAGGGTTGACACAGGTTCTTAACACCTAAGTCGATATATTTATGGTGATAAAGGGACCAGTTGTTTAAAAGTGCATGGAAGATACTGACAGGTAGGGCAGCGAAATTGGAAAAGGAAGGGTAATTATTGATCAAGATCGATGGCTCAGAATTAAAATGGATTAATATCTATAAACCAAGAAGTATCCACCTGGGAAAGTTGCATGAAAGATAATAGAGGTTTCCATACTATAAAAGGTAAAGGCACATGGATGAAACCTATTTGTCTTTTTGTGCATTGGAGAAGAAAAGCACAGATCAGTGTGGGTAAAGACAGGTCATAAATATTCTCTTCCACCCATCGGTTTACTAGGTAGGCCACGTTTTACATGCCAAAAAGTATTTAAGTATGGACAATGGAAGAGAAATAGAGGCTCAGGTGTTAGAATTCTAGAAAATTGAGGAAGTTTTTGAAGACATAAATAGTGAGGTTTTTTATACTTTGTTTTCCTTTGTCCCTGTAAACCAGTTGAAAACCAAGATAAAAACACTTAAGGACCAGGGTACCGATTTGCATGGTGTTTTAAGGTCTCATTTTTATTTTTTCTGTCCAGAGAAAACCTTGAATTTTCCATATTTTATTGAGTGGTGTGCGTCTAACTATTCCTCCTCTGAAAGAGTAGTTATGGACTCAGCCAAGTCTAAAATTATTTGTCCTGTTAATGCCTTAGTCGTCTAAGATTCACTTACAGTACCTTCCTCATTTACCCTAAGACGAGAAGACTTTAATCAAGAAAACCTAATCCAATCCTTTCGCAAAGCAACCCTTGAGAAAAAGCAACCCTTTTTCAATACTTGTTTCATATCAGATGTGTCTCTTTAGAACCAGTCTTTTCCTTTAGATGTCAATTTATTCAATGAGGAAACTAAGTTGGTCATTTCATTGATGAGTCAGTTTTTAGGTCTTGATATTGATAGGCATGTTACTGAGCTTCTAGTGAGTTCTTTATACAGAATCAGCACAAGTCATCCTGAGTCATAGTCTTCCCAGTCAGTATGCCTTAAATTTGATGAATTCCTAGCTCACAGTATTCACTCTCAGCTAGTGAATTTCCATAGCACAAAACATTTTAGATTCCAGTCTTACTTAGTCATAATGTTTTTTTTTAATGAGGATAATTTACAGTTTCCTGAGATGGTATTAACAGATGAAATCAACAACAATTTCTTTAAGAACATGAATTTCTTAATGGCATATGTCTACAAGGTATTTTTCCAGGATAAACTACCTAGGGTACTTCCTATCATGAAAGAATACTTTTTTTTTAATCATGGGAACAACAACCTCCCAAGAGTATATCCAACATCCTGCAAACCAGATATACCAATAACTGGTGACTTAGCAGGGGCCGAGATGTCACGAATCCTACCGAGGTTAGGCTCTATCCCAAGGGTTGCCTGCCCTTCTAGATTTGTCACAAAAGGCCAATGAGAAACCCTACCCCCTGCTGGTTTTAAACCTGTGACCTCCTGGGAGATAACACATGTTCTTAACCATTAGGCCCACTCAAGTGCAGGGATTCATTTTTATTGGAAGAGCATATAATCATAAGAGTATATGGCTTTTCTCATGAGCCATACATCCTGCCTGCCTTCCTCACTCCTAATATTTTTTCCTTGGATTTGGTGAGACAAAAACTAATAGTTGAGAATGAACACTTTATAAGCTTTAGAAAAGATTCAGAGATAAAGTTTCCTTGGGTGATTGGACCCTTCATTATAAATAGTAAGGTTGCACTTCCTGTGATAGAAAGCTTGCTTAAAGAGATAGGATTTCAAATATTTATTGCAGTAAACTATGATCCCCATCATATCATCTCAGTAAGAAGATAGGTAAACAAGAACAAGCCCTTTGAACACCAAGAAGGTGAGGGTTTAGCTGAGAATGCAAACTGGTCAGATTATCCCTTACTAATGCATAATGAAGAGGATATGCAGAAATACCCTACACCACCAGTGCAAGATGAAAGTGTCACACAATAGGATCCATTGGATATAATTCCTACAACATAGGTAATTACCCCCATTTCCATTCATTTAGAAATGCTAATAAAAAAAATTCTTGAATGTAATGGACATAGACAAAGAGGAAAGTTCAGAGACTTTAAAAATGCAAAAGACTGAGACTGAAGGTGAGCTATTGGAAGTGGTTAAAATTGAAGGAAAGAAGAAGTATATGAAATTCAAAGGACCAATATTTGAGGTAAAGGATTATTCCTTTTTAGAGACTCCTGAAGGAGCTACTGACAGATTTAAAATAAGAGCTGAACTGTATGATAAGTACAAGGATAATAGAGAGACATCCTTGGATGAGTCTCTAAAGTTGCATGATGATGTTAGGAAGATTTCAAGCAAATATGTTTCTTTAGTAATTGTTAAGGATCATGCCCAGAATACCTTAAACTTAGCAGTAGCTACTAAAAAGAGAGTTGTGGAGATGAGGTTGAATTAAATTAGAGAATATTCTAGTCCCAAACATGATTCATTTGCATAAACAGACTGGAGAAGTGATCTACAGTGATTTGCTAAAGGCTACCTTAAAGGTGTCTAGGATGCAATCCATCAAGACAAAGATAGAAAATAAATTAAGGTAGGAGAAGGTGGAAAATAAGGCCCATCAATAGAAAATTAAGAAGCTCCAAGGAAATTTGTTGGCTCCCGACAGTGAAACAAATAAAGGAGAAGCTCCTCATAAAATTATGGTAGAAAAAGAAAACACCATTTAGATGTTGAAGAAAAAACTAAAAATCCCTGCTACGAAGCTTATTCAGGCATCAGAGTTGACTGAGCTGGAGAAAAAAAAGAGACACTGAATGATGAATTAAGTGATTGCAAAGAAAAACTTTTAAAGTTTGTTGATGAAAGAAAAGAGTGGGAAAATGAAAATTTTCTTTTGATAGAATATGTGAAGGTTCTAAAAAAAATAGTCTAATCTGGAGAAAGAAATTAAAGATAAAAGGAAAGAACTTAAGGTGCATGTAATTCAACCCGTTACACAATCAAATGAATAATTTTTTGTGAAAGCCATGTCTCAAGTTAGTTTGAAAGAGTTGGAGGTTGTTGGTCTTAGAAACCAAAACAAAACCCTAGAGGATGCATATTTGAAGAAGGAGGAAGAAAGGAAACTAGTGGAAAATAAATACAAAGACCTCTTGGATAAGAATGATAAGTTGACAAAGCAATTAATTGGGCAATTGCCACTTTAGGGAGAAAGGCATTTAATTTGGGACATGATTATTGCAGAAGTTATAAAACTCAGGCCCTACTTGAACTATATTCTGGATAAGGAGATGGTTATATATGTTGCAAAGCAAAGTTGTACAACAATAAAAGAGGTTCTAAATAAAAAGGCCATAGATACAGCTAGAAATACAGTTAATTTTCTAAATGGTTTGTCAGAGGATGATTTGAAAACAATGGAAATAAAGGACAAAATTTCAATAATTACTTAGGTGAGGAAGGTAGTGGGGAAATATCAACATCTAGATACTGTGCAAGCTAAAGTTGATATCATGCAACATCAGGTTAAAGTATTTATTGATTCTTTTGCACTGTTGTTTCAAATGGGTTTACCTTCCTTCTAGGAAGAAAATGGTAAATTGTTGTCTCAAGTGGAATATCAAGCTCAACTAGTCAGATGCGGGTTGGATCTCATAAAATTTGAAGACATGCAATTGTCTTTATCAGGAAAAACAATAATAGAAAAATTATCAGTGGAATTTGAGATAGTTGATACTTTCACAGCTATTTGTGCTCAACTGCCAGTTGTTTCATACGTGGACCATGCAAAGCTACGAGTGTTAGATAAAGAAATGGCCAGCCTGGAGCTGCCAAATGTTGATCAGTGGAAACAAGTGGAAAACTTAGGAAAAATCAAATTCAAGTTGCACCAATGAAGAAATTTCAAGAGTTGTCGAAGATTAGTTTGTTTAAATTTTGTAATAAATTTCTGAAACGGTTAGTTAGTTAGGAGTTAGAATGAGAAATGTAATAAGGCCGTTATCTTGCCTAATTTTAGCATAGAATTAGTTATCAGCTCAAGGATAATTTTTTATTTAAGCAACATTTTGTAATGTATTAAGGGTTGGAACCCGTGAGAAAAAGTTTGTATTGTAAGAGAGTTCTACAGATTTATAAAATTTCGGATTTGAGCAGGCATTTTACAGAGATTCTTGTGTTATTTACTTTGCAGTATGTACTTTCCCCTTCTTTATGTGAATGTGTTTCTAGTCAATCTTTTCATTATGTTATCTATTTCATACTTGAATGAGTCTATATTGGGTTGGAATTCATATTCATGTGCTCTGATCCTTTTCTTTCGAGTATTCACAAAATTGCTCCTCTAAAGTTAATATTGGATTCATCCTTGTTCGATGCCCATATTAATGGACTGTTTCTAAATTCTTCTTTTATCACCAGACAACCAGCTTTTTTTACCATGTAGAAGTAGCTACCCTACCTCCATTAAATTCCTTTGCAACAACTCTGTTATCATTTGTTATCATATATGACTCCATTCCCAATGAACACCAGTTTCAACCACATTCATTATTAAATTTTATTTCTTTTGCAAATATTTCTAACTTGTGAGTTAAACTATTGAGAGATCCTTCTCTAGAATAAAGAAGACAGTTTTTCTTCCTAAAGATTGGTTTTGTGGTTACCTTGGGATTATACTTTCACAACCGAGGGTAAATTCCAAGTGCTAACAACAACCATATATTTTTCTTCCAGTATTTTGTGGGCTCATGTGTGTGTTGAATGGAATGCTTCTAATAGCAACATATCTTGTCTACCTACTGTTGGTTCTTGTGTGGAAACAACAAGGAATATTCTCATGCATTGGATGTTATGGATGGAGAGGATTAAAATGATGATTTAGTTTAAATCAAGTGAGGGATTAGGATTGAGTGAGAAATGATGGAAGTGAATGTTGTTGTAATTGTAACTTTGGAAGATATTCTGATGTATATTATTATTCTATATTATTGCACCCCCATCGGAGGTGTGTGTTCCTCCTTTCCGGATGTCATCATTGTGTATGGCCACTAAGGTAAGCCCTATGTTTTAAGTCACAGCAATAGTCCCCAGGTTAAATAAAGGAAAATGTATTTGTGAGTATTCTTAGGTAGGTTGGCCCCAAAGGTTACCTCGTCGACCTAGTAGTTGAGTTAACCACTCAAGAAAAGAATATAAATAGGGAGTCACCCTCCTCCTTTGTCACACACACACTTTCTCTCTCATGTGAACCTTAGGAGAGAGAGAGGAAGAGGAGCAACAGAGAGATGCTGCAGACACATTGTTCTTGGGTTATTCTATCTTGTCATCTTGTCTTTGTGACAGAACCATTCTGAGGAATGTTGTGAGGTTTTCTCCTTTATGGTTTCCCCAATGAAAATCTCGGTGTCTTGTGTATCTTTGATGTATTGTTGTGCTTGTTATTCTTTCAGATAAATATCCTAAGTAAATTAACTTAGAAAAAATTAACATGGTATCAGAGACACACTGAAAGAAGGCACTGTGTAGCTGAAATACAACTACAATGTCAGCTATGGAAATTAGGGTTTCATGCTTGAATCCCTAGAAGACTAAATCTAGTCACATCTTGGAACTTTCTCTATAACTCGAGATTGGAGAAGGTTCAGGATCTGAAAATTTTATAGGCTAAATATGAAATATTTTTGTATATAACCTAATGTGGTATTTTCAGCCACATATTCACTTTAGGATATATGATTCCTCTAAATCAAAGTTGCATCCTCCTCTAGAATATAGTCATAAACATACGACTTAGGGATAATTTATATATCTCGGTCTAGGAAGGTTGAAATGAAATTTATCAAGATGTTGAAGGTAGGGAACGGACTGAAGTTTAAGTGGTCTGATTTCCAGAACCGGAATGTGAAACATTGACATGTGGCAGTCTGTACAAGTCTGCTATGATGAACAGTCCTCAAAAGAGTCACCTTGGGAAACTCAACATAAGTCCCACTCGGAGAATCCAATCTTCTCTAACTTGTGGGGTTGGAAAGAAGACATATCAGGATACCTTAGTACAAAGTTTCATACCTTGAGGAGTCGAAACTTAGGAGATACAATATAATCAATATCATACAATTATGTAGAAGAAATTGGAGAAACTAGGGCTTCCTATTCCGAGAGCTTCCCACCAATGTTTTTAGAAAAGGAGTACATTGGAAAACTCGCCTTGAATATGTGCATACTTCTATCCAATTAGAAGTTTGAAATTCCAAGTTTATAAAATGAGGGTTTCTCTAACAAACCCTAGATCAACCAGCTCTGGAACCATGTCAGACACCTCAAATCAGTAAGATCTAAATCCTTGTTATTTCCATTTGAGGTTCTCATTTCAAAATGAATCATCACAACCAGCTTGATGATAAGCTTGTTAAATCTAAAAAAATTTGAGCATGGAAGTACAGTACCTACCTGATCCTTGAAGAAAATGACTTGGATCAGTATATCAGTAAGGAAGTCCTAAGAGCTTGAGGGAGATGAGACTAAGGCTAGAGCTAAGAGAATCATTGCATATTCTATTAAGGATCATCTCATCCCTCATGTCTCATCCTTGAAGACACAAAAGGAAGCATTCAATGCTTTAACAAAGTTGTTCAAAGGGAAGAACATCAATCAGAAAATGACATTAAGGAACCAATTGAAGAATGTGAATATACAAAACTCAGAGACCATGCAGTCCTACTTCAGAAGGGTTGCTCAATTCAAGGAACAACTTGAAGCAGTCGAATAAGAAGAAGAAATTGTTATGACCACCTTCAATGGCCTCCCAAGACCATGGGATTCATTCATTCAAGGAATATGTGCCAAAAGGAATTTGATTACCCTCAACAGACTCTGGAAAGAGTAAATAGAAGAAGAATCTTGGCTCATAAAAAGAGAAGAGAAGATGGGAGCAACTGAATATCAAGTTCTCACAATTCAAAGAAGAAAGAGAAGATTCCTCAAGTGATGAGGAATATGTACTTTTGATCCAGAAGGATTCAACTCATGAAGAACCTCTTTTCCATCTCAGTATTTGGATAAAAATAATGCAGTTGTGAATGAAGAAGATGATAAAGAGAAGACTCCAGTTATTCTTACAAGAACATAAGGATCAAGAGGGATTATACCCACCAAACAAACAAAGACATGTATTCAATTGTCATTTCATGATATTGTTTGGTTGTGCACTTGTTTATTCAGTTGATGTATTATGCATGTTTGCGTGTTTGCATGTATACTATTGAATTGTACATGATGGGTAAGAAGTCAATGATATTGTACAACATTCCATTTCTACTTATATATATTGAAACCTCTTTGCTGACATATTGGGAGTAGTACACATTCTTAATAACATTGAGATAGAAGACATATAGCAGTTACTGTATGTGTACGGGATGTGGATGAATGTTGTAACATTGGCTAAGATAGTTGCATGAATGTGTGACATATATATTGATACATTAGATTAATATGTTTTGGAAATAATGAGATGTTTCTAATGATGTAACTGAACTTGACTTGTAGATCATTCCGAAGAACAAGTAACGACAGTCCGGAAGAGGAACCTAAATCTCCCTGAGTTAGAGACACCGTAGCAAGAGAAAGAGCTTCAAAAGAATATAAAGAGAATAGTAGATCCACCTCAAGAGATGAAGACCATCTTGGGCACAAGATATCATCCAAGATAAATAAAAGTATGGCAGAAATTCCAAAGAAAGTAAGAGGATTCGAACACACTCCAGTTATATGGCACTGTTGAGTGACATCATTGATGCAGATCCTTCTAGATATGAAGAAGTATCCAAGGATAAAGGAAAGAATACTATGATCAAAGAGTACCAGTTGATCATGGGCAATGATGTCTAGGATGCATTTTTGAGACCTAAAGGGAAGTCCGTAGTGTATTCCATATGGATCTACAAGATCTAGCATGCAGCAGATGGAAACATTGTGGGATATAAGGAAAGATTCATAGCATGAGGCTTCTCACAAAAAAAATACATAGACTATGAGGAGACATTTGCACCAGTTGCAAGGTACACTTCCATTAGATCCATACATGTAGGTATGAGATGGGAGCTACACTAGTGGGATATCAAGATAGCATTCTTGAATGGTGTAGTCAAGGAGGAAGTGTACATAGAGCAACCATTGGGAGTCAAGACACATGACAGGTAGACTCATGTGTGTAAATTAAAGAAGGCCTTGTACGAGCTCAGAAGGCACCCATGGGATAGCACATATAGTTACATGAGGAGTTTGAACATCACCGAGAGTGATGAAGATCTTAACCTTTTCTACAAGGTTGAAGATGAAAGACTATAGAGGATGACAAGCTCATAGATGGGTGCAAGAGGAAATTTTCAACAAAGTTCAAGATAGAGGATCTTAGTATCCAGTGACATTAGATGGATACATAGAAGATCAATAGCAGAGGAAGCTACATGTCACTCTAGTATAAAATGTTTTGATACATAGAGTACAAAATGCAGAGGGATGATGATACTCCACTTCAAAGGGAATGACTACAAAAGATCATCAAGTTTGACATGGTACAGTAGGATAGATAGCTTACTGATGGGCCTAGGATTTACTAAGAGTAAAGTGCGTTCCAACCTTTACTTCAAGGTTGAAGACAGAAGACCAATGATGCTCCTCCTATATGTCAATGTCTTGTTCTTGAAAGGAGAGGACAAGCTCATTGAAGATGCAAGGAGGAGACTTACCACCGAGTTCGAAACGAAATACCTAGGGATGATGAACTACATCTTAGGCATGGAGGTGTGGTAGAATGTGGATGGGATTTTCCTTCGTCGAGGAAAGTATGCAGTGGAGATTTTGAAGAATTTTGAAATGTTGGACTGCAAGGTGATAGCCACACCTATGGAATCAAACTTGAATCTACTGTGTGGTGCTTCATTAGAATCGGTTGATGCCATGATGTAACGTCAGATGATTGGCTCATTAATGTATCTAACAAATATCAGACCATCCATATGCTTTGTTGTGAACACCTTGAGCCAGTTCTTGACGGATCTGAGATATGTTAACCTGGTTGTTGCAAAGCATGCATTGAGGTACCTGAAGGGTACCATTGAGTATGAGACCAAGTATGATATGAATTAGAAGACTAACCTGCATAGTTATGTTGATACAGATTGGGCAGGCAATGCCATTGAGAGGAAGATCTCCTTGGATTTCTTTTTTTAGTTTGATATATGGTATGATCTACTGGTTTGGCGTGATGCTATCCTACATGGCACTAAGTACATCCAAGGAAGAATATGTTGCCACTTTCTCGGCTACTTGTGAGGTAGTATGTGTTTGAAAGATGCTATTTGATTTGATTGATATGACTTTCATTTTTGTATGATGCAAAGAGGAGCAGCGAAGCTCTAGTATAGATGGAGGCCCCTTGAAAGAGGGAGTGATAGATTCTAGAATAGATGGAGACACTGGTTATTTGAGTGTAAAAGGATTGGTAGAGATCATAGGTTTCTCGGATGTAATCAGTCCTGTAGGTTTTCCTTGGATGTAATCAAACCTAGCGAAGCTCGCAGGTTATCCTTTGACGTAATCAGTCATGATGCGATTCTATGCTAGAAATATACAAAGTGATGTTCGAGTACTTCAGAAAAAAGACTTGGTGTGATCCAGAATGAGACCTCTCAAATGAGAGTGTGATGCGTTCTACCATAGCTAGAGAGACGGGTTCTCTAAGCATAAAATCCTAGCGAAGATCATAGGTTGATCAGACGTAATCAGTCATGTAGGTTGTCCTTGGATGTAATCAGTCCTGGTGAAGCTCGCAGGTTATCCTTGGACAGAATCAATCCTGATATGTTTCTATGCTAGAAATAGCAAGAGACCAGAAGACGCAAATGCATGATATCTCACATGGGAAACGAGATAGGTTGTCCGAGTGGAAAATACCCTAGTGTAGCAGGTTTCTCAAATGTAATCAGTCCTGTAGGTTTTCTAAGTGTAAATACAAGTCCTGGTGTGATACGCAGGTTACTCAGATGTAATCAGTCCTGAGAAGGGTTATCCAAATGTAAATATGAGTCCTGCTGTGGTACATAGGTTATTCGGATGTAATAAATCATATGGGTTGTCAGAGTGTAAAAAGATCCCTGACATTGTATGCAGGTTACTCAGATGTAATACGCCCCAAAGGTTGTCTAAACAGAAAAGATCTAGGACGTGGGTTGTTCAGATTTAATAAGTCCTTGAAGTTGACCTAGAATGTAAAAGCCCAGGTGTAGCAAGTTGTTCAGTTGTAATCAATCCTTACATATATATCTATATATGTGTGTGTTCCCATGTTGGAGATGATGTTCACAAATCACGTGAGGTGCACCTAGGAGGTTCTCCTTTACTGGTAGAATGCATGTTGACCATGTAGAGATGTAATGCACTAAGTGTGCTCCTAGGCGATTCTCGCATAGTAGAAGCTGCAGGTTGTCTTGATGACGTGAAAATATTCTGGCTTACTCCTATGGTGATAGAACGCAGGTGGTCTGCATCTAAAATGTGCTATGTGTGCTCTATATGTTTTTTTGTGTGCAGGACAAACGATATGATCTGGATAGGAAAAGATAAAGGTATGAAACACAGGTTATTGTAGTGGCAATGTAAAGAAGGTCCTAGATTGTACCTGCGCGATGATATGGATACATCGAGGTGATGGTAGGAAACGCAGGTTATTGCAGTGGCAATGTAAAGAAGGTCCTTGGTTGTGCCTACACGATGATCTGATATGATGAGAAGACTGTAGGAGACGTAGGTTATTGCAACGACAATGTAAATAATGGTCTTGGTCTACCTACGTGATGGATTTCTTATGGATATGATGAAGACCTGAATGAGGTATAGGCCTACACCCAGCATGAAAAAGGGTTGGAAAAGTAGAAACTTCCAATGATAGATAGATGTGACAGATTGGACAAGATGAGGACAATGGCAGTAGTGATGATGATGATCCAATGACGATGACCAGATTTGTTGATGACTGTGGCAAGAGACTACCTTCCTAGTTAAAAGGGAGTGTTGTTGTAATTGTAACTTCAGAAGATATTCTTATATATATTATTGTATATTATTGTACCCCCATCGGAGATGTGTGTTCCTCCTTTGGGGATGTCATCATTGTGTATGGTCACTAAGGTAAACCCTTCATTGTAAGTCAAGGAAATAGTCCCTAGGTTAAATAAAGGAAAATGTATTTGTTAGAATTCTTATGTAGGTTGGCCCCAAAGGTAACTTGGTCAACCTAGTAGTTGAGTTAACAACTCAACAAAAGAATATAAATAGGAGGCGCCCTCCTCATTTGTCACACACTCACTTGCTCTCTCATGTGCGTCTTAGGAGAGAAAGGAAGAGAAGGGATAGAGAGTTGTTGCAGGAACATTGTTCTTGGTTTATTCTATCTTGTCATCTTATCTTTGTGATAGAACTATTCTGAGGAAGTTTGCGGGTTTTTCTCCTTTATCGTTTCCCCGATGAAAATATTTGTGTCTTGTGTATCTTCTGTATATTTGATGTATTGTTTTGCTTGTTATTCTTTCATATAAATATACTAAGTAAATTAACTTAGAAAAACTAACAGTGAATGGATAACAAAGGTGTAGAAATTGAAAATAGAAGTGAAGAATCCATAGTGGTTTTCATGACATCTTCCTAAATCTTTGATAAATAAAAAACTCATGTTATTTTACGTTATTTTACCTCATGCTATTTTATC